>JAUNZM010000793.1:0-426594 GCA_033459285.1 Clamator glandarius
CATCGGGTTTTTATGCATCTCCTTATGCTGCATCTCCTGCTGCGTCTCAAGCTGCTGCTTTTCCTGGTGCTGCATATCCATCTGAATCTGCAGCTTAATCTTCTGCTGCCTTTGGTTCTGCTGCATCTCCTTCTGCATCTGCATCTTGTTCTTATGCATCTACTCCTGCTGCATCTCCTTCAGCTTCTCTTACTCCTTCATCTGCTGCATTTCGTGCTGATACATCTCCTACTGCATCTCCTGCGGTATACCTTTTTGAATCTGCTGCTGCATCTCTTGCTGCTTCATCTTACACTGCATCTCATGCTGGGTGAGCTCCTACTTTTGCATCTACTGCTGCTGCATCTCTTGCTTCATCTTCTGCCAATTCATCTCCCGCTGCTCTATCTGCTGCTGCAGCATCTCTTGTTGCATCTCGTGCTGATGCATCTACTGCTGTATCTCGTACTGCTGCATTTCCTGGTGCTGCATTGCCTGCTGCTGCAACTGCTGCAGCATCTCCTGCTGCTGCACCTCCTGCTGAATATGCATCTAGTGCAGCTGCTGCTGCATCTGCTGCTCCTGTATCTGCTGCTTCTGCTTTTGCTGCTTCATCTGCTGGTGCATTTCCTGCTGCTGCATTTCCTGGTTTATCTCTAGCTGCATCTCCTACTGCTGCATCTCCTGCTGATTTTTCTGCTGCATCTCCTGGTGATCTGTCTCCCACTGCATCTCCTGCTGCTGCATCTCCTGCTGATTTTGCTGCTGCATTTCCTGCTGATTTTATTGCTGCATCTCCTGCTGATCTGTCTCCAGCTGCTCCATCTCCTGCTTCTGCATCTCCTATTGCATCTTCTGCTGCTTAATTTTTGCTGCTGCATTTCTTGCTGCTGCATCTTCTGCTGCTTCATCTCCTGCACATGCATCTTCTGCTGCATCGCCTACTGCTGCATCTTCTGCTTCTGCATCTCCTGCTCCTTCTTCTCCTGCTGCTGCATATCCTGCTGAATCTCGTGCTGTGTAATCTGCGGCTACATCTTCCTCTGCTGCATCTCCTGCTGTTTCATTTCCTGCGGTTGCATATCCTTCAGAATCTCGTGCTGCATAACCTGCTGCTACGTCTTCTGCTGCTGCATCTCTTGCTGATTCATCTCCTGCTGCATCTCCTCCTGTTGAATCTCCTTCTGCATCTCGTGCTGTATCTCATCCTTCTGCATCTCCTGCTGCATCTAATCCGGCTGCATCTCCTGCTGCAATTTCTCTTCCTGCGTCTCCTGATGCTTCATCACCTGCTGCAAGCCTTATTGCATCTCCTTATTCGTATCCTGCTGCTGCATCTTCTGCTTCTTCATCTTCTGCATCAGCATCTCCTGCTAATGCATCTGCTATTGCATCTCCTGCTTCATATCCTGCTGCAGCATCTTCTGCTTCTGCATCATCGCCTACTGCTTCATCTCCTGCTGCTGCACCTCCTGCTCCTGCATCTCCTGCTGTATCATCTCCTGCTGCATCTGCTACCGATACTTCTGCGGCTACATCTCCTGCTGCATTTCCTCCTTCATCTCCTGCTGGATCTGCTGCTGCTATAACTCCTGCTGCTGTATCTCCTGCTATATCTCCTCATGTTGCACATACTGTAGAATCTGTTGAAGATTCTCTTCCTACTGCATCTCCTCCTGAATTTGAATTTCCTGCTGCATCTGCTGCTTCATCTACTCCTGCATCTGTTGCTCAATCTCCCGCTGCTGAATTTGCTGCTGCATCTCCTGCTGCTGCATCTCCTGCTGCTGCATCTCCTGCTGCTGCTGCATCTAATTTTGAATATACATCTACTGATGCATCTCCTTCTGCTGCCACTCCTACTGTTTCGTCTGCTGCTGCATCTCCTGCTGCTACATTTCCTTCTGCATCTCCTGTTGGATATGCATCTCCTGCTGCATATGCTGCTGCATCTGCTACTGCATCTCCTGCTTCATCTTCTGCTGCTGAATCCCCTGCTGTTGCATCTGCTTTTGCATCTCGTTATGCATCTCTTGCTACTGCATCTCCTGCTCTATATCCTGCTGCATCTCCTCCTGCTGCATTATCTGATGCATCTCCATCTGCGGCATATCCTGCTGCATTTCCTTCATATGGCATCTCCGTCTGCTGCATGTCCTGCTGTATCTCCTGCTGCTAAATCTCCTGCTGCTGCATTTGCTGCAGAATCTCCTGCTGCTTCTTCTTCTGAATTTTCATCTCTGGCTTCATCTCCTCAAGCTCCGCCAGGGGAGATTTAGGCTTGAGATTAGGAAAAAGTTCTTCACGGAGAGGGTTGTTAGGCATTGGAATGGTCTGCCCAGGGAGGTGGTTGAGTCACCGTCTCTGGAGGTGTTTAAGGTTAGGGTTGATGAGGTGCATGATTTAGGGATTGGTGGGAATGGTTGGACTCGACGAACCAGTGGGTCTCTTCCAACCTGGTTATTCTGTGATTGTGTGATTCCTACTGCAACTCCTGCATCTCCATTTCCTGCTGTTTTATGAAAATATAATAACTCCCGCAGGGAATATTCTAGAACGGAATGCTGCTGTTACTGAATGTCTTCTCTTATAGCGCTTTCCCTGCAGAACGATCTCTCTGGAAACGTTTTCACTGCAAGCTGCAAAGCATGACTAACAGAACGTTTTTGTATAAGGTATTGAATTGTGACTTAATATCACAAATTACGGCACTTTAAGAAAAGTGAATAACTGCCGGAGGGAAGATGCTAGCGTGGAACGCTGCTGCTTCCGAATGTCTTCTCATACAGTGCTTTCACTGCAAAGCAAGAAGACCTAACCATAAGCCTAACCCTAATCTTAACCCAAAATCTAACACTCAGCCTAAACCTAAAGGTAAACCTAAATCCAAGTACTAAACAAAGGCTAACCAAAACCCTAACCCTGACTTTAGCCCTAGCCCTAACCTATACCCTAACCCAAGCCTTAGATGTAAACATAAGCCTAACACCAAAACTAACACTAATCCTAAACCTAAACCTGACCCCAATCACTAAACAAAGCCTTACTTAACTTCAACCCTAGCCCAAGCCCTAACTTTAACCCCAGCCCTAGCCCTAACCTAGACACTAACCCAAGCCTTATCCCTAACCATAAGCCTAACATCAAAACTAACCCTAACACTAACACTAAGCCTAAACCTAAACCTAAAGCAAAGCCTAAACCTAAAGCAAAGCCTAACCCTAAACACCAAACAAAGTCTTACCAAAACAATAAACCTAACCCTACACTAACCCTAGCCCTAACCCATAACCTAACCCAAGCTTTAGTCTTAACCATTAGCCTAACCTCAAAACTAACACTGACACAAACACTAAGCCTAAACCTAAAGCTAAATCTAGGCCCAACCACTAAACAATGCCTAACCGAAACCTAACCCTAACCCTAATCCTAACCCTAACCCTAAACTATACCCCAACCAAAGACTTTGCTGTAAACATAAACCTAACACCAATAGTAAACTGCATCTGCTGCTGCTTCATTTACTGTTACATCTCCTTCTATATCTCCTGCTCCTGCATATTTTCTGCTGTAACTGTTGCTGAATCTACTGTAGCTGAATCCCCTGAAATATCTCCTTCTGCTGCATATTCTTCTCTGCATCTCCTGCTGCTGCATTTCTGCCTGCTGCATCTCTTGCTGAATCTCCTGTAGCATCTCCTGCACCTTCATCTCCTGCTGCTACATCTCATTCTGCATCTCCTGCTGCAGGTCATGCTACAACATCCCCTGCTGCCACATCTCCTGCTGCATCTCCTGTTGCTTCTACTCTTGCTGCATCTTATACAGCTGCATCTCCTGCTAAATATCCTGCTGCATCTCCTCCTGCTGCATCTCCTCCTGCTGCATCTCCTCCTGCTGCATCTGCTGCTGATTCATCTACTCATGCATCTCCTGCTATATCTCCTGCTGGTGGATCTCCTCCTGCTGGACCTCCTCCTGCATCTACTGCTGCATCTCTTTCTTCTGCATCTCCTGCTGCATCGCCTCCTGGTGCATATTCTGCTGATCAATCTCCTGTTGCTGCATCTCCTTCTTCTGCATCTCCTCCTGCATTACCTGCTACTGAATGCCCTGCTGCTGCATTACCTGCTTATCAGTCTCCTGCTGCTGAATCTCCTTCTGCAGATCTTGTTGCATCTCATGATGCATATCTGGCTGCAGCATCTTCTCCTGCTGCATCGCCTGCTAATGCATCTCCTGCTGCATTTCCTCTAATCCATCTTATGCTGCATCATCTACTTCATACTCTACTGCTGCATCTTCTACTCCTGTATCTCCTGCTGCTGCATATCCTTCTTCATCTGCTGCTGCTGCATATCTTAACGAATCTCATGATAATGCTGAATCTCTTCCTACTGCATCTCCTCCTGCATCTACTGCATCTGCATCTCTTGTTGCATCTTTTGTTGCTGCCTATTCCGGCTGCTGCATCTGCTACTGCTGCATCTCTTGCTGCATCTCCTCCTGATGCTTCTCCTGCTGCTTCATTTTCTGCTGCATCTCGTTTACTTCATCTCCTGCGGCTGCACCACATGTTGCATCTTGTCCTGCAGAACCTCCTGCTGAATCTCCTCCTGCTGTATCTCCTGCTGCATCTTTTGCTGCTGAATCTACTGGTCCTGCATCTCTTTCTGCATCTCCTGCTGCATCTTCTCCTGCATCTTCTTCTGATGAATATCCTGCTACTGCATTTCCTGCTGCATCTCCTGCTGCATCTCATACAGCATTTCTTGCTGCTGAATCTCCTGCTGATTTATCTCCTGCTAATGCATCTCCTGCTGCTGCTTCTCATGCTGCATCCCCTGCTGCATCTACTCCTTCTCCTGGTGCATCTCCTGCTGGTACATCTCCTGCTGCTACATCTCCTGCTGCTACATCTCCTAATGCTACATCTCCTAATGCTGCAATTTCTTGCTGCTGCATCTTCTGCTTCATCTTCTTCTATATCTGCTGCTGCTGCATCTGCTACTGCATCTCCTGCTTCATCTTCTGCTGCTGAATCTCCTGCTGCTGCGTCTGCTTTTGCATCTCCTGCTCTATATCCTGCTGCATCTCCTCCTGCTGCATTATCTGCTGCATCTCCTCTATGGCATCTCCTGCTGAATCTCCTGTTGCTGCATTTGCTGCAGAATCGCCTGCTGTTGCTGCTTTTGAATAGGCATCTCCGGCTTCATCTCCTACTGCCACTCCTGCATCTCCATTTCCTGCTGTTTTATGAAAATATAATAACTCCCGCAGGGAATATTCTAGCATGGAATGCTGCTGTTTCTGAATGTCTTCTCTTATAGAGCTTTCCCTGCAGAACGACTTCTCTGGAGGCATTTTCACTGCAAGCTGCAAAGCACAACTAACAGAACATTTTCGTATAGAATACTGAATTGTGAATTAATATCACAAATTATGGCGCTTTAGGAAATGTGAGTAACTCCCGCAGGGAAGATGCTAGCATGGAATGCTGCTGCTTCTGAATGTCTTCTCTTATAGCGCTTTCACTGCAAAGCAAGTGAACTTCCTAGAACTTCCAGTCTAGGCTTGTGTACTGTAACATCAGAATGGCTATTAAAGCATCACTTCAAAACTTAAGAGCTAACAGCATCTCCTGCTGCATCTCCAGCTGGTGCATCTGCTGCTGCATCTCCTGCTGAATCGCCATCTCCTGATGCATATGCGTGTACATCTCCTGCTGCTGCATCTCCTGCTGCTGCATCTCCTGCTCAATCGACTGCTGAATATGCATTTGCTACTGCATCTCCTGCTGCTGAACCTGCTTCTGCTGATTCATCTGCTAGTACATCTGCTGCTGCATCTTCTGTTACTTCAGCTCCTGCTGCTGAATCTCTGGCTTCATCTCCTGCTGCTGCATCTCCTGCTCATTCATCTGCTGCTGCTGCATCACCTGCTCCGTTGCTGTTGCTTCTGATCCTGCATCTCCTGTGGCTGAATCTCCTGATGCTGCATGTCCTGCAGATTCTCCTGCTGCATCTGCTGCTGCTACAGCTCTTGCTGAATCTCCTGCTGCATCTCCTTATGCACCTCCTGCAGCTGCATCTCCTGCTTCTGTATCTACTGCTGCATTTCCTGCTGCCTCATCTGCTGCTGCTTAACTTGCTGCTGCATCTGATGCTGCATCATCTCTTGCTGCTACATCTCCTGCTGATGCATATTCTGCTTCTGCATATCCTGCTGCATCTCTTCCTGCTGCAACTCCTGCTGAATCCACTAGTGGTGCATCTGAAGCATGTGCTGCTGTATCTTGTGCTGCTTCACCTACTGCTGCATCTCCAACTACATCTACTGCTGTAACATCTACTGCTGCTGCATCTCCTGCTGCATCTCCTGCTGTATATCTTGCTGTTCTATTGCCTGCTGCATCGCATGCTGGATCACTTCCTGCTGGATCTCCTGTTGATGAATCTTCTCCTGCTGCATTTCCTACTGAATCTCCTGCTGCATCTCCTGCTGCTTTATCTCCTGCTGCTGCATCACCTATTACATCTCCTGCTCCTGCATCTCCTGCTGCTTCATCTCCTGCTGCTGCACCTCTTGCTTATGTATCTCATTATCCTGCCGCTCCTGCGGCATCTACTGATGCATATCCTTAAGCTGCATCTTCTGTTTCTGCATTTTCTGTTGTTGCATCTTCTGCTGTAGCATCTTCTGCTGTATATCCTGCTGCTTCATCCCCTGCTGCTGTAACCCTTGCTGCTACATCTCCTGCTGCTGCATCTCGTGCTCCTGCATATCCTGCTGCTGCATCTCCTGCTACATATCCTGCTGCTCTATCTCTTCCTGCTGAATCGCCTGCTGCATCTCCTGCTACATTTCTTGCTGCTCTGTCTCCTCTTGCTGGATCGTCTCCTGCATCTCCTGCTGCTGCAACTCCTGCTGATGCATATATTGCTTGTGCATTTTCTCATGCATCTTTTGCTGCTGCATATTTCTCTGCATATCCCGCTGCATCTCTTCCTGCTGCAACTCCTGCTGAATCTACTACTGCTGCATCTGAAGGATGTGCTGCTGTATCTTGTGCTGCTTCACCTACTGCTGCATCTCCATCTACATTTACTGCTGTAGCATCTACTGCTGCTGCATCTCCTGCTGCATCTCTTCCTGCTGCATCTCCTGTGGCTGCATCTCTTGCTACATCTCCTGATTCATCATCGGATTCATCTCATGATGCTGCTCACCTGCTGCATCTCCTGCTGCTGAATCTCCTGCTACTGCGTATCCTGCTCCTATATATTCTGCTGCATTTCCTGCTGCTGCATGTCCTCCTGCTTAATCTCTTTCTGCATCTCCTACTGCTGCGTATCCTGCTCCTATATATTCTGCTGCATTTCCTGCTGCTGCATGTCCTGCTGCTTAATCTCTTTCTGCATCTCCTGCTTCTTCATCTCCATCTGCTGTATTACCTGCTGCATCACCTCCTGCTGCGTCTCATTCTACTGCATCTCCAGCTGCTGCATCTCATTCTACTGCATCTCCTCCTGCTGCATCTGTTGCTGCATCTCCAGCTGCTGCAGTACCTGCTGTATCTCCTCCTGCTGCATCTCCTGCAACTGCGTATCCTGCTTATGTATATACTGCTGCATTTTCTGCTGCTGCATCTCCTGATTCTGCAGCTCCTTCTTCATCTCCTGATTCTGAATCTCCATCTGCTGTATTACCTACTACTGCATCTCCTGTTGCATCTCCTTCTCCTTCATCTATTGCTGCATCTTCTGCTGCTGCATCTACTACTGCATCTTCTGCTGCTGCATCTCCTACTGCATCTCGATATACTGCATCTCCTGCTGCTGCACGTACTGCAGATTCTCCTGCAGCTGCATCTCCTGCTATTGCAACTCCTACTGCAGGATTTCCTGCTAGATCTGCTGCTGCATCTCCTGCTGAATCCGCTGCTTCTGCATCTCCTGCTGATTCGTGTCCTGTTGCTTCTTCTGCTGCTACAAATGCTGCTTCATCCCCTGCTGCTGCATCTCCTGTTGCTTCTCCAGCTGCTGCATCATATTGCAGGTGGATCTCCTAATTCATCCCCTGCTGATGCATCCCCTGCTGATGCATCCCCTGCTGAATTTGCTGATAAATCTGCTGCTGCATCTGCTGCGGCTGCATCTCCTTCGGCTGAATCTCTTGCTGCTGCAACTCCCTCTGGAACTTTCTGACGCATCAGCCGATTCATCTCATCATGCTTCTCTGCTGCTGCATCTCCTGCTGCTGCATCTCCTGAGTAATCTTCAGTTGCTGCATCTCCTGCTGCATCTCCTGCTGCTGCATGTATTGCTGAAGCAACTCCTGCTGCAGCATCTCCTGCTTTATCTCCTTCTACATCTCCTGCTGCAGCATCTCCTGCTTCATCTCTTTCTGCATCTGCTTCTGCATCTCCTGATGCATCTCCTGCCGCTGCAACTCCTGCTGCTGCATCTGCTGCTGCATATCATGCTGCTTCATCTCTTGCTGCTTCATCTCCTGCTGCTGCACCTCCTGCTTCATCTCCTTCTCTGCATCTCCTGATGCTACATCTCCTGCTACTGCATCTTCGTCTGCATCTCATGCTGTATTTCCTGCTGCTGCATATCCTGCAGCAGTATCTACTGCTGCTGCATCTCCTTCTGCTGCATCTCCTGCTGTTGAATCTCCTGCTTATTTATGTTCTGCTGAATATGCTGCTGCATCTCCTGCTGAATATGCATCTCCTGCTGCATCTCCTGCTGCTGCATCTCCTGCTTCATCTCCTTTCCTGCATCTCCTTATGCAGCAGGAGATGCAGCAGCAGTAATTACTGCAGCAGGAGATGCAACAGGAGATTCAGCAGCAAATACAGCAGCAGGTAATGCATATCCAGCAGGAGACGCAGAAAGAAATGTAACAGTATAAGATGCAGCAGCAGATGCAACAGTAGGAGTGGCAGCAGAAGGAGATGCATCAATAGATGCATATTCAGAATTAGATGCAGCAGGAGATGCTGCAGGAGAATCAGCAGCAGAAGATGCAGCTGCAGGAGATGCAGTCGCAGCAGATGCAGCAGCAGATTCAAAATCAGATTCAGCAGTAGATGCAGCAGCAGGAGTTTCAGAAGCAGATGTAGCAGGAAATGCAAATTCAGGAGGAAATGCAGTAGGAAGAAAATCTTCAACAGATTCAGCAGGATGTGAAACATGAGGAAATATAGCAGGAGATACAGCAGCAGGAGTTATAGCAGCAGCAGATCCTGCAGGAGATGAAGGAGGAAATGCAGCAGGAGATTCAGCAGCAGGAGATGTAGCTGCAGATGCATGAGTGGCAGATGTAGCAGGAAGTGCAGCAGCAGGAGATGAAGCAGTAGGAGGTTCAGCAGGATATGAATCAGCAAGAGATGCAAGCGCAGGAGGTGCAGCAGCAGGATATGAAGCAGAATATGCAGCAGGAGATGCATTAGCAGGAGATACATGAGCAGGAGGTTCAGCAGCAGGAGATGCCAAAGCAGAAGATGCAGCAGCAGGATACGAATAAGGAGATGCAACAGGAGCTGCAGCAGGTGATGTAGCATCAGGAGATGCAGGAACAGAAAATGGAGCAGGAGGAGTAGCAGCAGGAGATGCAGCAGGATGAGATGCAGCAGGAGATGCAGAAAGAAGAGATGCAGAAACATGAGATGCAGAAGGAAATTCAACAGGAGGAGATGCAGCAAGAGATGCATCAGCAGGATATGCAGCTGGAGATAGAGAAGCAGGAGATACAGCAGGAGATGAAGCCGCAGGAGATGCATCAGCAGGAGATGCAGCAGCAGAAGATGTAGCAGCAGGTTATGCAGCACGAGATTCAGCAGGAGCTTCAGTAGGATATGCAGCAGCAGGAGATGAAGGAACAGGAGATGCAGAAGCAGGAGATGCAGCAGTAGGAGATTCATCTGCAGGATATATATCAGCACGAAATGCAGCAGAAGATGAAGGAGTAAGAGAAGCCGCAGCAGATGCAGAAGGAGATGCATAAGAAAAAGATGCAGATGCAGCAGGAGATGCAGCAGCACCAAAGGCAGCAGAAGATTCAGCTGCAGATTCAGAAGGATATGCAGCAGCAGGAGATGCAGAGTAGTAGATGAAGAGAAGATGAAGCAGAAGGATATATAGCAGGAAATTCAGCCGCAGTAAATGCAGCAAGAGTTAAAGCAGCAGCAGACGATGCAGCAGCAGAGGATGCAGCAGCAGATGCAGCAGCATGAGGTGCCACAGCAGGAGATGTAGCAGGAGATGCAGCACTAGATGAAGCAGCAGCAGATGGAGCAGCAGATTCAGCAGATGCAGCAGTAGTAGATTCAGAAGGAGATATAGCAGGAAGAGCTGCAGCAGCAAATGCAGATGAATATGCATCAGCAGGAAATACAGCAGGAGATGCTTTAGCAGGAGATGCATCTGCAGGCGATGCACAAGTAGATGCAGCAGGTGATGGACAAGGAGCTGCAGCAGGTGATGGACAAGAAGATGCAGTACCATAATATGCATCAGCAGGAGATGAAGCCGGAGATGCTGCAATAGGAGGTGCAACATGGGATGCAGCAGCAGGAGATGCAGCAGCAGATGTACCAGTAGATTCAACAGGAGCTGCAGCAGGAGGAGATGCAACAGGAGATGCATTAAGAGGAGATGCAGCAAAAAATGCAGCACCATATGCAGCAGAAGGAGATGCGTAAGAGATGCAGCAGGAGATGAAGGAGCAGGAGATGAAGGAGCAGGAGATGAAGGAGCAGGAGATGAAGGAGCAGGAGACACAAAAACAAGATATGAGGCAGGAGATGCATCAGCAGCAAATGCAGCAGGAGTTGAAGCAGGAGATGCTGCATCTGGTGATGCAGAAGCAGCGACAGATGCAGCAGCAGGAGATATTGCAAGAGATGCAGCAGTAGGTAAAGCAGAACCAGATGAAGCAGCATATGCTGCAGATGCAGCAGTAGGACGTGCAGCAGGTGATGCAGCAGAAGACACAAAAGAAGATGCAGCAGTAAGAGGTGCAGCAGGTGATGGAGCAGGAAGAGATGCAGCAGGAGATGCAAAAGAAGATGCAACAGTAAGAGGCGCAGCAGGAGATGCACAAACAGGAGATGAATCAGCAGGAGATTCTTAAGCAGGAGATGCAGCAGCAGGAGATGAAGAAGGAGGATATGTATCAGGAGATTCATCTGCAGGAGATTCAGCAGGATATAAACAGCAGCAGATGCAGCAGCAAAAGGAGCAGCATGAGATGCACTAAAACTTACAGCAGAAGATGCCTATTTTCTATTGGCGTACCCCTAAGCCTAAACCATACGCTAAGCGACGCCTTAGCCTTAACCATTAGCCTAACCTCAAAACTAATCCTAACACAAACACTAAGCCTAAACCTAAAGCTAAACCTAGGCCCAACCACTAAGCAAAGCCTAACCTAATCCCTAACCTATACCCCAACCCAAGCCTTAGCTATAAACATAAGCCTAAGCCCAAAACAAACCCTAAACCTAACCCTATAGCTAAACCTGACCCCAGTCACTAAACAAAGCCTAACTGAAACCATAACCCTAACCCTAGCCCTAGCTCTAACCCTAACATAGCCCTAGCCCTAGCCCATACCCTAAACCAAGCCTAAGCCTTAAACATTAGCCTAACCTCAAAACTAACTGTAAGACTAACACAAAGCCTAAACCAAAAGCTAAACCTAACTCCAACAACTTAACAGAATCACAGAATCACAGAATAACCAGGTTGGAAGAGACCCACTGGATCGTCGAGTCCAACTATTCCCACCAATCCCTAAATCATACTCCTAAGTACCTCATCCACCCTCACCTTAAACACCTCCAGGGACGGTGACTCAACCACCTCCCTTGGCAGACCGTTCCAATGCCTAACCACCCTCTCCATGAAGAACTTTTTCCTTATCTCAAGCCTAAATCTCCCCTGGCGGAGCTTGAGGCCATTCCCTCTCGTCCTGTCCCCTGTCACTTGGGAGAAGAGGCCAGCACCCTCCTCTCCACAACCTCCCTTCAGGTAGTTGTAGAGAGTAATAAGGTCTCCCCTCAGCCTCCTCTTCTCCAGGCTGAACAACCACAGCTCTCTCAGCTGCTCCTCATAAGATTTGTTCTCCAGCCCCTTCACCAGCTTTGTTGCTCCTCTCTGGACTCGCTCCAGAGCCACAACATCCCTCTTGTGGTGAGGGGCCCAGAACTGAACACAGTACTCGAGGTGCAGTCTCACCAGTGCCGAGTACAGGGGGAGAATAACCTCCCTGGACCTGCTGGTTACGCCATTCCTGATACAAGCCAAGATGCCATTGGCCTTCTTGGCCACCTGGGCAAACTGCTGGCTCATGTTCAGTCGGTTGTCAACCAGCACCCCCAGGTCCTTCTCCTCCTGGCAGCTTTCCAGCCAGGCTTCTCCTAGTTTGTACCTCTGCTTAGGGTTGTTGTGCCCCAAGTGCAGGACCCGGCATTTGGCCCTGTTAAACCTCATGCCGTTGGTCTCAGCCCAGCGGTCCAGCATGTTCAGGTCCCTTTGCAGAAGCTCCCTACCCTCCAGCAGATCGACACTTCCTCCCAGCTTGATGTCATCTGCAAACTTGCTAAGGGAGGACTCAATGCCTTCGTCCAAACACTAACCGAAACACTAACCCTAACCCTAGCCCTAGCCCTAACCTATACCCTAACCCAAGCCTTAGGCCTAACCATAAGCCTAAGTCTAATCTTAACCCTAACACAAACACTAAGGATAAACCTAAAGCTAAACCTAGGCCCAACCAATAAACAAAGCCTAACCAAAACCCTAACCCTAACCCATATCCCAACCCAAGCCTTAGCTGTAAACATAAGCCTAACACCAAAACTAACCCTAATACTAACACTAACCCTAACCCATGCCTTAGACCTAATCATAAACCTAACAACAAAACTGAACCTAACACTAACACTAATCATAAACCTAAACCTTAGCATAGCCCCAAACACTAAACAAAGCCTAACTGAGACCCTAACCCTAACCCTATCCCTAACCTATACCCTAACCCAAGCCTTAGCCTTAACCATTTAGCATAACGCCAAAACTAATCCTAACACTTGCTTTAAACCTAAAGCTAAACCTAAGACCAACGACAAAAGCCTAACCAAAACCCTAAGCCTAACACTAACCCTAACCCTAGCCCTACCCCTAACCTAACCCCAAAACTGAAGTAGCAGATGCAGCAGGCAATGCAGCAGAAGGAGAGGCAGCAGCAGATTAAACAGGATATGCTGCAGGAGCTGTAGCAGCAGATGCAGCAGCAGGAGATGCAGAAGCAGGAGATGCAGCAGGTAATGTAGCAGCAGGCGTTGCAGAATCACAGAATCACAGAATGACCAGGTTGGAAGAGACCCACTGGATCGTTGAGTCCAACCATTCCCACCATTCCCTAAATTCTGGACTCGCTCCAGAGCCACAACATCCCTCTTGTGGTGAGGGGCCCAGAACTGAACACAGTACTCGAGGTGCAGTCTCACCAGTGCCGAGTACAGGGGGAGAATAACCTCCCTGGACCTGCTGGTTACGCCATTCCTGATACAAGCCAAGATGCCATTGGCCTTCTTGGCCACCTGGGCAAACTGCTGGCTCATGTTCAGTCGGTTGTCAACCAGCACCCCCAGGTCCTTCTCCTCCTGGCAGCTTTCCAGCCAGGCTTCTCCTAGTCTGTACCTCTGCTTAGGGTTGTTGTGCCCCAAGTGCAGGACCCGGCATTTGGCCTTGTTAAACCTCATGCCGTTGGTCTCAGCCCAGCAGTCCAGCCTGTTCAGATCCCTTTGCAGAGCCGCCCGACCCTCCAGCAGATCGACACTTCCTCCCAGCTTGGTGTCATCTGCAAACTTACTAAGGGAGGACTCAATGCCTTCATCCAGGTCGTTGATAAAGACATTAAACAGGACTGGACGCAGGACTGAGCCCTGGGGAACCCCACCTGTCACTGGCCTCCAGCTGGATCTAACTCCATTTACCACCACCCTCTGGGCCCGGTCATTCAACCAGTTTTTCACCCAGGAGAGTGTGCACCCGTCCAGGCCAGAGGCCGACAGTTTCTGAAGCAGAATGCTATGAGAAACTGTATCAAAGGCTTTACTGAAGTCCAGGAAGGCCACATCCACAGCCTTTCCCTCGTCCAAGAGTTTAGTCACTTGGTCATAGAAGGTGATCAGATTAGTCTGGCAAGACCTGCCTTTCATGAACCCGTGTTGACTGGGCCTGATCACCCGGTTCTCTTGCAAGTGCTTCATGATAGCACTCAAGATCACCCGCTCCATGACTTTCCCCAGTACCGAGGTCAGGCTGACAGGCCTGTAGTTCCCCGGATCCTCCCTGCGCCCCTTCTTATAGATAGGCACGACATCAGCCAGCCTCCAGTCCAGCGGAACCTCCCCAGTCATCCAGGACTGCTGGAAGATGATGGAAAGGGGTTTGGCCAGCACATCCGCCAGTTCCCTCAAAACTCTTGGGTGGACTCCATCTGGCCCCATAGACTTGTGGGCATCTAGCTGGGCAAGCAAGTCTCTAACCACCTCCTCTTGGACCTTGGGAATCTCATACTGCTCATCCAACCCTTGGGGTTGTGCACAGAGGGAACAATTATCCTTACTGTTAAAGACTGAGGCAAAGAAGGCATTGAGCACTTCAGCCTTGTCTTCATCCCCTGTTACTGTTGTTCCCTCTGCATCTACTAGGGACTGGAGATTCTCCTTGGCCCTCCTTTTGCTGTTGACATATTTGTAGAAAGACTTTTTGTTGTCTTTCACAGTCTTGGCCAGTCGCATTTCTAGTTAGCCCTCCTGATTTTTTCCCTGCACTTTCTCACTTTCTCCCTGTAGTCCACCCAGGATGCCTGCCCCTTCCTCCAGAGGTCGTAGGCCCTCCTCTTCCTATTGATGTCTCTTAGGACCTCCCTACTCAACCACGCTGGTTTCTTACCCCGCCGGCTACTTTTCCGGAACTTGGGGACGGCTTTCTCCTGAGCTGCTAGGAGTTCCTTCTTGAAGAGCGCCCAGCCCTCATGGACACCCTTGCCTTCAAGGAGCGCCTCCCATGGCACTTTCCTGACCAGCCTTCTGAACAGCCCAAAGTCTGCTCTCTGAAAGTTGAGGGCAACTGTTCTGCTAACCTCCTTCTTCATTTTACCCCGCACTGAGAACTCTATCATCTCATGATCGCTTTGCCCCAAGCGTCCTCCAACCTTCACATCCCTCACCAGTCCTTCTCTGTTCACCAACAGCAGGTCCAGGAGGGCACCGTCCCTTGTCAGTTCGCTCACCAGCTGTGTGAGGAAGTTGTCTTCCAGACACTCCAGGAACCTCCGGGACTGCTTCCTTTCTGCTGTATTATACTCCCAGCCTATATCTGGGAAATTGAAGTCTCCCACAAGGACTAGAGGTAGCGATTTTGAGACTACACTCAGTTGTTTGTAGAAGAGCTCATCAGCTGCTTCTTCTTGGCTGGGCGGTCTATAGCAGACTCCCATCACAATCCCTTCCTGCCCATGGACTCCTCTGATTTTCACCCATAGGCACACTGTCTCATCCTGAGCGTAGTCCAGTTCGAGGGTATCAAAGCCCTCTCTAACATAGAGGGCTACCCCACCTCCTCTTCTGCCCTTCCTGTCCTTCCTAAAGAGTTTATACCCCACCATGGGTACGCTCCAGTCGTATGAGTCATCCCACCACGTCTCCGCAATGGCAACGACATCGTAGTCTCCCTGCCCTACCACAGCTTCCAGCTCCTCCTTCTTATTTCCCATGCTGCGTGCATTGGTGTAAATGCACTTCAGCTGGGCAGGCGTAGCTTCAGCCTTCGCAATAGGGCTCCTCCCCAACTGAGCAGTCCTTGACTTAACTAAGGCCACAGTGCCAGTTTGCTGCCTACCATCCTCAGCTGCACTCACCCCCTCTTGCTTAGTGGTGATATACCGGCAGGCATCGCCAGCACACCACCCCTTTGCCTCTGAAGTCTCACCTCCAGGCTCACTCCCATCCTGCCTGGCCTCCATCCCCTCCCCCCTCACATCTAGTTTAAAGCTCGATTTATGAGCTTAACTAGGTTTTTGGTGAGGGCTTTTGTCCCCCTAGCAGACAGGCGTGTCCCATCCCTAGTAAGAGAGCCTGGGGGTGCGTGGGCCTCCCCATGATTAAAGAACCCAAAGCCCCTCTTCTCACACCAGTCCCTAAGCCATTCATTAACCCATTTCTTATTCCTCATTTCCTGCTCCTGGTTCCTTAGTACTGGGATGGAGTTGAATATTACCTGTGCCCCAGAGCCCTCGATCTTTCTCCCAAGTGCGTTGAAGTCCCTTTTAATGGCTTTAGGCCTTCTATGTTCTATTTCCTCATTACCAATTTGAAAAACTAAGAGCGGGTAGTAGTCGGTGTCTTTGACCAGGGAAGGGAGCTTTTTAGTAACGTCCCTCACTGATGCTCCCGGCAAGCAGCAGACCTCCCTATGGAGCGGGTCCGGCCTACAGATGGGACCCTCCATTCCTTTGAGAAGGGAATCCCCCAACACAATCACCCTCCTCTTCTTTTTAACCGAGGATGTTTTTAAGGCTGTGGGAGGATGATGGGGTTTCGGAAACATTTCTAGGCTGTGGGTGCAGCCCTCTTCATCTTTAGGGCTAGGCTGCACCATCAGCACCTCATATTTCTTCCCCAGAGAGATCTGGGGGTTAATTGCCTGGGTGGGGGGAGCAGGTTTCCTTCTCCGGGCAGGAACCTGCTGCCACTCCCCCTCTCTGTCTCTCTCATCCTCACAGCTTACCGGTGGGCGGTGCTCAGCTTCACTGGCTCCGGCAGCCTGTGAGAGGGTCCTTCTCCACTCATCTATCTCCTTCTCACATTCCCTGATGGCCCTCAGCCTTTCCACTTCTTTCCTCAGCTGTTCCACCATATGCAGCAGTTCCCCTACCCGAGCACAGCTTCCACAGGAGGAGCCAGTGCCAGAGACATGAGCCACTATAGGAGGGGGGCACTGCCTGCAGCCCAGGGTCTGGGTAGCTACATGTGCCCACCGGGGCTCCATCTGGGTGGCAGCCTCTACCACGCTTGGTGCGGCCTTAGTCTTTCGACGGGTATCCACAATCTTCCTCAATCCCTTCCGACAGTGGTCCAGCCCTTCCCTGCTCGCCCTGCCCGCTCAAACTGCCTTGTTTAATGATCCTTGTTTAATGAGCCCCGCCCCTCTTTGCCACACTCCTCTTCGCCTGTGCTCCCTAAGGGCCCTTTAAATCCCCCACGGGAGCTTCCGGGACCCCCCCCTCCCGTCAGTCACCGTGCGGGATCGGCCGATGTGCCCGGAGCCCGGCGCCGATTTTCCGATCGAGTTTTTTAGGGTTTTTCCCCGTTCGGGAAGCACCCAGTCGCCTATGGCTACCCCAAAAGGTGAACTCACCGTCCTGTCGCTGGATGCAGCTGAATAAGCGAATGAGATTCTGCAGCAGGAGAATATGTGGGAGATACAGCAGCAGGTGATGTAGCAGAAGAAGATGCACTATGATATGCAGCAGCAAGAGATGCAGCAGCAGGAGATGAAGCAGCAGATGCAGCACCAGCCTATGTAGCAGCAGGAGATGTAGCATCAGATAATGCAGCATCTGAAGATGCATCAGGAAATACATCAGCAGATGCAGCTGCAAGAGATGCAGCAGCAGCACATGCAGAAGGATATGCAGCAATAGGAGATGCAGCAGCGTATGCAGCAGCAGGAGATTCAGCAGCAGGAGATCCAGTAGGAGAGCAGCATTATGAGATTAATCCGCAGATGCATCAGAAGGATATGAAGCAGCAAATGCCGAAGCAGGACATGCAGGAAGAGATACAGCAGCAGCAGATGCAGCTGAAGGAGATGCAGCAGCAGGATATGCAGCAGTAAGTGAAGAAGCAGCAGATGCAGCACCAAATGCTGCAGATGCAGCAGCAGGAGAATCAGCAGCAGCATATGCAGCTGGAAATGCAGCAGCAGTAGATGGAGCAGGGTTTGTAGCAGCAGGAGATTCAGCAACAGTAAGAGAAGAGCATCATGAGATGAATTTGCAGATTCATCAGAAGGATATGGAGCAGCAGATGCAGCAGCAGGAGTTGCAGATGCAGATGCAACAGCAGGAGATGCAGGAGAAGATCCAGCTGTGGGAGATACAGAAGCAGGAGATGCAGAAGCATGAGATGTAGCAGGAGATGCAGCATTAGATGAATCAGCAGCAGATGCAGCAGCAGATGTTGGACATTCAAAAGCAGGAGATGCAGCAGGAGAAGATGCAGAAGGAGATGCATCAGGAGGAGTTGCAGAAAGAGATGCAGCAGGAGCTGCAGCAACAGATGCACCCGCAGGAGCTGCAGCAGCATGAGATGCAGCAGCAGGAGAAGCAGTAACAGGAGAAGCAGCAGCAGGAGATGCATAGAATGAGAATCAGCAGCAGGATATGTAGCAGGAGATGCAGCAGGAGCTGCTGAAGGAGAATCAGCAGCAGGAGATGTAGTAGCAGGATACGCGTAAGGAGATTGAGCAAGAGGAGATGCACCCTGCAGGACATGAAGCTGGAGATGCAGCAGCAGGAGATGCATAAGCAGAAGATGCAGGAGCAGAAGATGCATCAGGAAATACATCAGCAGACGCAGCAGCAAGAGATGCAGCAGCAGCACATGCAGAAGGATATGCAGCAGCAGGAGATGCAGCAGCGTATGCAGCAGCAGGAGATTCAGCAGCAGGAGATCCAGTAGGAGAGCAGCATTATGAGATTAATCCGCAGATGCATCAGAAGGATATGAAGCAGCAAATGCCGCAAGAGATGCAACAGTAGATGATTCAGCAGCAGGAGTTGCAGGAGGAGATTCAGAAGCAGGAGATGCAGGAAGATATGTAGCAGAATTAGATGCAGCAGAATATGCACAAGCAGGAGATTCAGCAGCAGGAGATGCAGCAGGAGCGCAGCATCATGAGATGAATCCGATGATGAATCAGAAGGACATGCAGCAGGAGATGCAGCAGAAGATACAGCAGCAGGAGATGCAGAAGACGATCCAGCAGGAGGAGATAGAGCAGCAGGATATGTAGCAGGAGATGCAGCAGGAGATGCAGCAGCAGTAGATGCTACAGCAGTAGATGTAGCTGGAGATGCAGCAGAACGTGAAGCAGCACAAGATACAGCAGCACATGCTTCAGTTGCAGCAGCAGGAGTTGCAGCAGGAAGAGATGCAGCAGGAAGAGATGCAGCAGGATATGCAGAGAAATATGCAGCAGCAAAAGATGCATCAGAAAATGCACAAGCAATATATGCATCAGCAGGAGATGTAGCAGCAAGAGATGATGCAGCAAATAAAGCAGGAGGAGATGAAGCAATGGGAGACGCAGCACGATATGCACCAGCATGATATGCAGCAGCAGATGCAGCAGCAAATTAAGTACCAGCAGATGAGGCATCAGGAGATGCAGCAGCAGGAGATTCAGTAGGAGGAAATGCAGCAGTAGATACAGAAGCAGGAGATGCAGCTGCAGGAGGTGCAGCAGGAGGAGATGCAGCAGGAAATTCAGCAAGAGATGTAGCAGCAGCAGATGCAGCAGGAGAATCTGCAGGACATGCAGCATCAGGAGATTCAGCCACAGGAGATGCAGGATCAGAAGCAACAGCAACGGAGCAGGTGATGCAGCAGCAGCAGATGCAGCAGCAGATGAATCAGCAGGAGATGCAGCAGCAGGAGATGAAGCTAGAGATGCAGCAGCAGGAGCTGAAGTAGCAGGAGATGCAGCAGCAGATGTAGTAGTAGTTGAATCAGCAGAAGCTGGTTCAGAGCAGGAGATGCAGCAGCAGATGTAGTAGTAGTTGAATCAGCAGAAGCTGGTTCAGCAGCAGGAGATGCAGCAGCAAATGCATATTCAGCAGTTGATTGAGCAGCAGATGCAGCAGGATATGCAGCATCAGATATGTAGCAGGACATTCAACAGTAGATGCAGCAGCAGCAGATGCAGCAGCAGTAGATGCAGCAGCAGATGCAGCAGCAGGAGATGCAGCAGCAGGAGATGCAGCAGCAGGAGATGCAGCAGCAGGAGGGGCAGCAGCAGATGCAGCATCATGAGATGTACCCGCATATGCATCAGGAGAGGGAGATTCAGCAAGAGATGCAGCAGCAGATGCACCAGCTGGAGATGCAGCAGTAGATGCTGTTAGTACTTAAATTTTGAAGTGACACTTTAATAGCCATTCTGATGTTACAGTTCACAAGCCTAGACTGAAAGTTCTACAACTCTTGCTTTGCAGTGAAAGCGCTATAAGAGAAGACATTCAGAAGCATTAGCATTCCATGCTAGAATATTCCCTGCAGGAGTTATTATATTTTCATATAACAGCAGGAAATTGAGTTGCAGGAGTGGCAGTAGGAGATGAAGCCGGAGATGCCTATTCAAAAGAAGCTGCAGCAGGAGATTCTGCAGCAAATGCAGCAAAAGGAGATTTAGAAAGAGATGCTGCAGCAGGAGGGGCAGCAGCAGATGCAGCATCATGAGATGTACCCGCATATGCATCAGGAGAGGGAGATTCAGCAGGAGATGCAGCAGCAGATGCACCAGCTGGAGATGCAGCAGTAGATGCTGTTAGTACTTAAATTTTGAAGTGACACTTTAATAGCCATTCTGATGTTACAGTTCACAAGCCTAGACTGAAAGTTCTACAACTCTTGCTTTGCAGTGAAAGCGCTATAAGAGAAGACATTCAGAAGCATTAGCATTCCATGCTAGAATATTCCCTGCAGGAGTTATTATATTTTCATATAACAGCAGGAAATGGAGTTGCAGGAGTGGCAGTAGGAGATGAAGCCGGAGATGCCTATTCAAAAGAAGCTGCAGCAGGAGATTCTGCAGCAAATGCAACAAAAGGAGATTTAGAAAGAGATGCTGCAGCAGGAGGAGATGCAGGAGATGCCATAGGAGGAGATGCAGCAGGATATGCCACAGCAGGAAATGCAGCAGATAATGCAGCATGAGGAGATGCAGCAGTATGTAGAGCAGGAGATGCCACAGGAGATGCAGTAGCAAGAGATGCATAAGGAGATGCAAAAGCAGACGCAGCAGCAGGAGATTCAGCAGCAGAAGATGAAGCAGGAGATGCAGTAGCAGATGCAGCAGCAGCAGATGTAGGAGAAGATGAAGCAGAAGATGCAGGAATTGCAGCAGAAAGAAATGAAGCAGGATATGTAGCATTAGGAGATGAAGCTGCAGGGGATGCACCAGGAGAAGCAGCAGCAGGAGATGCAACAGCAGGACATGCAGCAGCAGGACATGAAGCTGCAGTAGATGCACAAGTAGATTGACCAGCATATTCAGCAGGATATGCAGCAGAACGAGATATAGCAGGAGATGCACTAGCAGGAGATGTATCAGCAGGAGATGCTGTAGGAGATGCAGCAACAAAAAATTCAGGAAGAGATAATTCAGCAGCAGATGCAGGAGTAGATGCAGCTGATGAAGCAGGAGATACGGCATGAGATGCAGAAGCAGGAGACTCAGAGGCAGAAATTGTACCAGCAGGAGATGCAGTAGCAGGAGATGAAACAGGAGATGCTGCAGCAGGGAATGCAACAGGAGATGCTGCAGTAGGGAATGTAGCAGCAGGAGATGCAGCAGGAGATGTAGCAGGGGATTCAGATGCAGGAGATGCAGCAGCATGAGACATAGAAGAAAGAGATGCAGCAGGAGAGGCAGGACAAAGTGATGTAGCAGCAGATGTAGCAGCAGCAGATGCAGCAGCCCGAGATGCAGCAGGAGATTCAGCAGCAAAGATGCAACAGCATTTGCAGCAGCAGGGGATGCAACAGGACATGAATCACCGGGAGATGCAGAAGCAAGGGATTCAGCAGGAAATGCAGCAGTAGGAGATGGAGCAGGAGGAGATGCAACAGACTGAAATGCAGAAGGATATGAACTGAAGGATATGTAACAGGATAAACAGCAGGAGATGCAGAAGCAGGAGATGTAGCAGGAGATGCACCTGCAGGAGATGAAGAAAGAGATACAGAAGAAAAAGATGCAGAAGAAAGACATGCAGCAGGAGAGGCAGGACAAAGGTATGTAGCAGTGAAAGCTGCAGCAGCAGATGCAGCAGCTGGTGATGCAGCAGGAGATGCAGTAGCAGAATATGCTACAGAAAATTCGGCAGCATAGATTCAGCAGCATGAGATGCAGCTGAAGATTCATCAGGAGGAGATGCAGCAGTAGTTGCAGTAGCAGGAAATGAAGAAGCAGAAGATGCAGCAGAAAGAGATGCAGCACAAGATGCAACACAAGATGTAGAAGCAGGAGATGAAGCAGCAGGAGATAAAGCAGCATGAGCTGCAGCAGCATCAGATGCAGCAGGAGATGCAGCAGCATGAGCTGCAGCAGCATCAGACGCAGCAGGAGATGCATCCGCAGATGCATGAGCAGAGGAATCAGCAAGAGATGTAGCAGGAGGAGATACAGCAGCAGAAGTTGAAGCAGCAGATGCAGCAACAGGAATTTTAGCAGGAGGACATCAAGTAGCAGGAGATGCACACAGAAGCCCCAGATGAAGCAGGATATTGAGCAGTAGGAGAGGCAGTGGGAGATCCAGCAGCAGGAGATGCAGCAGTTGGAGATATATCAGGTCATGCAGCAGGAGATGCAGAAGCAGGAGATGCAGCAGCAGGAGATGCAGCAAAAGATTCATCATCAAGCGATGAATCAGCAGGAGATACAACAGCAGCATGTGCAGCAGGAGATGCAGCAGCAGGAAATGCTTCATGTACTGCTGCATGTCCTGCTAAAATTCCTGCTGCTGCATCTCCTGCTACTTGATGTCCTCCTGCTAAAATTCCTGTTGCTGCATCTGCTGCTTCAACTTCTGCTGCTGTATCTCCTCCTGCTACATCTCCTGCTGATTCCTCTGCTCATGCATCTGCGGATGCATCTCCTGATGCTCCATTTCCTAGTGCATCTGCTGCTTAATCCTCTGCTCATTCCTCTGCTCATTCATCTGCGGATGCATCTCCTGATGCTCCATTTCCTGTTGCATCTGCTGCTTAATCCCCTGCTGCATCTCCTTCTGCTCCATCTGGTGCATCTGCTGCTGCATATGCTTCTGCTGAATCTACTGCTGCATCTCCTGCTAAATATGCTGCTCCTGCATCTATTTCTGAATTTGCTGCTGAATATACAGCTGAATACGCATCCCCTGCTTCATATCCTGCTGCATCTCCTGCTTCATATCCTGCTGCATTTCCTGCTGCTGCATTACCTGCTGCATTTCCTGCTGCTGCATTACCTGCTGCATCTTATTCTCCTGCATCTCCTGCGGCATCTCCTTCTGCAGCATCTTCTGCTGCTACATCTCCTACTGAATCTGCATCTCCTGCTGCATCTTCTGCTGCTTCATGTACTGCTGCATCTGCTTAATCTGCTACTTCATCTGCTGCTGCT
Source organism: Clamator glandarius (assembly GCA_033459285.1). Classification (NCBI taxonomy): domain Eukaryota; kingdom Metazoa; phylum Chordata; class Aves; order Cuculiformes; family Cuculidae; genus Clamator; species Clamator glandarius. Next base: position 23,451 of record JAUNZM010000793.1, read on the forward strand.
GATTCATGTACTGCTGCATCTCGTTCTGCGGCTTTTCATTCTCTGCATCTTCTGCTCTGCATCTTCTGCTGCTGCATCCCCTGCTGCTGCATCTCCTCCTACATCTCCTTCTTCTGTATCTCCTGCTGCTGCATCTCTTGCATCTGCTGCTGCATCTGCTGCTGATTCATCTAATGCTGCATCTCCTGCTACATCTCCTTCTTTTGCATCTCCTGCTGCTGGATATCCTGCTACATCTCCTTCTTTTACATCTACTGCTGCTGGATCTCCTCCTACATCTCCTGCTTCTGCATCTGATGTTTCATATCCTTCTGATGCATCTGCGGATTCATCTCATGATGCTACTCTCCTATGGGATCTCCTGCTACTGTATCTGCTGCTGCTGCATCTGCTGCTGCATTTCCTGATGTATCTTCTGATGCTGCATCTCCTGCGTGAACTCCTTCTGCTGCATTTTCTGCTGCATCTCCTGCTTTATCTCGTGGTGCTGCATCTCCTGCTGATGCATATACTGCTTAAACTCCTGCTGCGGCATTACATTCTTCCTCTCTTCCTGTTGTATTTCCTGCTGATGCATCTGCTGCTTCATCTCCTGCTACTGCATCTTATTATGCTGCATATGCTGCTGTATGTGCTGCTGCATGTGCTGCTACATCTTATGGTGCTGCATCTCGTGCTGATGCATCTCCTGCTGCATCTCCTGTGGCATCACCTGCTGCAGCATTTCCTGCTTCATCTCCTGCTGCATCTGCATCTCCTTCTTATGCATCTCCTCTTGCTGCATCTCCTTCTGCATCTGCTGCTGCATCTCTTGCTGCTTCATCTTCTACTGCATCTCATGCTGGGTGAGCTCCTGCTTCTCCTGCTGCAGCATCTCTTGCTTTATCTTCTGCTGGTTCATCTCCTGCTGCTCTATATGCTGCTGCAGCATCTCTTGTTTCATCTCCTGCTGATGCATCTCCTGCTGTATCTCGTGCTGCTGCATTTCCTAGTGCTGCATCGACTGCTGCTGCAACTGCTGCAGCATCTCCTCCTGCTGCATCTCCTGCTGAATATGCATCTAGTGGATCTGCTGCTGCATTCTGCTGCTGCTGTATCTGCTGCTTCTGCTTTTGCTGCTTCATCAGCTGCTACATCTCCTGCTACTGCATTTTCTGTTGCATTTCCTGTTGCTGCATCTCCTGCTGCTGCAACTACTGCTTTATCTTCTGCTACATCTCCTGCGGCTGCATCTCCTGTGGCTTGATCTCCAGCTGCACTTCCTACTGCTGCATCTCCTGCCTGCATCTCCTGCTGAATTTTTCTGCTGCATCTCCTGCTGATCTGTCTCCAGCTTCATCTCCTGCTGCTGCATCTCCTGCTGATTTATCTGCTGCTTCTGCATCCCCTATTACATCTTCTGCTGATTCATTTCTTGCTGCTTGCATTTCCTACTCCTGCATCTCCTGCTACTGCATCTCCTGATGCGTATCTGGCTGCTGCATCTTCTGCTGCTTCATCTCCTGCTGATGCATCTCCTGCTGCAACTCCTACTGCTGCATCTCTCTGCTTCTGCATCTCCTGCTCCTTCATCTCTTGCTGCAGCATATCTTGCTTCATCTCCTGCTGCTTTTCTTGCTGAAGTATCTCCTGCCTCATATCCTGCTGCTGTGTCTCCTGCTTCTGCTTCTACTTCTTCTGTATCTCCTGCTCCTTTATCTCGTGCTGCATCAATTCCTGCTGCATCTCTTATGCATCTCCAGCTGCTGCATATGCTGCTGCATCTTCTTCTGCTGTATCTCCGGCTGCTTCTTTTGCTTCTGCATCTCCTGATGCATCTCCTGCTGCTGTATGTCATGCTGCTGCATCTCATGCTGCATCTCCTCTGCTGCATCTCCTTCTGCTTCATCCCATGTTGCACCTCCTATTGCAGCATCTCTGGCTTCATCCCCTGCTGATGCATATCCTGCTACTGCATCTCCTTGTTCATCACCTGCTGCATCTCCTTGTGCATCACCTGCTGCATCTTATTCTACATCTCCTGAAGCTGCATCTCTTTCTACATCTGCTGTGGCATTTCCTGATGCATCTCCCACTTCATCCCCTCCTTCTGCTTCTCCTGCTGTATCTCCTGCTGCATCTCCTACTGCTGCATCTGCTGCACATTTCCTGCTGCATTTGCTGCTGCTGCAACTCCTCCTGCATCATCTCCTGCTGCAACTGCTTCTGCATCTGCTGCTGCTTCTGTGTCTCCTGCTTCTGCATATGCTGCTACATCTCCTCCTGCTGCATTTCTTGCAGCATCTGCTGCTTAATATACTGCTGAATTTCCTGCCGCATGTTTTGTTGCTGCATCTCCAGCTGCTTCGTGTGATTTTGCATCTCCTGATGCATCTCCTGTTGCTGCTTTACCTGCTTCATCTCATCCTACATCATATCCTGCTGCATCTGTTTCTTCATCTGCTGCTGCTGAATCTGCTGCTTAATCTGCTTCTGCATTTTCTACTTAATCTGCTACTGCCGTATCTCCTGCTGCATCTTTTGCGGCTTCATCTACTTATGCATCTCTTGATGCTGCATCTCCGGATGCTGCATTTTCTGCAGCATCTCCTGCTGATGCATGTCCTGCTACTGCATCTCCTTTTGCTGCATCTCCTGCTGCTGTATCTGCTGCAGGATCTCCTGCGACTGCACCTTTTGTTGAATCTCCATCTTCAGCTACATCTGCTGCTGGATCTCCTGCTACTGCATCTGCTGCTTATGCTTTTACTCCTTAATTTGCTGTTGAATCTGCATCTCCTGCTGATGCTTCTCCTGCTGCATATCCAGATGCATATCCTTCTGCATCTCCTGCTGATGCATCTCCTGCTGCTGCACCTCCTACGGAATCTGCTGCTGCATCTCCTGCGCCTGCATCTCCTTCTTCATCTGCTGCTGATGCATCTGCTAATGCTACATCTCCTGCTGCATCTCCTGCTGCTGCAATTCCTCCTTCATCTGCTGCTGCATCTCCTGTTACATCTTCTACGGCATCTTCTGCTGCATATGCTGCTGCATCTACTGCTGCATCTCATGCTGCTCCATCCCCTGCTGCTGCATCTCCTGATGCTACATCTCCTGCTACATCTCCTGCTGCTGCAATTCCTCCTCCATCTGCTGATGCATCTCCTGATGCATCTTCTGCTTCTTCTTCTGCTGCATCTTCTGCTTCTTCTTCTGCTGCATCTCCTGCTGATTTATCTCCTCCTTCTTAATCTCCTGCTGCATCTCCTGCTATATCTCCTTCTTAATCTTTTGCTGCTGAATCTCCTGCTGCTGTGTCTGATTTTGCATCTCCTTTTGCATCTCCTGCTGCTGCATCTCCTGTGGAATCTTGTGCTCTATAACCTGCTGCAACTCCTGCTGCATTATCTTCTGCATCTCCTTCTGCGGCATATCTTTCTGCATCTCATCCTATGGAATCTCTTGCTGCTGCATCTGCTGCTGCCCCTCCTGCTGATGCATCTCCTGCTGATTCACCTACTGCTGCATCATCTCCTGATTCACCATCTCCTGTGGCTGCATCCCTTGGTGCTGCATCTCCTGCAGAATATGAATCTCCTGCTGCATCTGATGCTGCATCTCCTCCTGCTGCATCTCCTCTTGTTGCATCTCCTGCTGAATCTGCTGCTGAAACTGCTACTGCATCTCCTGTGGCTGCATCTTCATCTCCTGCAGCTCCTGCTGCTGCATCAGTTAATGCATCTACAGCTTCATCTCCTTCTGTTGCCTCTACTGCTGAATATGCATCTCCTGCTTCTGCATCTCCTGCTGCATCTCCTGCTGATGCATATGTTGCTCCTGCTGAATCTGCAACTTCTGCTTCACCTTCTGCAGCATCTGCTGGTGCATCTCCTGCTGATGCGTCTCCTGTTGCATCTCCTGCTGCATCTTTTGCTGATGTATATGTTGCTTGTGCATTTTCTGATGCATCTTTTGCTCCTGCATATCCTGCTGCAACTCCTGCTGAATCTACTACTGCTGCATCTGAAGCATGTGCTGCTTTATCTTGTGCTACTTCACCTACTGCTGCTTCTCCAACTACTACTACTGCTGTAGCATCTACTGCTGCTGCATGTCCTGCTGCATCTCCTCCTTCATCTCCTGCTGCATCTTTTCCTTCATATCCTGCTTCATCTCCTGCTGAATTACCCTCTGCATCTCCTCCTGCTGCATCTCTTGCTGCTGCATCTCCTTCTTCTGTAGGTACTGCTGCATTTCATGCTGCTGTATCTCTTCCTGCTTCATCTCCTATTGCCTCTCATGCTGCATCTCTTGGTGCTGTGCATCGCCTGCTTCTGCAAATCCTGCTGCTGCATCTCCTGCCTGTGCAACTACTGCTGAATATCCTGATGCTTCGTCTTCTACTACATCTCGTCCTTCTGCATCTCCTGCTGAATCTCCTCCTCCTGTATCTCCTGCTGCATCATTTGCTGCTACATCTCCTGATCCGGCATCTATTTCTGCATCTCCTCCTGCTGCATCTCCTGCTGCGGCATCTGCTGCAGCACCTCCTGCTGCTGCATCATCTACTGCTGCACCATCTACTGCTGAATCTCCTGTTGCTGCATCTCCTGCTGCATCTCCTACTTCATCTCTTGATTCATCTCCTGCTGCTTTTCCTGCTGATAGATCTCTTGCTTCATATACTGCGGCTGCATCTTCTGCTTATGCATCTCCTGCTGCTGCATGTCTTAGTGAATCTGCTTCTGAATCTGCTGCTTCATCTGCTGCGGCTGCATCTCCTTATGCTGCATCTCCTGCTGCTTCATCTCCTAATGGATCTCCTGCTGCATAATCTTTTGCTGCTGAATCTCCTGCTTCATCTCCTTCAGCTGCAAATCTTGCTGCTGCATCTCCTACTGAATCTCCAGTTGCTTAATCTCCTGCTGCTGCATCTCAGAGTGCATCTCCTCTTGCTCAATCTCCTGCTGCATGTCCTGCTACTACATCTCCTGCTACTGCATCTTCATCACAATATCCTGCTGTATCTCTTGCAGCTGAATCTCCTGCTACATCTCTTACTGCTGCATCTCCTGCTCCATCTCCTGCTGATGAATCTTCTCCAGATGCATCTCCTTATGCGTCACTTTCTGCTGCATCTTCTGCATTTCCTGCTGTACCTCTTCCTGCTGCATTTCCTTCTCTATCTCTTCCTGCTGCATCCCCTGCTAAATCTCTTACTGCTGCATCTGCAGCATTTGCTGCTGTATCTGCTGCAACACCTTCGGCTGCATCTGCTGCTGCTGGATCTCTTCCTGCATGTCCTGCTTCTGCCTCTGCTGCTTCATATCCTTCTGATGCATCTGCGGATTTATCTCATGATGCTACTCTCCTACTGGATCTCCTGCTGCTGAATCTCCTGCTGCTGCATACGCTGCTGCATCTACTGCCGCTGCATATCCTTCTGCATGTGCTACTGCTGCATCTCTTGTTGCTGCATCTGCTGATGCATTTCCTGATGCATCTTCTGATGCTGCATCTTCTGGTGCTGCATGTCCTGCTGCTGAATCTCCTGCATAATATCTTGCTGCTTCATAGGCTGGTGCTGCATCTGCTGCTTCATCTCCTGCTGCTGCGTCTGCTGATGCATCTCCTACTGCTGCATCTGCTGCTGCATCTCCTCCTGCTGCATATCATAGTGCATCTTCCTCTGTTACATCACCTGCAGCTCTATCTCCCGCGTACTTTCCTGCTTCAGAATCTCATGCTGCATCTCCTGCTGCTATATTACCTGCTGCATCTCCTCCTGCTGCAACTCCTCCTGCTGAAACTCCTGCTGCTGCATCTCCTGCTGCATCTCCTGCTGTAGTATCTCCTGCTGCATTTCCTGCTGCATTTCTCATGATGCACCTTTTGCTGCATAACCTGGCGCTGCGTCTCCTTCTGCAGCGTCTACACCTGCTACATTTGCGGCCGCATCTCCTGCTTCTATATCACCTGCTTCTGCATCACCTGCTAGTTCATATCCTGCTTATGTATATACTGCTGCATTTCCTGCTGCTGCATCTCCTGATGCTTAATCTCTTTCCGCATCTTCTGCTACTGCATCTCCATCTGCTGTATTACCTGCTGCATCACCTCCTGACGCATTTCCTTCTACTACATCTCCTCCTGCTGCATCTGTTTCTGCATCTCCTGCTGCTGCATCTCCTGGTGCAGCATACACTGCTGCATCTCATGCTGATGCATGTTCTGCTGCATCTTTTTCTGCTACATCTCTTGCTGAATCTCCTGCTTTCTCACCTCCTGCAGCTGCATCTTCTGCTTCTGTATCTACTGCTGCATTTGCTGCTACTGAATCTCCTGCTGCTGCATCTGCTGCTGCATCTAATCCTGCCTCATCTGCTGGTACTTAATTTGCTGCTGCATCTGCTGCTGCATATCATACAGCTGCAGCTCATGCTGCATCTCCTGTTGCTACATCTCCTCCTGCTGCATTTTCTCCAGCACCTCTTGCTGCTACATCTACTTCTGCATTACCTCCTGCTGCATCGCTTCCTGCTGCATCTCCTGCTACTGCATCCCCTGCTTTTTATATAATTCTGCATTTCCTGCAGCTGCATCTCCTGATGCTGAATGTCTTGCTGCATCTCCTGCTGCTGTATTACCTGAATTATTCTCTTGCTTCTGCATCTCTTGCTGACTCTCCTGCTGATGCATCTCCTGCTGCATCTCTGCTTCATGTCCTACTGAATATGCATCTCATGCTGCTGCGTCTGCTACTTCATAACCTTCTGCATTTCCTACAGCATCTCCTGTTGCTGCAGCTCCTGTAGCTTGATAAACTTCTGCATCTCCTACTGCATCTCTTCTGCTTCCAATCCTGATGCATCTCCTGCTTAACTCTTGCTGCTGCATCTGCTGCGGCATCTGCTGATTCTACATCTCTTTTGGCATCTTCTGCTGCATCTGCTACTGCATTTCCTTCTGCATCTCCTGCTGCTGCATCTCCTGCTGCATCTCCTGAAGTTCTATCATCTGAAGCATCTCTTCGTGCTGCATCTCCTTTATATGCATCTCCTGCTGCTGCATCTGCTGCTGCATATCATGCTGCTTCATCTCCTGCTGCTGCATCTCCTGCTTCATCTCCTTCTCTGTATGGAATGCGACTACTTCTGAATGTCCTCTCTTATAGCGCTTTTATTGCAAGGCAAGACTTGTGGAAATTTCACTCTAGACTTGTGTACTTTAACATCAGAATGGCTATTAAGCGTCACTTCAAATTTTAAAGTCGTTCACCACAAGTACCACAGGAAAGAGGCTACATTCAAATGCTGGCTCTCGTTAAGAGTCTTCGGTGGCAGAGCATTCACTGCAAGCTGCAAAGCACGACTTATGGTCCGTTTTAGTTTAGGGTACTGAATTGTGACACAACTTCGCATATGAAGGCGCTTTAGAAAAAGTAACTACAGCAGGTAAGATGCTAACATGGAATGCTGCTACTTCTTAATGTCCTGTCTTATAGCGCTTTTGCTGCAAGGCAACACTTGTAGAAATTAGAGTCTAGGCTTGTGTACTGCAATATCAGAATGGCTATTAAAGCGTCACTTCAAAATTTCAGTGCGTTTAGCGAAAATACCACAGGGGAGATGCTACCATCAAATGCTGGCTCTCGTTATAGTCTTTTGTGGAAGAGCTTTAACTGCAAGCTGAAAAATCGAATAACTCCTGCAGGGAAGATGCTACCATGGAATGCTGCTGCTTCTGAAAGTCCTCTCGTATAGCACTTTTACTGCAAAGCAAGACTTGTAGAAATTTCACTCTAGACTTGTGTACTGTAACATCAGAATGGCTACTAAAGCGTCACTTCAAAATTTAAAATCGTTCAGCACAAGTAAAGCAGGGAAGCTGCTACCATCAAATGTTGGCTTCAGTTTGAGTCTTCTTTGGAAGCAGCATGATATGCCGTAGAAGGAGATGCTGCAGGAGATGAAGCAGGAGATGCAGCAGCAGGAGATTCAACAGCAGATGCAGCTGGAGATGCAGCAGAACGAGATGCAGAAGCAGGAGATGCGGCAGGAGATGCATTAGGTAATGCAGCAGGAGATGCATATTCAGAATTAGATGCAGCAGGAGATGTGGCAGCATGAGATGCCGCTGGAGATTCAGCAGGAAAATCAGCAGCAGGAGAGGAAGCAGAAGATTCAGCCGCAGCAGATGCAGCAGCAGATTGAAAAGCAGATTCAGCAGTAGATTCAGCAGCAGTTTAAAAAACAGATTCAGGCGGAGATGCAGTAGGAAATGCAGCAGCGGGAGATACAGCAGCAGATGCAGGAGGAGATGAAGCAGCAGGAGATTCAGAAGCAGATGCAGCAGGAAATGCAAATTCAGGAGGAGATGCAGTAGGAAGAGAATCATTAACAGATTCTACAGAATGTGCAACATGAGCAGATATAGCCCTAGATACAACAGCAGGAGCTATAGCAGCAGTAGATGCAGCTGGAGATGAAGGAGGAAATGCAGCAGGATATGCAGCAGCAGGATATGCAGCAGGAGATGCATTAGCAGGAGATGCATTAGCAGGAGATGCATTAGCAGGAGATGATTGAGAACGAGATGCCGAAGCAGAAGATGCAGAGGCAGAAGATGCAGCAGCAGGATACGAATAAGGAGATGCAACAGGAGCTGCAGCAGTTGATGTAGCATCAGGAGATGCAGGAACAGAAGATGCCGCAGGAGATGCAGAAGGATGAGATGCAGCACGAGATGCAGAAGGAGATTCAACAGGAGGAAATGCAGTAGCAGGAGATGCAGCAGCAGGAGATGCAACAAGAGATGCTGCAGCAGCAGATACAGCAGCAGGAGATGAATCGGCAGAAGATGAAGCAAGAGATGCAGAAGCAGCAGCTCACCCAGCAGGAGATGCAGTAGAAGATGAAGCAGCAAGAGATGCAGCAGCAGATTCAGAAAGGTATACAGCAGGAGATGGAGTAAGAGATATATCAGCACGAAATGCAGCATAAAATTAAGGAGCAAAAGAAGCTGCATCTGATGCAGAAGGAAATGCAGTAGGAGGAAATGCATAAGAAGGAGATGCAGATGCCACAGCACCACAGGTAGCAGAAGATTCAGCTGCAGATTCAGGAAGATATGCTTCAGCAAAAGATGTAGCACTAGGAGATGCAGCAGCACATGCAGCAGCACATACAGTAGTAGATGCAGCATCATCAGATGCATTAGCAGGAGATGAAGCAGCAGATGCAGCAGCAGGAAGAGAGGCAGAAAGTAAAGCAGCGAGAGGAGTTTAGAGCAGGAGATGCAAATGCAGGAGATGCAAATGCAGGATATGCAGCACCAAGAGATGTAGCAGGAGATTCTGCAGCAGGAGAGTACGCGGGAGATACAGCTGCAGGTGATGTAGCAGAAGAAGATGTACTATGATATGCAGCAGCTGGAGATGCAGCAGCAGGTTGAGCAGCAGATGCAGCACTAGCAGATGCAGCAGCAGAAGATGAAGCAGCAGATGCAGCACTAGCAGATGCAGCACTAGCAGATGCAGCACTAGCAGATGCAGCACTAGCAGATGCAGCAGTAGATGCAGCACGAGCATATGCAGCAGCGGGAGATTACGCAGAAGATGCAGCAGCAGGAGATGCATCAGGAAATGCATCAGCAGACGCAGTAGCAGCAGATACAGTAGCAGGAGATCCAGTAGGATAGTTGTATCATGAGATGAATCGGCAGATGCATCAGAAGTATATGAAGCAGCACATGCAGAAGCAGGAGATGTAGGAGGAGATCCAGAAGGAGTAGATGCAAAAGAAGGAGATGTAGCAGGAGATGCAGCAGCAGGATATGCATCAGGAGATGCAGATTCAGTAGGAGATATAGCAGCAGAAGATGCTGCTGCAGATTCAAAAGGATATGCATCAGCAAGAGATGCAGCACTAGGAGATGCATCAGCACATGCATCAGCACATACAGCTGTAGATGCAGAATCATCAGATGCATTAGCAGGAGATGAAGCAGCAGATGCAGCAGCAGGAGATGCATCAGAATGAAATACAGCAGGAAGAGAGGCAGAAGGTAATGCAGCAGCAGGAGTTTAAGCAGGAGATGCAAATGCAGGAGATGTAGCACCAAGAGATACAGCAGGAGATGCAGCAGCAGGCGATTGAGCAGCAGGACAGGCAGTATGAGACGCAGCAGCTGGAGATGTAGAAGCAAATGCTGCAGCAGATGCAGCACCAGCAGATGCAGCACCAGCAGATGCAGCAGCAGATTCAGCAGCAGGAGATGCAGCAGCAGTAGATGCAGCAGTAGGAGATGCAGCAGGTAATGTAGCAGCACGAGATGTAGCAGGAGATTCTGCAGCAGGAGAGTACGTGGGAGATACAGCTGCAGGTGATATAGCAGAAGAAGATGCACTATGATATGCAGCAGCTGGAGATGCAGCAGGAGGTTGCGCAGGAGATGCAGCAGCAGGAGATGCAGCAGGAGATGCAGATTCAATAGGAGATATAGCAACAGACGATGCTGCTGCAGAGGCCGACACAGGAGATGCCGCAGCAGGAGATTTAGCAGGAGATGCAGCAGCAGCGGATGCAGCAGCAGATACACCAGATGGAGCAGAAGGAGATGCAGCAGGGGATTAAGCAGCAGATGCAACCGGAAAAAGGGGCATCAGGAGATGCATCCGCAGATGCATGAGAAGAGGATACAGCAGGAGATGTAGCAGCAGAAGATACAGCAGCAGGAGTTAAAGCAGCAGCAGGAGATGCAGGAGGACATCACGTAGCAGGAGATGCAGCAGCAGGAATTTTAGCAGGAGATGCAGCAGTACATGAAGCATTTCCTGCTGATGCATCTCCTGCTGCATATCCTGCTGTTGTATCGACTGCTGATTCATCTCTTGATGATGCATCTTTTGCTGCATCTCCCGCTTCTGCATCTCCTGCTGCTACATTTCCTGCTGAATCTGCTACTGAATCTGCTGCAGCATCTCCTGCTGCTGCATCCGCTGCTGCTGCATCTATCTCCTGCTTCTGCATTTCCTGCTGCATTTGCTACTGAATCTGCTCCGGCACCTCCTGCTGCTGCATCCGCTGCTGCTGCATCTCCTGCTTCTGCATCTCCTGCTGCATTTGCTACTGAATCTGCTGCTGCTGCATCTGCTGCTGCTGCATCTGCTGCTGCTGCATCTCCTGCTGCTACATCTCTTAATGGATCTCCTGCTGCTACATCTCCTGCTGCTGAATATCCTGCTTTATCTTGGGCTGCTGCATATATGCTTCTGCATCTCCTGCTGCTGCATCTCCTGTTACTGCATCTGCTGCTGCATCTCCTGCGACTGCATGTCTTCTGCATCTCCTCCTGCTGCATCAGCTGATTCATCCCCTTTCTGCTACATCTACTGTTGCATCTCTTGCTGCTGAATCTCATGATCCTGCATCTCCTGCTGTGGCAATTCCTGCTGAATATGCATGTCCTTCTGCACCTCCTTCTGCTGCATCTCCTGCTGCATATCATGATGCTACACTTCCTGCTGCTGCATCTCCTGCTGAATCCCCTGCTTCTGCATCTCCTGGTGATTCATTTCCTGTTGCATGCCCTCCTGCTGCAAATTCGGCTGCATATTGATGCTGGATCTCCTAATGTATCTCCTGCTGATTCATCTCTTCTGCTGAATCTCCTCCTGCATCTCGGCCTGCTGCATCTGCTGCTTCATGTCCTGCTGCAGTATCTCCTTTCTCTGCATCTCCTTCTTCATCTGCTGCTGATGCATCTACAGCTACATCTCTGCTGCTGCATATCCTGCATCTGCCCTAACCCTAGCCCTAGCCCTAGCCCCAATCCTAACCTATACCCTAACTCAAGCCTTAGACCTAACCATAAGCCTAACCCTAATCTTAACCCAAACACTAAGCCTAAAGCTATACCTAGGCCCAACCACTAAACAAAGCCTAACCGAAAACCTAACCCTAACTCTAACCCTAATCCTAACCTTAACCCTAAACTATACCCCAACCAAAGCCTTAGCTGTAAACATAAGCCTAACACCAAAACTAAACTGCATCTGCTGCTGCTTCATTTACTGCTGCATCTCCTGCTGCATCTACTGCTGCATATGTTCTGCTGTAATTCTTGCTGAATCTAGTGTAGCTGAATCCCCTGATACATCTCCTTCTGCTGCATATTCTTCTCTGCATCTACTACTCTGCATCTCCTGCTGCTGCATCTCTGCCTGCTGCATCTCCTGCTGAATCTCCTGTAGCATCTCCTGCACCTTCATATCCTGCTGCATAACCTGCTGCATCTCATCCTTCTGCATTACCCGCTGCATCTCATCCTTCTACATCTCCTGCTGCTGCATCTCCTTCTCCTGTATGTACTGCTGCATTTCATGCTGCTGCATCTCCTCCTGCGGCATTTGCCTCTGCATCTCCTGCTGCTGAATCTCATGCTGTTTCTTCTGCTGCTGCATCTCTTGGTGCTCTATCTCTTTCTTCTGTATCTCCTGCTGCATCTGCTGTGCTGCATAACCTGCTGCATCTCCTGCTGAATTACCTGCTGCATCTCCTTCTGCATCTCCTGCTGTTGCATCTCCTGATTCTGTATATAATGCTGCTACATCTCCTCCAGCATCTCATGCTGCTGCATCTCCTGCATCTGTATATACTGCTGCTACATGTCCTCTTGCATCTCATGCTGCATCTCTTGGTGATGCATCTGCGTCTTCTGCATTTCCTTCTGAATCTCCCGCTGAATCTCCTGCTGTAGAATCTCGTTCTGCATCTCCTGGTGCATTTCTCATGATGCACCTCTTGCTGAATAGCCTGCTGCTGCATCTCCTGCTGCTGCATCTCCTGCTGCTGCATCTCCTCCTGGTACATCTACTGCAGCATCTCCTGCTGATAAATCTCTTGCTGCTGCATCTCCTCTGGCTGCATCTACTTCTGCTGTATTACCTGCTGCAATATCTCCTGCTGCATCTCCTGCTTTTGCATCTCCTGCTGCATCTCCTACTGCATTTCCTGCTGCTGCATTGTCCTGCTCCTGAATCTCCTGCTGCAGATCCTGTTGCATCTACTGATGCATATCCGGCTGCTGCAGCTGCTGCTGCTGCAGCTGCTGCTGCTGCAGCTGCTGCTGCTGCATCTCCTGCTTCATACCCTGCTGCTGCATCTCCTGCTGCTGCATCTCCTGCTGCTGCATCTCCTTCTTCAGATGCTGATGCATCTGCGTCTACATCTCTGCTGCTACATCTCCTGCTGCATCTCCTGCTTCATCTGCTGCTGCATCTGCTGCTGCAGTATCTTCTGATACATCTCGTCATGCTGCACATTCTGCTGCATCTGCTGAAGATTCTCTTCCTACTGCATCTCCTGCTGAGTTTGCATTTCCTGCTGCATCTGCTTCTGCACCTCCTGCTGCTGCATCTTTTCCTGCATCTGCTGCTGCATCTGCTTCTGCATCTCATACTGCATCAACTCCTGCTTCATCTCCTGCTCCATCACCTGCTCCTGCAACTCCATCTGCTCATCTCCTGCTGCATCTACTTCTCCTGCAAATCCTGCTTCATTTCCTGCTGCATCTCCTGCTGCATTTCGTGGTGATACATTTCCTGCTGCATATATTACGGTATATCTTGCTACATCTGCTGCCTCATCTCCTCCTTCATCTCCTGCTTCATCTGCTGATGCATCTCGTGCTGCTGCATTTCCTGCTTCATCTTCAGCTGATGCATCTTTGGCTTCATCTCCTGATGTTTCATCTACTGCTGCGTCTGCTGCGGCATCTCCTGCTGCTGCATCTCCTGCTGTATTTCCTGCTGCATCTGCTGCTGCTTTGCTGTTGCTTCATCTACTGCTGAATTTCCTGCTATATCTCGTGCTGCTGCATCTTCTGCCGTATCTCATACTGAATCTCCTGTTCCTGCATATCTTGCTGCATCTCGCGCTGCTGCATCTCGCGCTGCTGCATCTCCTGCTTCTGCATCTCCTGCTTCTGCATCTCCTGCTTCTACATCTCCTGCTGTATTTCTTGTTGCATCTGCTGCTGCTCTGCTGCTGTTACATCTACTGCTCAATCTCCTGCTACATCTCCTGCTGCTGCATCTTCTGCCGTATCTCATACTTAATATCCTGTTCCTGCATATCCTGCTGCATCTCCTACTGTTGCATATCCTTCAGCTGCATATCTTAATGCATCTCATGACAATGCTGCATTTCTTGCTACTGCATCTCCTCCTGCATCTACCTCAGCTGCATCTCTTGCTGCATCTGCTGCTGTTGCATCTTCTGCTGCATCTCCTGTGCTGCATCTCCTATTGTGAACCTGCTGCAGCATCTCCTGCTGCTGCATCTCTTGCTGCTGCTTCTCCTGATGCATCTCCTAATGCTGCAACTACTACTGCTTCACCTGGTGCTGCATCTCCTCCTGCATCACCTGATGCTGCATCTCCTGATGCTGCATCTCCTGCTGCATCTCTTGCTGCTGCATCTCCTGCTGTTGTGTCTGCTGATGAATCTCCTGCTGTGTCTTTTGTAGAATCTCCTGCTGCATCTCCTGCTGCTGTATCTCCTGTTACATCTCCTGCTCCTGCATCTCCTACTTATGTATCTCCTGATCCTGCAGCTCCTGCTGCAGCTCCTGCAACATCTCCTGATGCATATCCTTATGCTGATTCTTCTGTTACTGCATTTTCTGGTGCTGCATCTTCTGCTGCATATCCTGCTGCTTCATCTCTTGCATCTGTAACCCTTGCCCTGTATCTGCTGTGGCTGCATCTCCTGCTACTGCACCTCCTCCTGCTGCATCTCCAACTTATGCATCTGTGGCTGATTATCCTGCTGCTCTATCTCCTGCTGCATCTCCTGCTACTGCATCTGCTGCTGCATCATCTGCTATGGCAATTCCTGCTGCATCTCCTGCTGCTGAATCTCCTGCTGCTCAATCTGATGCATCTGCTGCTGCTCCATCTCCTGCTGCTCCATCTGGTGCATCTGCTGCTGCTTCATCTACTGCTGAATCGCCTGCTATATCTCCTTCTGCTGCACCTTCTGCTGCTGCTGTATCTCTTCCTGAATTTTTTTTTGGTGCATCTCCTACTACATGTCCTGCTGCAGAATCTCCTGTTGCATCTCCTACTGCTGCATCGACTTCAGAATCTCCTTGACATCTTGGCTTGTATCAGGAAAGGTGTGACCAGCAGGTCCAGGGAGGTTATTCTCCCTCTGTACTCTGCACTGGTGAGACCGCACCTCGAGTACTGTGTTCAGTTCTGGGCCCCTCACCACAAGAGGGATGTTGTGGCTCTGGAGCGAGCCCAGAGAAGAGCAACAAAGCTGGTGAAGGGCCTGGTGAAGGGCTGATACTCCGGCTGCTACATCTGCTGCTGCATCTCCTGCTGCATCTCGTCCTATTGCACCTCTGTCTGCATCGACTGATGCATCTCCTGCCGCTTCATCCCCTGAAGCTGCATCTCCTGCTGCAACTCTTGCTGCAGCATCCCCTGCTGCTGAATCACCTGCTGCATCTCCTTCTACATATCCTGCTGTTGCTGCATCTCCTGATGCATCTCCTACTTCATCCCCTCCTTCTGCATCTCCTGCTGTATCTCTTGCTGCATCTCATACTGCTGCTTCTGCTGCACATTTCCTGCTTCATTTGCTGCTGCTGCATCTCCTCCTGCATCATTTCCTGCTGAAACTGCTTCTGCATCTGCTGCTGCTTCTGCTTCTCAGCTTCTGCATCTGCTGCTGCATTTCCTCCTGCTGCATTTCTTGCTGCATCTGCTGCTTAATCTACTGCTGCATTTCCTGCTGCATGTTAAGTTGCTGCATCTCCTGCTGTTTCGTGTGATTTTGCATCTCCTGATGCATCTCCTGTTGCTGCTTTACCTGCTTCATCTCATCCTACATCATATCCTGCTGCATCTGTTTCTTCATCTGCTGCTGCTGAATCTGCTGCTTAATCTGCTTCTGCATTTTCTACTTAATCTGCTACTGCCGTATCTCCTGCTGCATCTTTTGCGGCTTCATCTACTTATGCATCTCTTGATGCTGCATATCCGGATGCTGCATTTTCTGCAGCATCTCCTGCTGATGCATGTCCTGCTAATGCATCTCCTTTTGCTGCATCTCCTGCTGCTGTATCTGCTGCAGGATCTGCTGCTACTGCATTTTTGCTGAATCTGCATCTTCTGCTGCATCTCCTGCTACTGCATCTGCTGATGATGCATCTCCTGCTGCTGAAATTCCTGCTTCATCTGCTGCTGCATATCCTGGTTCATCTGCTACGGCATCTTCTGCTGCATCTGCATGTACTGCTAATTTATCTCCTCATTTTATTGTAGCATGTTCCCTGAGGTACTTGTGCTGAACGATCTGAAATATTGAAGACATGCTTAAATAGCCATTCTGTTGTTACAGTACACAAGCGTATACTCAAAGTTCTACAAATCTTACTTTGCAGTGAAAGTGCTATAAGAGAAGACATTCAGAAGCAGCAGCATTCCGTGCTAGAATATTCCCTGTGGAAGTTATTATATTTTCATAAAACAGCAGGAAATGTAGATGCAGGAGTTGCAGTAGGAGATAAAGCCGGAGATGAATATTCAGAAGAAGAAGCAGCAGGAGATTCTGCAGCAAATGCAGCATCAGGAGGAACAGAAAGAGATGCAGCAGCTGTAGATGCAAAGGAGGAGAGGCAGCAAGATATGCCGTAGAAGGAGATGAAGCGGGAGGTACAGCAGCAGTAGATGCTGCATACCATGCAGCATTAGAAGCAGAAGCAGGAGATGCAGCTGGAGAAGCATATTCAGAATTAGATGCAGCAGGAGATGTAGCAGCATGAGATGCCGCTGGAGATTCAGCAGGAGAATCAGCAGCAGGAGATGCAGCAGAAGATTCAAAAGCAAATTGAGCAGTAGATTCAGCAGCATTTTCAAAAACAGATTCAGGAGGAGATGCAGTAGGAAGAGAATCTTCAATAGATTCAGCAGAATGTGCAACATGAGGAGATATAGCAGGAGATGCAGCAGCAGGAGGTATAGCAGCAGCAGATCCAGCAGGAGATGAAGGAGGAAATGTAGCAGGAGATGTAGCTGCAGATGCATCAGTAGCAGATGCAGCAGGAGGTATAGCAGCAGCAGATCCAGCAGGAGATGAAGGAGGAAATGTAGCAGGAGATGTAGCCGCAGATGCATCAGTAGCAGATGCAGCAGGAGATGATACAGCAGGAGATGTAGGATCAGGAGGTTCAGAAGCAGGAGATGAAGCAGTAGGAGATGCTACAGGATAGGAATCAGCAAGAGATACAGGAGCAGGAGGTGCAGCAGCAGAATATGCAGCAGGAGATGCATTAGCAGGAGATGCCGAAGCAGAAGAATCACAAGCAGAAGGAAACGAATAAGGAGATGCAACAGGAGCTGCAGCAGGTAATGTAGCAGCAGGAGATGCATGAACAGAAAATGCAGCAGGAGGAGATGCAGGAGGATGAGATGCAGCAGCAGGAGATGTTGCAGCAGTTGCAGCAGCAGTCGATGCAGGAGCAGGAGATGAATCGGCAGATGAAGCAAGAGATGCAGCAGCAGTAGATGCAGAAGCAGGAGATCACCCAGTATGAGATGCAGTAGAAGATGAAGCAGCATGAGATGCAGCAGCAGATGCAGGAGGAGATGCATCAGCAGGAGGAGATGCATAAGCAGGAGATGCAGATGCCGCAGGAGATGCAGCAGCACAACAGGCAGCAGAAGATTCAGCTGTAGATTCAGAAGGATATGCAGCAGCAATAATGAAGCACCAGGATATGCAGCAGCACATGCAGCAGCAGATGCAGCATCATCAGATGCAGTAGCAGGAGTTGAAGAAGCAGATGCATCAGCAGGAGATGCATCAGCAGGAAATATAACAGGAAGAGAGGTAGAAAGTAATGCAGCAGCAGGAGTTTAAGCAGGCTATGCATTAATTGCAGCCTGAGATTCAGCAGCAGATGCAGCTGGAGATGCAGCAGAATATGCAGCAGCAGGAGATCATGCAGGAGATGCAACAGCAGGAGATTGAGCAGCAGGACAGGCAGAATGAGATGCAGAATTGGAGATGCAGAAGCAAATGCAGCAGCAGGAGATGAAGCAGACGATTCAGCAAGAGGAGATGCAGCAGCAGGAGTTTCAGCAAGAGGAGATGCAGCAGGTAATGTAGCAGCAGGAGATGTAGCAGGAGATTCTGCAGCAGGATAGTACGCGGGAGATACAGCTGCAGGTGATGTAGCAGAAGAAGATGCACTATGATATGCAGCAGCTGGAGATGCAGCAGCACGTTGAGCAGCAGATGCAGCACTAGCAGATGCAGCAGCAGAAGATGAAGCAGCAAATGCAGCACCAGCATATTCAGCAGCAGGAGATTACGCAGGAGCACTTCCAAAGAAGACTAAAACTAAAGCCAACATTGCATGGTAGCAGCTTCCCTGCGTTACTTGTGTTGAACGATTTTAAATTTTGAAGTGACGCTTTAATAGCCATTCTGATGTTACAGTACACAAGCCTAGAGTGAAATTTCTACAAGTCTTGCCTTGCAGTAAAAGTGCTATAAGAGAGGACTTTCAGAAGCAGCAGCATTCCATGCTAGCATCTTCCCTACGGTAGATTTAGATTTTTTCTAAATCTCCTCTAAATCGCAATTAAATCACAATTCAGTTACTTATATTAAAACTGCCCAAAAGTCGCCCATTGCAGCTTGTAGTTAAAGCTCTTCCACGAAAGACAAGAGCCAGCAGTTGATGGTAGCATCTCCCCTGCGGTATTTTCGCTGCACGCTCTGAAATTTTGAAGTGACGCTTTAATAGCCATTCTGATATTGCACTACACAAGCCTAGAGTTTCTAGCCTAGATTCTTGCCTTGCAGTAAAAACGCTATAAGAGAGGATTTTCAGAAGCAGCAGGAGATGCAGTAGCAAAGGATGCAGTAGCAGGAGATGCAGAGAATAAGCAGCAGAAGGAGATGCAGCAGTACATGAAGCAGCAGCAGATGCAGCAGCAGATTAAGGAGATGCAGCAGCAGGAGATGCAGCAGGGGATGCGTATTCAGCAGTAGATTCAGCAGCAAATTCAGAAGGAGATGCAGCAGCAGGAGATTTAGCAGGAGATGCAGCAGAACATATGCAGCAGCAGATACACCAGATGGAGCAGAAGGAGATGCAGCCTAACCCTAACCCTAATCCCAACCCTAAACTATACCCCAACCCACGCCTTAGCTGTAAACATAAGCCTAACACCAAAACTAAACTGCATGTGCTGCTGCTTCATTTAAGGCTGCATCTCCTGCTACATCTCCTGCTGCTGCATATGTTCTGCTGAAACTCTTGCTGAATCTACTGTAGCTGAATCCCCTGATATGTCCTGCTGCTGCATCTCCTCCTGCTTCATCTCTTCATGCATCTCCTGCTGCTGCATCTCCTGCTGCATCTCCTCCTGCTTCATCTCCTTATGCATCTCCTCCTGCTTCATCTCTTCATGCATCTCCTCCTGCTGAATCTCCTCCTGCTGAATCTCCTGTTGCATCTCCTGCTGCTTCTTCTACTTCTACCTCTCCTGATGCTGAACCTCCTTTTGCTGCATCTCTGGCTGCTGCATTTTCTGCAGCATCTCTTTCTGATACTTTTCCTTCTGCTGCCTCTGCTGCTGATGCCTCTACTCCTGAATTTGCTGCTGAATCTCCTGCTGCATATCCTACTGATGAATCTCCTACTATTGCATCTCCTTCTGATGCATCTCTTGCTGCTGTATCTGCTGCTTAATCTGCTGATAAATCTGCATCTCTTGATGCTGCATATCTTGCTGTATCTCCTGCCGTTTCATTTTCTGCTGCATCTCGTCTACTTCATCTCCTGCGTCTGCACCTCATGTTGCATCTCGTCCTACTGCATCTCCTCCTGCTGTATCTCCTGCTGCATCTTTTGCTGCTGAATCTCCTGCTGCTGCATCTCTTTCTGCATCTCTTGCTGCATCTCCTCCTGCATCTTCTTCTGATGAATATCCTGCTACTGCATTTCCTGTTGCATCTCATACAGCATTTCTTGCTGCTGCATCTCCTGCTGATTCATCTCCTGCTAATGCATCTCCTGCTGCTGCTTCTCATGCTGCATCCCCTACTGCATCTGCTCCTTATTCTCCTGGTGCATCTCCTGCAGCTTCATCTCTTGCTGCTTCATATCCTAATGCTACAGCTCCTGCTTCATCTCCTTCTGTTGCAATCCCTGCTTCTGCATCTTCTGCTTCATCTTCTCCTACATCTCCTGCTGCTGCATATTCTACTGCATCTCCTTATGCATCTCTTGCTACTGCATCTCCTGCTCTATATCCTGCTGCATCTCCTCCTGCTGCATTATCTGATGCATCTCCTCGATGGCATCTCCTGCTGCATCTCCTGCTGCTGAATCTTATATTGCTGCATTTGCTGCAGAATCACCTGCTGCTGCTTCTTTTGAATAGGCATCTCCGGCTTCATCTCCTACTACCACTCCTGCATCTCCATTTCCTGCTGTTTTATGAAAATATAATAAGTCCCACAGGGAATATTCTAGCATGGAATGCTGCTGTTTCTGAATGTCTTCTCTTATAGAGCTTTCCCTGCAGAACGACTTCTCTGGAAGCGTTTTCACTGCAAGCTGCAATAAATGAATCACAGAATCACAGAATCACAGAATGACCAGGTTGGAAGAGACCCACTGGATCGTCGAGTCCAACCATTCCCACCAATCCCTAAATCATGCTCCTAAGCACCTCATCTACCCTAACCTTAAACACCTCCAGGGACGGTGACTCAACCACCTCCCTTGGCAGACCGTTCCAATGCCTAACCACCGTCTCCGTGAAGAACTTTTTCCTAATCTCAAGCCTAAATCTCCCCTGGCGGAGCTTGAGGCCATTCCCTCTCGTCCTGTCCCCTGTCACTTGGGAGAAGAGGCCAGCACCCTCCTCTCCACAACCTCCCTTCAGGTAGTTGTAGAGAGTAATAAGGTCTCCCCTCAGCCTCCTCTTCTCCAGGCTGAATAACCCCAGCTCTCTCAGCCGCTCCTCGTAAGATTTGTTCTCCAGCCCCTTCACCAGCTTTGTTGCCCTTCTCTGGACTCGCTCCAGAGCCACAACATCCCTCTTGTGGTGAGGGGCCCAGAACTGAACACAGTACTCGAGGTGCGGTCTCACCAGTGCCGAGTACAGGGGGAGCATAACCTCCCTGGACCTGCTGGTTACGCCGTTCCTGATGCAAGCCAAGATGCCATTGGCCTTTTTGGCCACCTGGGCACACTGCTGGCTCATGTTCAGTCGGTTGTCAACCAGCACCCCCAGGTCCTTCTCCTTCTGGCAGCTTTCCAGCCAGGTTTCTCCTAGTTTGTACCTCTGCTTAGGGTTGTTGTGCCCCAAGTGCAGGACCCGGCATTTGGCCTTGTTAAACCTCATGCCGTTGGTCTCAGCCCAGCAGTCCAGCCTGTTCAGGTCCCTTTGCAGAGCCTCCCTACCCTCCAGCAGATCAACAGTTCCTCCCAGCTTGGTGTCATCTGCATCAGGAAGTGTCACAGGATGTGTAGCAGCATGAGATGCCACAGGAGATTCAGGAGGAGATTCAGCAGCAGGAGATGCAGCAGCAAGAGGTGCAGCCGCAGCAGATTCAGCAGCAGTTCACCAGGATAAGCAGCAGCAGATTCAGCAGGAGATGCAGCAGTAGATTCAGCAGGGGATGCAGAAGCGGATGCATTAAGAGATGCATATTAAGCAAGAGATGCAGCAGGAAGAGATGCTTTAGATGATATAGCATCAGGAGATGCAGCAAGACATTCAGCAGGAGATGCAGTAGGAGGAGAGGCAGGAGGAGATGATGCAGCAGACACAGCAGCACAAGATGCAGAAGCAGAAGATGCAGCAGGAGATGCATCAGTAGGAGATACAGCAAGGGATGCAACTGCAGGAGATTTCGCAGCAGGAGATGCAGCAGGAGACACAGAGAAAGGAGATGCAGCAGAAGGAGATGATGCAGGAGACGCAGAGAAGGAGATGATGCAGGAGACGCAGAGAAGGAGATGCAGTAGCAGGAAATTCAGCAAAAAGAGATGCAGCAGAAGGAAATGCAGCAGCAGATGAAGCAGCAAATACAGCAGAAGGAGATGCAGGAGCAGATGCAGCAGTAGATGCAGATTCAGCAGGAGATTCAGCAGCAGGAGATGCTGCAGCAGATTCACAATAGGAGATGCAGAACAGGAGATGCAGCAAGAGATGAAGCAGTAGCAGATGCAGCAGCCAGAATAGGCAGCAACAGAAGATGCAACAAGAGATGCAGCTGCAGTAGATGCAGGACGAGATGCAGTAGGAAGAGATTCAGCATTATCATGAGATTTGTTAAGATATGCAGGAGAAGGATATGCAGCAGCCGTAGATGCAGCAGGATATGCAAGAACAGGAGATTCAGTATGAGATACAGCAGAAGATGCACCAGCACGAGATGCCGCAGCAGCAGAGCAGCAGCAGATGCAGCAGGAAATACAGCAGGAGATGAAACATCAGGAGATGGAGCCAAAGATGCATCAGCTGAAGATTAAGCAGGAGATGCAGCAGCACGAGATGCATCAGCTGATGCAGCAGGAGATGAAGGAGGTGATGAGGCAGCAGATGTAGCAAGATATACCGTAGTAGATGCAGCAGGAAATGTATCAGCACGAAATGCAGCAGGAGATGCAGCAGGAAATGAAGCAGGATATGCAGGAGAAGTAGATGCAGCAAGAGATGAGCAGATGGAGTTGCAGGAGCAGGAGATGATGCAGTAGGAGATGCAGCAGCAGGAGATGCACAAGCAGATGCAGCAGGAAATGCAAATTCAGCAGGAGATGAGGTAGGAAGAGAATCTTCAGCAGATGCAGCAGGATATGCAGCAGCAGGAGATGCAAAAGAGATGCAGCAGGAAATGCAAATTCAGAAGGAGATGCAGTAGGAAGAGTATCTTCAGCAGATGCAGCAGCATGTGCAGCATGACGAAATGTAGCAGAAGATACAGCAGCAGCAGATGAAGAAGGATATGCAGCAGCAGCAGATGAAGAAGGATATGCAGCAGGAAATGCAAATTCAGCAGGAGATTCAGTAGGAAGAGAATCTTAAGCAGATGCAGCAGGATGTGCAGCATGACGAAATGTAGCAGAAGATACAGCAGCAGCAGATGAAGAAGGATATGCAGCAGCAGGAGATGTAGCAGGAGATGCATCAGCAGGAGATACAGGAGTAGAAGATGCAGCAGCAGGGTATGAAGCAGAAGATGGAGCAGGAGATGCATTAGCAGGAGATGCAGCAGGAGAAGATGCTGTAGCTGGATATGCATCATGAGATGCAACAAGATCTGCAGAAGGAGATTCAGCAGCAGGACACTGCTAAGCAGATAATGCAGCAGCAGGACATTCAGTAGCAGGTAATGCAGTAGGAGATGCAGAAGAAGGAGATGCAGCAACAGGAGACTCATCAGCAGGATATGCACCAGTAGGCGATGCAGCAGGAGATCCAGCAGCAGGAGATGCAGCTGGAGATAGAGCAGCAGGAGATGCAGCGGGAGATGCAGCCGCAGTAGATGCAGCAGGAGAGAAAACAGCAGCACATGCAGCAGCAGATACAGCAGCTGGAGAGGCAGCAGGAGATCAAGCAGCAGGATATGCAGCAGTATGAGATGCAGCAGTAGAATATGCATCAAAAGATGCAGAAGCTAATGAAGCAGGAGATGCAGATTTAGCATGAGATGCAGAAGCAGGATATGCAGCAGAAGATGCAGAAGCAGGATATGCTGCAGCAGATGCAGCAGGCAGAGATGCAGCACCAGGAGACGCAACAGGAAGTGATGCAGCATGTAATACAGCAGCAGGAGATGCAGGAGGAGTTTCAGCAGCAGGAGATGCAGCAGAAGTAGATGCAGCAGCAAGAAATGTATCAGCAGGAGATGCAGGAGGAGTTTCAGCAGCAGGAGATGCAGCAGCAAGAAATGTATCAGCAGGAGATGCTGCAGCAGGAGATGCAGCAGCAAGATATGCAGCAAGAGGTGCATCATGAGAAATGCAGCAGGAGATGCAGAACGAGATTTTACAGCAGGAGATGCAGCAGGAGATTCAGAAGGAGATGCAGAAGGAGATGCAGATGCAAGAGATGCAGCATGAGATGCAGGAGGAGATGTAGCTGCAGTATATACAGAAGCAGGAGATGCAGCAGCAGGAGATGCAGAAGGAGGAGATGCAGAAGGAGATGCATGAGCAGTAGATGCCAGAGGAGGTCCAGCAGGAGGAGATCCACCAGCAGGAGATATAGCAGGAGATGCATCAGTAGATGAATCAGCAGCAGATGTAGAAGCAGATGCAGGATATGCAGCAGGAGGAGATGCAGTAGGAGGAGATGCAGCAGGATATTTAGCAGGAGATGCAGCTCCATAAGATGCAGCAAGAGTAGAAGCATCAGGAGATGCAGCAGGAGATGCAGCCACAGATGCATGAGCAGAGGATGCAGCAGGAGATGTAGCAGCAGAAGATTAAGTAGCAGGAGTTGAAGCAGCAGATGCAGCAGCAGCAGATGCAGGAGGACATCAAGTAGCAGGAGATGCAGCAGCAGGAATTTTAGCAGGATATACAGCAGTACATGAAGCATTTCCTGCTGATGCATCTCCTGCTGCATATCCTGCTGTTGTATCTCCTGCTGATTCATCTCTTGATGATGCATCTTTTGCTGCATCTCCTGCTGCTGGATCTCCCGCTGCCTCTCCTGCTGCTGGATCTGCTGCTGCATCAGCTCCTGCAGCATCTCCTACTGCATCTCCTGCTGCTGCATCTCCTGCTACTCAATATCCTGCTTCATCTGGGGCTGCTGCATTTATGCTGCTTCATCTCCTGTTACTGCATCTGCTGCTGCATCTCCTGTGGCTGCATGTTCTTCTGCATCTCATCCTGCTGCATCTGCTGCTTCATCCCCTTCTGCTACATCTACTGTTTCATCTCTTGCTGCTGAATCTCATGATCCTACATCTCCTGCTGTGGCAATTCCTGCTGAATATGCATGTCCTTCTGCATCTCCTTCTGCTGCATCTCCTTCTGCATATCATGATGCTACACTTCCTGCTGTAGCATCTCCTGCTAATGCATCTCCTGCTGAATCTCCTGCTGCTGCAATTCCTGCTGCATCTCGTGCTGCACCTCCTGCTGCACCTCCTGCTGCATTTCCTGCTGTCTCCTCCTGATTCTGGTTCTGCATCTGCTGCTTCTGCAGCTCATGCTGCTGCATCTTCTGCTTCTACATCTTGTGTTGTATCTTGTGCTGAATCTCTTGCTGGTACATCTCCTGCTTCTTCATTTCCTGCTGCTGCATCTATTGCTGCATCTCCTCCTGCTGAATCTTCAGCTGCATCTCCTGCTGCTGCATCTCCTGCTGAATCTATGCTGCTGCATGTTCTGCGGCATATTCTGCTACTGCATCTCCTGCTGCTACATCTCCTGCCTCATCTCGTCCTCTGCATCTGCTGATACATAACTTTGTCCTGCCTCTCCTGCTGCATCTCTTTCTTCTGCATCTCTTTCTCTGCATCTCCTGCAGCTGCATCTACTGCTACATCTCCTGCTATATCTCTTGCTTCTGCATATCATGCTGTATCTCCTCTTACATCTTTTTCAATTCATATCCTGCTCCATCTCCTACTGCTGCATCTCCTCCTGCTCCATCTCCTACTGCTGCATCTCCTGCTGAATCCCCTGCTTCTGCATCTCTTGGCGATTCATTTCCTGTTGCATCCCCTGCTGCTGCAAATGCTGTTGCATCACCTGCTGCTGAATCTCCTGCTGCATCTCGGGCTGCTGCATCTCGGGCTGCTGCATCTCGGGCTGCTGCATCTGCTGCTGCTACATCACTTTGTCCTGCCTCTCCTGCTGCATCTCTTTCTTCTATGTCTCATGCTGCTACATGTCCTGCATCTGCATCTCGTGCTACATGTCCTGCTGCATCTCCTGCTGCTGCATTCCCTGCTGCAGCATCTCCTGCTGCATCTCCTGCTTCATCTCCTGCCTCTGCATCTCCTGCTGGTACAATTTCTGCCTCTGAGTCTCCTGCTTCTGCATCTCATGCCGTATCTCCTGCTTCATCAGCTGCATCTACTCCTGCATCTGCTGCTGATTTATCTCTTCCAGAACTCTTTGTTGCTGCATCTCCTACAGCATCTTTTGCTGCTGCATCTCCTCCTGATACATCTTCTGCTAGTGCATCTCCTGCTATATCTCGTGTTGCTGCATATCCTGCTGAATATGCTGGTCAATCTACTTGTGCATCTGCTGCTGCTGCTGCAGCTCTTGCTCTTGCATCTCCTGCTGCTGCTTCTCATGCTGCATCCCCTGCTGCATCTACTCCTTCTCCTCGTGCATCTCCTGCTGATTCATCTCCTGCAGCTTCATCTCCTAATGCTACATCTCTTGCGTCATCTCCTTCTGCTGCAATTCCTGCTGCTGCATCTTCTGCTTCATCTCCTCCAACATCTGCTGCTGCTGCATCTGCTACTGCAACTCCTGCTTCATCTTCTGCTGCTGAATCTCCTGCTGCTGCATCTGCTTTTGCATCTCCTTATGCATCTCTTGCTACTGCATCTCCTGCTCTATATCCTGCTGGATCTCTTCCTGCTGCATTATCTGATGCATCTCCTCCAATGGCATCTCCTGCTGTTGCATCTCCAGCTGCTGCATCTTCTGCTGAATCTCCTGTTGCTTAATTTGTAACAGAATCTCCTGCTGCTGCTTCTTTTGAATAGGCATCTCCACCTTCATCTCCTACTGCCACTCCTGCATCTCCATTTCCTGCTGTTTTATGAAAATATAATAACTCCCGCAGGGAATATTCTAGCATGGAATGCTGCTGTTTCTGAATGTCTTCTCTTATAGCGCTTTCATTGCAGAAAAACTTCTCTGGAGGCGTTTTCACTGCAAGCTGCAAAGCACGACTAACAGAACGTTTTCGTATAGAATAATGAATTGAGAATTAATATCACAAATTATGGCGATTTAGGCAAAGTGAGTAACTCCCGCAGGTAAGATGCGAGCATGGAATGCTGCTGCTTCTGAATATCTTCTCTTATAGCGCTTTCACTGCAAAGCAAGACTTGTAGAACTTCCAGTCTAGGCTTGCGTTCTGTAACATCAGAATGGCTATTAAAGCACTTCAAAACTTAAGAGCTAACAGCATCTCCTGCTACATCTCCTGCTGCTGCATCTCTTGCGGCATTTCCTGCTGCTGCATCTCTTCCTGAATGTCCTGCTACATATATCTGATGCTGAATATCCTGCTGCATCTCCTGCTCAATTTACTGCTGAATATACAATTGCTGCTGCATCTCCTGCTGCTGAACCTGCTTCTGCTGCCTCTGCTACTACATCTGCTGCTGCATCTCCTCCTTCATCTCCTGCTGCTACAATTCCTGCTGCATATGATGCTGTTGCATCTCCTGCTGCATCTGCTGCTTCTGCATTCCCTGCTGAATATACTGCTTCTACAACTCCGGCTGCTGCATCTCCTTCTGCATCTTCTGCTGCTACATCTCCTGTAACTACATCCCCTGCTGCTGAATCTCCTGCTGCATCTCCAGATTATGAATCTCCTGCTTCATCTCCTCCTGCTGCAACTCCTGCTGCTCCATCTCCTTCTGCTGCATTTCCTGCTTCTGCATCTCTTGCTGCATCTCCTGCTGCTACATCTCCATTCTACTGCATCTCCTCCAGCTGCATCTGCTGCTGCAGCTCCTGCAGCAGGTACGGTTGAATCTGGTGCTGCGTCTCCTTCTGCTGCATTGCCCGCTGCATCTGCTGCTGCATCTACAGCAGCTGCATCCCCTGCTCCATCTCCTGCTGCTGCATCTCCTGCTGCATGTACTGCTGCATCTCTTAATGCGTCATATCCTGATCATGCATCTCCTGCTGCATCACCTGCTGATGCTTTTTCATGCTGCATCTCCTGTTATAACTCCTGCTGCTGCATCTCCTGCGGCATCTCTCACTGCTACATCTTCTTTTGCATCTCCTGCTGCATCTCTTCCTGCTGCATCACCTGCTGCATGTCCTACCACTGCAGGTGCAGACTTAGTCTTAGTATTAGGGTTAGTTGTGGGGTTAGGCTTATGTTTACAGCTAAGGCTTGGGTTGGGGTATAGTTTAGGGTTAGGGTTGAGGTTATTGTTACGATTAGAATTTGTTTAGAGTTTGGGGCTAGGTTTAGTTTTAGGTTTAGGGTTTGTTTTAGAAATCGTTTTGGGTTTAGTCTTATTAGGGATAGAGGCTTGGATTAGTGTACAGGTTAGGAGTAGGGCTAAGGTTAGGGCTAGTGTTAGGCTTAGGGTTTTGGTTAGGCTTTTGATGTTGGTCATAGGTTTAGCTTTAGGTTTAAGGCTAGTGGTAGGATTAGTTTTTGGGTTATGCTAAATGGTTAAGGCTAAAGCTTGGGTTAGGGTATAGGTTAGGGCTAGGGTTAGGGTTAGGGTCTCGGTTAGGCTTTTTTAGTGGTTGGGCTTTAGTGTTAGTGTTACGGTTATGTTTAGGGTTAGGATTATGATTAGGTCTAAGGCTTGTGTTAGGATATAGGTTAGGGATATGGCTAGGGTTAGGGTTAGTGTTTCAGTTTGGCTTTGTTTGGTGTTTAGGGTTAGGTTTTGCTGTAGGATTAGGCTTAGTGTTAGTGTTAGGGTCAGGTTTGGTGTTAGGCTTATGGTTAGGGCTAAAGCTTGTGTCAGGGTTAGGGTTAAGGATAGGGCAAGGGTTAGGGTTAGGGCTAAGTCTAGGGTTAGGGTTAAGGTTTCAGTTAGGCTTTGTTTAGTGATTGGGGTCAGGTTTAGGCTCAGTGTTAGTATTAGGGTTAGTTTTGGTGTTAGGCTTGTGTTTACAGCTAAGGCTTTGGTTGGGGTATGGTTTAGGGTTAGGGTTAGGATTAGTGTTAAGGTTTCGGTTAGGCTTTGGTTAGTGTTTGGGCCTAGGTTTAGCTTTAGGTTTTTCCTTAGTGTTTGTGTTAGGGTTAAGATTAGAGTTAGGCTTATGGTTAGGCCTAGGATTTGGATTAGGGTATAGGTTAGGGCTAGGTCTAGGGTTAGGGTTAGTGTTTCGGTTAGACTTTGGTATTTAGGTTTCGGTTTTTCTTTAGGGTTAGGCTTAGTGTTAGTGTTAGTATTAAGATTAGAATTAGGCTTATGGTTAGGCCTAAGGCTTGGGTTAGGGTTTAGGTTAGGGCTAGGGTTCGGGTTAGGTTTTCGGTTAGACTTTGTTTAGTTGTTGGGCTTAGGTTTAGCTTGTGGTTTAGGCTTAGTGTTAGTGTTACAGTTAGTTTTGAGGTTAGGCTAATGGTTAAGGCTTAGGCTTGGGTTAGGGTATGGGTTAGGGCTAGGGCTAGGTTTAGTGTTAGGGCTAGGGTTAGGGTTACGGTTTCAGTTAGGCTTTGTTTAGTGATTGGGGTCAGGTTTAGCTATAGGTTTAGGCTTAGTGTTAGTATTAGGGTTTGTTTTGGGCTTAGGCTTATGTTTATAGCTAAGGCTTGGGTTGGGGTATAGGTTAGGGTTAGGGTTTCGGTTAGGCTTTGCCTAGCGATTGGGCCTAGGTTTAGCTTTAGGTTTAGGCTTAGTGTTTGTGTTAGGATTAGTTTTGAGGTTAGGCTAATGGTTAAGGCTAAATCTTCACTTAGAATATGGGTTAGGGTTAGGGGTACGCCAATAGAAGGTAGGCTTCTTCTGCTGTAAGTTTTTGTGCATCTCATGCTGCTCCATTTGCTGCTGCATCTGCTGCTGTTTATATCCCGCTGAATCTCCTGCGGATGCATATTCTGCTACATATCCTCCTGCTGCATCTCCTGTTGCATCTTCTGCTACATATCCTCCTGCTGCATTTCCTGCTTTTGCATCTCCTGATTAAGAATCTCCTGCTGATACATCTCCTGTTTGTGCATCTCATGCTGCTCCATTTGCTGCTGCATCTGCTGCTGTTTATATCCCGCTGAATCTCCTGCGGATGCATATTCTGCTACATATCCTCCTGCTGCATCTCCTGTTGCATCTTCTGCTACATATCCTCCTGCTGCATTTCCTGCTTTTGCATCTCCTGATTAAGAATCTCCTGCTGATGCATTTCCTGTTTGTGCATCTCCTGCTGCACATCTTACTGCTGCATCTTCTTATGTGTCTCCTGCTGCATTACCTGCTGCATGTCCTACTGCTGCATCTGCAGCATATGCTGCTTCATCTGGTGCTGCTGAACCTACTGCTGCATCTCCTGCAATATCTCCTGCTGCTCCATCTGTCACTGCATCTGCTTCTGCATCACCTGCTGCAGCATCACCTGCTTCATCTCCTGCTGCATCTCCTGCTGATGCATCTCCTGCCTCATATTCTGCTGCTGTCTCCTGCTGATGCATCTCCTTCTGCATCTCGTACTTCTGCATCTACGTCTGTATCTCCTGCTCCTTCATCTTCTGCTGCATCGATTACTGCTGCATCTTCATCTAAGTGTCGATCTGCTGGAGGGTAGGGAGGCTCTGCAAAGGGACCTGAACAGACTGGACTGCTGGGCTGAGACCAACGGCATGAGGTTTAACAAGGCCAAATGCCGGGTCCTGCACTTGGGGCACAACAACCCTAAGCAGAGGTACAAACTAGGAGAAGCCTGGCTGGAAAGCTGCCAGGAGGAGAAGGACCTGGGGGTGCTGGTTGACAACCGACTGAACATGAGCCAGCAGTGTGCCCAGGTGGCCAAAAAGGCCAGTGGCATCTTGGCTTGTATCAGAAACGACGTGACCAGCAGGTCCAGGGAGGTTATTCTCCCCCTGTACTCGGCACTGGTGAGACCGCACCTCGAGTACTGTGTTCAGTTCTGGGCCCCT
Organism: Clamator glandarius; assembly: GCA_033459285.1. Classification (NCBI taxonomy): domain Eukaryota; kingdom Metazoa; phylum Chordata; class Aves; order Cuculiformes; family Cuculidae; genus Clamator; species Clamator glandarius. The sequence goes on from JAUNZM010000793.1 coordinate 54,310, forward strand.
CACCACAAGAGGGATGTTGTGGCTCTGGAGCGAGTCCAGAGAAGAGCAACAAAGCTGGTGAAGGGGCTGGAGAACAAATGAGGAGCGGCTGAGAGAGCTGGGGTTGTTCAGCCTGGAGAAGAGGAGGCTGAGGGGAGCCCTTATTACTCTCTACAACTACCTGAAGGGAGGTTGTGGAGAGGAGGGTGCTGGCCTCTTCTCCCAAGTGACAGGGGGCAGGACGAGAGGGAATGGCCTCAAGCTCCACCAGGGGAGATTTAGGCTTGAGATTAGGAAAAAGTTCTTCACGGAGAGGGTGGTTAGGCATTGGAACGGTCTGCCAAGAAAGGTGGTTGAGTCACCGTCCCTGGAGGTGTTTAAGGTTAGGGTAGATGAGGTGCTTGGGAGCATGATTTAGGGATTGGTGGGAATGGTTGGACTCGATGATCCAGTGGGTCTCTTCCAACCTGGTTATTCTGTGATTCTGTGATTCTTATGCTGCTATATCTCCTGCCGCTATATTTCCTGCTGCATCTCTTCCTGCTGCAGCTCCTGTGGCATCTCCTCCTGCTGCAGCACCTGCTGAATCTCCTTGTACATCTCCTGCTGCTTCTGTTGATTCTGCATCTCCTGATGCATGCCCTGCTGCTTTGTCTCATGCTGCTGCATCTCCTGCTGCTATGTCTCCTGTTCTCCATGTCCTGCTGCTGCATCTCCTTCTGCTGCATCCCATATTGCATCTCCTATTGTAGCATCTCCTGCTTCATCTCTTGCTGATGCATATCCTGCTGCTGCATCTTCTTGTACATCACCTGCTGCATCTCCGTGTGCATCACCAGCAGATGCATCTCCTGCTAAAGCATCTCTTTCTGTATCTCCTCCTGATGCATATTCATCATCATTTCCTGCTGCAGCTCTTCCTTCTGAATCTACTACTGCTGCATCTGCTGAATCTGCTGCTCCATCTGCTGCTGATGGATCTCCTGCTGCATTGCCTCCTGCTGCATCTCCTGCTGAATTTCCTGCTATATCGCATGTTGCTGAATGTCCTGCTGCTGCATTTTCTGTTTATCAGTCTCCTGCTGCTGAATCTCCTGCTGCAGATCCTTTTGCATCTCCAGATGCATATCCGGCTGCTGCATCTTCTGCTGCTGCATCTACTAATGCATCTCCTGCTGCATCTCCTGCTTATGCATATTTTGCTGCATCTTCTGCTTCATAGCCTGCTGCTGGATCTCCTGCTACATCTCCTGCTGCTGCATCTCCTGCTGCTGCATTTCCTGCTTCATATGCTGCTGCATCTGCTACTGCAGTATCTTCTGCTACATCTTGTCATGCTGCACATCCTGCTGCATCTGCTGAAGATTCTCTTCCTACTGCATCTCCTGCTGAATTTGCATTTCTTGCTGCATCTCTTGTAGCATTTTTTGCTGATACATTTCCTGCTGCATCTACTACGGTATATCTTGCTGCATCTGCTGCCTCATCTCCTCCTTCATCTCCTGCTGCATCTGCTGATTCATCTCGTGCTGCTGCATCTCCTGCTTCATCTTCAGCTGATGCATCTTTGGCTTCATCTCCTGATGTTTCATCTCCTGCTGTATTTCCTGCTGCTCTGCTGCTGCAGCATCACTGCTGCTGCGTCTGCTGCTGTATCTCATACTGAATCTCCTGTTCCTGTATATCCTGTGCGACATCTCCTATTGTGAATCTGCTGCAGCATCTCCTGCTACTGAATCTCCTGCTGAATCTGTATCTACTGCTTTATCTGCTCCTGCATCTCCTGCTGCTGTGTTTGCTGCTTCTCAATTTGCTGCTTTATCTGCTGGTGCATCTCCTGCTGCTGCATCTAATGCTGCATCTCCTGATACAGTGCCTGCTGCTGCATATCCTGCTGTATCTCCTTCTCCTGCATCTTCTTTCACTGCATCTCCTGCTGCATCTCCTGCTGAATCTCCTGCTGCATCTTCTGCTTCTGCATCTCGTGCTGCTGTGTCTGCTGCATCATCTCCTCCTGCCTCTCCTCCTACTGCATCTCCTTAGAATGTTTTGCTGCATCTCCTGATGCTATATCATCTCTTCTTGCTGCATCTCTTGCTTAATATGCATCTCCTAATGCATCTGCTTCTGCATCTCCTTCTGCTGCGTCTCCTGCTGCTGCATCCCCTGCTGTTGCATCTCCTGCTGAATCTACTGCGGCTTATCCTTCTGAATCTGCTGCGGCTGCACCTCCTGCTGCTGCATCTCCTGCTGCTGAATCTCCTCCTGAATCTACTGTGGCATCTCATGCTGCTACACATCCTGCTACACCTCCGGATGCATCTCCTTCTTAATATGCATCTCCTGATGCATGTCCTCCTGCTTCATCTCCTACTGCTGCGTCTGCTATTGTATATCCTGCTGCATGTCCTTCTGAATATCTTGCTGCCTTTTTTCCAGCGGCTGCATCTGCAGGTGCATCTCCTTCTGCATCACTTACTGCTGCGTGTCCTGCTGCTGCATCTCCTCCTACTGTATCTCCTGCTGCATCTCCTCCTGCTGCATCTTAAGCTGAATCGCATAGTGCCTCTCCTGCTGCTGCATCTCCTCCTGCTGCATCTTAAGCTGAATCGCATAGTGCCTCTCCTGCTACTGCATCTCCTGCCTCTGCATCCCTTTCTCCTGCACGTCCTGATGCTGATGCTGCTGCATCTCCTGCTGCATTTTCTTGTGCATCTTCTGCTTTATGTACTACTCTATCTTCTGCTGCTGAATCTCCAACTGCATCTCCAGCTGCATCTTTGTTGAATCTCCTGCTGCTGCATCTCCTGCTGACTCTCCTGCTGCACCACCTGCTGCTGCACCTCCTGCTTGGATGTGCATCTCCTGCCGCATGTCTTGCTGCATCATCTCATGCTGCTGCATCTCCTGCTGCTGAGTCTTCTGCTGTGTCTGCTGCTGAATCTCCTGCTGTGTCTTCAGTAGAATCTCCTGCTGCTGCATCTCCTGCTGCTGAATTTCCTTCTGCATCTGCTCCAGCTGTTGCTGTTGCATCTCCTGCTGCTGTATCTGCTTCTACATCTGCTGCTGCATCACCTGCTGTATCTCCTGCCAAAGCTCTTGCTGCATCTCCTGCTGCATATCTTGCTGCATCATCCCCTGTTATGGCATTTCCTGCTGCATCTCCTACTTCTGAATCTGCTGATGCATCATCTTCTCCTGTATATGCTGCTGCATCTCCTGCTGCTCCATATGCTGCATCTGCTGCTCCTTCATCTACTGCTGAATCGCCTGCTATATCTCCTTCTGCTGCGTCTGCTGCTGCTGCATCTGGTGCTGCTGCGTCTGCTGCTGCTGTGTCTCTTCCTGATTTTTTGTGGCTGCATCTCCTACTACATCTCCTGCTTAAGAAAACTCCTGTTGCATCTCCTACTGCTGCATCTACTGCTGAATCTCCTCTTGCATCTCCTCTGTCAGCATTTCCAGCTGCCTCTCCTGCTGCTGCATCTCCTGCTGCTACATCTGCTGCTGCATCTCCTGCTGCTACATCTGCTGCTGCACTCCTGCTGAATCTCGTCCTATTGCACCTCTGGCTGCATCGACTGATGCATCTCCTGCTGCTTCATCCCCTGAAGCTGCATCTCCTGCTGCAACTCCTGCTGCAGCATCTCCTGCTGCTGCATCACCTGAAGCTGCATCTCCTTTTTCATCTCCTGCTCTGGATTCTCCTGTTATATCTCCTGCTGTTGCATCTCCTGCTGCATCTCCTGCTTCATCCCCTCCTTCTGCATCTCCTGCTGTATCTCCTGCTGCATCTCCTACTGCTGCTTCTGCTACACATTTCCTGCTTCATTTGCTGCTGCTGCAACTCCTCCTACATCATCTCCTGCTGCAACTGCTTCTGCATCTGCTGCTGCTTCTGCGTCTCCTACTTCTGCATATGCTGCTGCATCTCCTCATGCTGCATTTCTTGCTGCATCGGCTGCTTAATCTACTGCTGCATTTACTGCCGCATGTTTTCTTGCTGTATCTCCAGCTGCTTCGTGTGATTTTGCATCTCCTGATGCATCTCCTGTTGCTGCTTTAACTACTTCATCTCATCCTGCATCATATCCTACTGCATCTGTTTCTGCATCTGTTTCTACATCTGCTGCTGCATCTGTTGCTGCTGCATCTCTGCTGCTGCATCTGCATCTGCTTCTGCATTTTCTGCTTAATCTGCTACTGCTGTATCTCCTGCGGCATCTCTGGATGATTCATTTTCTGCAGCATCTTCTTCTGCTGCATTTTGTGCTGCTGCATCTTCTGCTGCATCTCCTGCTGCTGCTTGTCCTGCTACTGCATCTCATGTTGTTGCATCTCCTGCTGCTGTATCTGCTGCTGCATCTCTTGCTACTGCATCTGCTGCTTATGCCTTTACTCCTTAATTTGCTGTTTAATCCTCTGCATCTCTTTCTGCATCTCCAGATGCATATGCTTCTGCATCTCCTTCTGATGCATCTCTTGTTGCTGCATCTCCTGCTTCTACAATTCCTTGTCCATCTGCTGCTGCATCTCCCTATGCATCTTCTACTTCTTCTTTTGCTGCATCTCCTGCTGATTTATCTCCTCCTTCTGAATCTCCTGCTGCATCTGCTGCTGTATCTCCTTCTTAATCTTCTGCTGCTGAATCCCCTGCTTCATCTCCTGTTGATGTATCTCCTGTTTCTGCATCTACTGCAGCATCTCCTGCTTCTGCATCTCCTGCTGAATCTGCTACTCCTGCTGCACCTTCTGCAGCATCTGTTGCTGCTGCATCTGCTGCTACTGCATCTCCTGCTGACGCGTCTGCTGTTGCATCTCCTGCTGCTGCATATATTGCTTGTGCATCTTTTGATGCTGCCTATTTCTCTGCTGCATCTCTTCCCGCTGCAACTCCTGTTCAATCTACTACTGCTGCATCTGAAACATGTGCTGCTGTATTTTGTGCTGCTTCACCTTCTGCTGCATCTCAAACTACATCTACGACTGTAGCCCCTACTGCTTCTGCATCTCCTGCTGCATGCCTTCCTGATACATCTCCTGCTACGTCTCATGCTGCGCTATCTCCCCCTGCGGGATCTACTCCTGCATCTCCTACTGCTGAATCTCCTGCTGCATCTTCTACTGCATTTCCTGCTGATAGATCTCCTGCTTCATATACTGCTCTGCATCTCCTGCGCAAGCATCTCCTGCAGCTGCATCTCTTGCAGCTGCATCTTCTGCCTATGCATTGCCTGCTGCTGCATCTCCTGCTGCTGCATCTCTTGCACCATCTCCTGCTGCTGCATATCCTGCAGCAGTATCTACTGCTGATGCATCTCCTGCTGATGCATCTCCTGCTACATTTCCTAATACAGCATATCCTGCTGCTGCATCTCCTGCTGAATGTGCTTTTGAATGTGTTGTGGCATCTGCTGAGTCTGCATCTCCTGCTGCTGCATTTGCTGCAGAATCTCCTGCTGCTTCTTCTTCCGAATAGGCATCTTCAGCTTCATCTCCTACTGCAACTCCTGCATCTACATTTCCTGCCGTTTTATGAAAATATAATAACTCCCGCAGGGGATATTCTAGCATGTAATGCTGCTGTTTCTGAATGTCTTCTCTTATAGCGCTTTAACTGCACAGCATAATTTGTAGAACTTTGAGTCTAATCCTGTGTACTGTAACATTAGACTGGTTATTAAAGCTTTACTTGAAAAATTCTGAGCGTTCAGCACAAGTAAAGTAGTGAAGCTGCCACCATCATATGCTGGCTGTCGTTAGAATCTTCTCTGGAAGATCTTTCACGCAAGGTGAAAAGTACGACTGACAGATGATACTGAAATGATGATACTGATTCTTATATGATACTGAAATGTGACCTAACTAATAAGGCGCTTTATGAAAAGTGAGTAACTCCTGCAGGGAAGATGCTAGCATGGAATGCTGCTGCTTCTGAAAGCCCTCTCTTATAGCGCTTTTACTGCAAGGCAAGACTTGTAGAAATTTCACTCTAGGCTTGTGTACTATAACATCAGAATGGCTATTAAAGCGTCACTTCAAAATTTCAGAGCGTTCAGCGAAAATACTGCAGGGGAGATGTTGCTATCAAATGCTGTCTCTCGTTATAGTCTCTGTGGAAGAGCTTTAACTGCAAGTTGGAAAGGATGACTTTTGGACCGTTTTAATATAAGTTTCTGAATTGTGATTTAATTGTGCCTTAAGGCGATTTAGAAAAATCGAATAACTACCATAGGGAAGATGCTAGCATGGAATGCTGCTGCGTCTGAAAGTCCTCTCTTATAGCGCTTTTACTGCAAGCCAAGAATTGTAGACATTTCACTCTAGTCTTGCCTTGCAGTAAAAGCGCTATAAGAGAGGACATTCAGAAGCAGCAGCATTCCATGTTAGGATCTTCCCTGCTGGAGTTATTCTAATTTCCTAAGGAGCCTTAATAGGGGCAGTTAAGACACAATTCAGTACTCTATACTAAAATGGGCCATCAGTTGTGCTTTGATGCTTACAGTGAAATCACTCCACAAAAGATTTCTTCTGCATCTTCTGCTGATGCACCTCCTGTTATTGTATCTCCTGCTGAATAACCTCCTGCTGCTGCATCTACTGTGGCTGCATCTCCTTCGGCTGCATATCTTGCTGCTGCACTTCCTTCTGGAATTTCATCTGATGCATCGGCAGATTCATCTCATCATGCTGCATTTCCTGCTGCATCTCCTCTTTGTGCATACCCTTCTACATCTCCTGCTGCTTCCTCTTCTACTTCTGCATCATCTACTGCTGCATCTCCTGCATAATCTCCTGTTGCTGCATCTGCTGCTGCATCTCTTAGTGCTACATATCCTGCTGAAGCAACTCCTGCTGCAGCATTTCCTGGTGGATCTCCTGCTTTATCTCCTGCTGCATATGTTGCTGCATCTCCTGATGCTGCATCTCCTTCTGCTGCATCTGCTGCTGCATCTCCTTTTGCATCTCCTGCAGCAGTATCTACTGCTGATGCATCTCCTGCTGCATTTCCTAATGCAGCATATCCTGCTGCTGCATCTCCTGCTGAAGGTGCTTCTGAATCTGCTGTGGCATCTGCTATAAGGAAGACATTGAGAAGCAGCAGCATTCCATGCTAGAATATAACCTGCGGGAGTTATTATATTTTCATAAAACAGCAGGAAATGTAGATGCAGGAGTTGCAGTAGGAGATGAAGCCGGAGATGAATATTCAGAAGAAGCAGCAGCTAGAGATACTGCAGCAAATGCAGCAGCAGGAGATGCAGCAGAAGGAGATGCAGACTCAGCAGATGCCACAGCAGATTCAGAAGCACATTCAGCAGGAGATGCAGTAGCAGGATATGCTGCATTAGGAAATGTAGCAGAAGATGCATCAGCAGGAGATACTGCTGCAGGAGATGCAAAAGGGATACGCATGAAGAGATGCAACAGGATCTGCAGCAGGAGATTCAGCATCAGGAGACTGATTAGCAGACAATGCAGCAGCAAGACATTCAGTATCAGGAACGGCAGTAGGAGATGCAGCAGAAGGAGATGCAGCAATAGGAGATTCAGCAGCACGTTACATAGCAGGAAATTTAGCAGAAGATGCAGCAGGAGGTGATGCAGCAGGAGGTGATGCAGCAGGAGATCCAGCAGCAGGAGATGCAGCAGGAGATTCAGCCGCAGGAGATGCACCAGTAGGAGATGCATCAGGAGATGCAGAAGCAGATGCAACAAGAGATGCAGATTATGCAGAAGATGCAGAAGCAGGAGATGCTGCAGCAGATGCAGCAGGAGGAGATGCAGCATCAGGAGACACAGCAGGAGGTGTAGCAGCAGTAATACAGCAGCAAGAGGTGCATCATGAGAAATGCAGGAGGAGGTGCAGAACGAGATTCTACAGGAGGAGATGCAGCAGGAGATTCAGAAAGAGATGCAGAAGCAGGAGATGCATCACCAAGAGATGCAGCATGAGGTTCAGGAGGAGATGTTGCAGCAGTATATACAAAAGCAGGAGATGCTGCAGCAGGAGATGCAGAAGGAGAAGATGCAGCACGTAATTCAGCAGGAGATGCAGCAGGTTATGCAGCAGGATATGAAGGAGGAGATGCAGCAGGAGATTCAGCAGGAGATGCATCAGCAGTAGATGCAGCAGTGTACGCAGCACCAGGAGATTCAGCACCAGGTGATGCAGCAGGAGATGCAGCATCAGATTCATCAGCAGTAGATGCAGGAAGAGGTCCAGTAGAAAGACGTCCACCAGCAGGAGATATAGCAGGAGATGCATCAGTAGATGAATCAGCAGCAGATGTAGCAGCAGATGCAGGAGATGCAGAAGGAGGAGATGCAGAAGGAGGAGATGCAGCAGGATATTTAGCAAAAGATGCAGCTACATAAGATGCAGCAAGAGATGAAGCAGCAGGAGATGCAGCAGCAAAAGATGCAGCAGGAGATGCTGCAGCAGGAGATGTTGTAGCAGGACCTGCAGCATCATATGCAGAATGAGATGTTTCAGCAGGAGATGAAGGTGCAGGAGATGCTACAGGAGATTCAGCAGGAGATGCAACAGGCGGAGATGCAGCAGCAGGAGATGCAGAGTAGTAGATGCAGAGAAGAATATGCAGCAGAAGGAGATATATCAGGCGATTCAGCTACAGTAGATTCAGCAAGAGTTTCAGCAGAACATATGCAGCAGCAGGAGATGCAGCAGTAAATGAAGCAGCAGCAGATGCAGTTTAGTTTTTTGTTACGCTTATATATACAGCAAAGTCTTTGATTGGGGTATAGTTTAGGTTTAGAGTTAGGATTAGGGTTAGGCTTTGTTTAGTGGTTGGGCATAGGTTTAGCTTTAGGTTTAGGCTTAGTGTTTGTGTTAGTGTTAATTTAGACGTTAGGCTAATGGTTAAGGCTAAAGCTTGGGTTATGTAATGGGCTAGGGCTAGGGCTAGGGTTAGTGTTAGGGGTAGGGTTAGCATTACGTTTATTATTTTGGTTAGGCTTTGTTTGGTGTTTAGGGTTAGGTTTTGCTTTAGGTTTAGGTTTTCCTTTAGGTTTAGACTTAGTGTTTGGGTTAAGATTAGGGTTAGGTTTATGGTTAGGTCTTCTTGCTTTGCAGTGAAAGAGCTATAAGAGAAGACATTCAGAAGCAGCAGCGTTCCATGCTAGCATCTTCCCTCCGGCAGTTATTCACTTTTCTTAAAGTGCCGTAATTTGTGATATTAAGTCACAATTCAATACCTAATACTAAAAGTCGTGATTTGCAGTTTGCAGTGAAAATGCTTCCAGAGAAGTCGTTCTGCAGGGAAAGCGCTATAAGAGAAGACATTCAGAAACAGCAACATTACGTGCTAGAATATTCCCTGCGGGAGTTAATATATTTTCTTAAAACAGCAGGAAATGTAGATGCAGGAGTTGCACTAGGAGATAAAGCCAGAGATTCTGCAGCAGGAGAGTACGTGGGAGATACAGCTGCAGGTGATGTAGCAGAAGAAGATGCACTATGATATGCAGCAGCTGGAGATGTAGCAGCAGGTTGAGCAGCAGATGCAGCACTAGCAGATGCAGCACTAGCAGATGCAGCAGCAGGAGATGCAGCAGCAGGAGATGCAGCAGCAGACGCAGCAGCAGCAGATACAGTAGCAGGAGATCATGTAGGAGAGTAGCATCATGAGATGAATCCACAGATGCAGGTGATGTAGCAGAAGAAGATGCACTTTGATACGCAGGAGCTGGAGATGCAGCAGCAGGTTGAGCAGCAGATGCCACACTAGCACAGGCAGCAGCAGGAGATGCAGCATCAGAAGATGCTGCCTGTGGTGCTGCAGCATCTCCTGTGGCATCTGCATCTCCTGCTTATGCATCTCCTCCTGCTGCATCTACTTCTGCATCTGATGCAGCTTCTCTTGCTCCTTAATTTTCTGCTGCATTTAGTTCTGATGCATCTCCTACTGCATCTCCTGCTGTATAACTTTCTGCATCTGCTGCCTCATCTCCTCCTGCATCTGCTCCCGCATCTCTTGCTGCTTCATCTTCTACTGCATCTCATGCTGGGTGATCTGCTTCTGCATCTACTGCTGCTGCATCTCTTGTTTCATCTGCCGATTCATTTCCTGCTGCTGTATCTACTGCTGTTGCACCTCTTGTTGCATCTCCTGCTGCTGCATCTCCAGCTGTATCTCGTGCTGCTGCATTTCCTGCTGCTGCATCGACTGCTGCTGCAACTACTGCAGCATCTCATCCTGCTGCATCTACTCCTGCTGCAATTTCTGTTCATGCACCTCCTGATGTTACATCACCTGCTGCAGCTCCTGTTGCATCTCCTTATTTGTATCCTGCTGCTGCGTCTTCTACTTTTGATTTTTCTACTTGTGCATCTCCTGCTTCTGCATCTCCTGCTAATGCATCACCTGCTGCATATTCTGCTTCGTATCCTGCTGCTGCATCTCCTGCTTCATCACGTGCTGCATCTCCTTCTACGGCATATCCTGCTGCATCTCCTTTGCATCTACATTTGCTGCATCTCCTTCTGTTCCTCCTGATGCTGCATCTCTAGCTGAATCTCCTGCTGTTGCTTCTTCTGAATATTCATCTCCGGCTTTATCTCCTACTGCAACTCCTGCATCTCCATTTCCTGCTGTTTTATGAAAATATAATAACTCCTGCATGGAATGCTGCTGCTTTTGAGTGTCTTCTCTTATAGCGCATTCACTGCAAAGCAAGATTTATAGAACTTTGAGTATACGCTTGCATACCGTAACATCAGAATGGCTATTAAAGCGTGTCTTCAAAATTTCAGATCTTCAGCACAAGTACCTCAGGGAACATGCTACGATTAAATGTTGGCTCTTGTCAGAGTCGTTTGTGGAGCGATTTCACTGCATTCAGAAAAGCACGTCTTATTGGCCGTTTTAGGAAAGGACACTGTAATGTGACTTAAATGTGCCTATTAAGGCGCTTTAGGAAAACTGAATCATGCCCGCAGGGAAGATTCTAGCATGGAAAGCTGACACTTATGAATGTCTTTCTTATAGCGCTTTCACTGCAAAGTATAACTTGTGGAACTTTGAGTCTCAGCTTGTGTTCTGTAACATTAGACTGGCTATTACAGCTTTACTTGAAAAATTCAGAGCGTTCAGCACAAGTAAAGTAGGGAAGCTGCCACCATCATATGCTGGCTGTTGTTAGAGTCTTCTCTGGAAGATCTTTCATGCAAGGTGAAAAGTATTACTTGATGGACCGTTTTCGTATATGAAAGTGCGAAATGCGACCTGCCTGCGCCTAATAAGGCGCTGTAGGAAAAGTGAGTAACTCCTACAAGGAAGATGCTCGCATGGAATGCTGCTGCTTCTGAAAATCCTCTCTTATAGCGATTTTACTGCAAGGCAAGAATCTAGGCTAGAAACTCTAGGCTTGTGTACTGCAATATCAGAATGGCTATTAAAGCGTCACTTCAAAATTTCAGAGCGTGCAGCGAAAATACCGCAGGGGAGATGCTACCATCAACTGCTGGCTCTTGTCTTTCGTGGAAGAGCTTTAACTGCAAACTGCAAAGGATGACTTTTGGACTGTTTTAATATAAGATACTGAATTGTGATTTAATTGCGCTTTAGAGGCGATTTAGAAAAAATCTACCGTAGGGAAGATGCTAGAATGGAATGCTGCTGCTTCTGAAAATCCTCTATAATAGCGCTTTTACTGCAAGGCAAGACTTGTAGAAATTTCACTCTAGGCTTGTGTACTGTAACATCAGAATGGCTATTAAAGCGTCACTTCAAAATTTAAAATCGTTCAACACAAGTAACGCAGGGAAGCTGCTACCATCCAGTGTTGGCTTTAGTTTTAGTCTTCTTTGGAAGTGCTTGCACTGCAACTGGCAAAGGAGGAATAAGAGAACTTTTTAATATATGGTACTGAATAGTGACTTAACTGGGCCCAATAAGGCGCTTTAGGGAAATTGAATAACGCCTGAAGGGAAGATGCTAGCATGCAGATGTCCTTTGCAGCTTGTAATGAAAGCGCTTCCACAGAAGAGTATAACGAGAGGCGGAATTTTATTGTTGCATGTTCCCTGTGGTACTTGTGTTGAACGATCTGACATTTTGAAGTGACGCTTTAATCACAGGGAACATGCAACAACTTAAGAATTCCGACTCTCGTTATCTACTCTTTCAGTGGAAAGCGCTGTATGAGAAGACATTGAGAAGCAGCAGCATTCCGTGCTAGCATCTTCCATGTGGGTGTTATTTAATTTTCCTAAAGCACCTCAATAGAAGCAGATAATTCACTATTCTATACTCTACCCAAAAAAGATGTCTTAGTCGTGCTTTGTCTCTTGCAGTGCAAGCGCTTTCAAAGAAGACTCAAACTAAAAGCCAACATTTAATGGTAGCAGATTCCCTGCTTTACTTGTGCTGAATGATTTAAATTTGAAGTGACCCTTTAGTAGCCATTCTGATGTTACAGTACACAAGCCTAGAGTGAAATTCCTACAAGTCTTGCCTTCCAGTAAAGCGCTATAAGAGAAGGACTTTCTAAGCAGCAGCATTCCATGTTAGCATCTTCCCTGCTGGTGTTATTCATTTTTCCTAAAGCGCCTTAATAGGCGCAGTTAAATCACAATACATTACCCTACACTAGAAATGTTCCATAAATCGTACTTTTCTGCTTGCAGTGAAATCACTCCACAAACGACTCTGACTAGAGCCAAACATTTAATTGTAGCATGTTTCCTGAGGTACTTGTGCTGAAACGCTCTTGAATTTTGAAGTGAGGCTTTAATAGTAACTTTCATTAAAACGGTCCATAAGTCGTGCTTCGCAGCTTTTAGTGAAAGCACTTCAAAGAGAAGACTTTAACGAAAGATAGCATTTGATCGTAGGAGCATCCCTGTGGTTCTTGTGCTGAACGATTTGAAATTTTCAAGTGACACTTCAATAGCAATTCTGATAATTCAGTACACAAGCCCCTAGACTGGAAGTTCTACAAGTTTTTCTTTGCTGTGAAAGCACTATAAGAGAAGACATTCGGAAGCTGCAGCATTTCATGCTAGCATCTTCCCTGCTGGCGTTATTCAGTTTTATAAAGCGCCATATTAGGCGCAGTTAAATCACAATTCAGTACCCCATACTAAAACGTCCAATAGGTCATGCTTTGCAGCTTGCAGTGAAGCGCTTTCAAGAGAAGACTATAAGGAGAGCCAGCAATAAGATGTAGCATCTCCCCTGCGGTATTTTCGCTGAACGCTCTGAAATTTTGAGGTCATGCTTTAATAGCCATTCTGATGTACAGTACACAAGCCTATATTTCAAGTTCTACAAATCTTGCTTAGCAGTGAAAGCGCTATAAGAGAAGACATTCAGAAGCAGCAGCTTTTCCACGCTAGCATCTTCCCTCCGGCAGTTATTCTCTTTTCTTAAAGTGCTGTAATTTGTGATATTAAGTCACAGTTCAGTACCTTATACTAAAATGTTCTGTTAGTCGTGCTTTGCAGCTTGCACTGAAAACGCTTCCAGAGAAGTCGTTCTACAGGGAAAGCACTATAAGAGAAGACATTCAGAAACAGCAGCATTCCATGCTAGAATATTCCTGCAGAAGTTATTATAGTTTCATGAAACACAGGAAATGGAGATGCAGGATTGGCAAGTAGGAGATGAAGCCGGAGATGAATATTCAGAAGAAGCAGCAGCAGGAGATTCAGCAGCAAATGCAGCAGCAGGAGACTCAACAGGAAATGCATTAGCAGGAGATGCTTACAACAGATTCAGTAGCACATTCAGCAGGCGATGCAGCAGCAGGATATGCTGTATTAGGAAATGTAGCAGGAGATGCATCAGCATTAGATACTGCTGCAGGATATGCAGCAGCAGGAGATGCAGCAGGAGATTAAGCAGCAGGAGATGCAGCATATGGAGGTGCCAGCAGCAGGAGATGCAGCAAGAGATGCAGCAGGAGATTAAGCAGCATGAGATGCAGCATATGGAGATGCAGGAGATGCAGCATACGGATATGCAGTCGAATCAGATGAAGCAGCAGATTCAGTAAGAGATGAAGCAGCAGGAGATACATAAGCAGGAGATGAAGCTGCAGGAGATGCATAAGTAGGAGATGCCAGCAGCATTATATACAACAAGAGGAGATGCAGCAGGAGGTGCATAAGCAGGATATGCACCTGAAGTAGATGCATGAGCAGATGCATGAGCAGATGGAGCAGGAGATTCACATTCTGCAAGAGATGCAGCAGCAAGAGATGCAACCACAGAGATGATGGAGCAGCAAGAGATGCAGCCACAGAGATGGTGCAGCAGGAGATGATGCAGCAGCAGGTGAATCAGCAGGAGATGCAGCAAGCAGATGCAGCAGGAGGAGATGTAGTTGAAGGAGACGCAGCAGGAAGTGATGCAGTAGGTAATACAGCAGATGGAGATGCAGTAGGAGGAGATGCAGAAAGAGATTCAGCATCAGGAGATTCAGCAGCATAAAATGCAGCAGTATATACATAAGCAGGATACGAAGTAGCAGGAGATGCAGCAGAAGGACATTCAGAGTAGGAGATGCAAAGAAGAATATGTAGCAGAAGGAGATATATCAGGTTATTCAGCTACAGTAGATTCAGCAAGAGTTACAGCAGAACATATGCAGCAGCAGGAGATGTAGCAGGAGATGCAGCAGTAAATGAAGCAGCAGCAGATGCAGTTTAATTTTGGTGTTAGGCTTATGTTTACAGCTAAGGCTTGGGTTGGGGTATAGTTTAGGGTTACGGTTGGGATAGGTTTAGGGTTCTGCTGCATCTCCTGCTCCATCTGGTGTATCTGCTGCTGCATATGCTTCTAATGCATCTCCTGCTAAATCTCCTGCTGCTGCATCTCCTTCTGAATTTGCTGCTGAATACGCATCCCCTGCTGCATCTCCTGCCTGCTGCATCTCCTTAATCTGCTGCTGCATCTGCTTGCTGCTTCATGTACTGCTGCATCTCCTTCTGCTGCTTATCATTCTCTGCATCTTCTGCTCTGCATCTCCTGCTACTGCATCCTTTGTTACTGCATCTACTGCTGCATCTCCTGCTACATCTCCCTCATCTGCATCTACTGCTGCTGGATGTCCTCCCACATCTCCTGCTTCTGCAACTGCTGCTTCATATCCTTCTGATGCATCTGCGGATTCATCTCATGATGTTACTCTCCTGCTTGATCTCCTGCTACTGTATCTGCTCTGCTGCTGGCGTCTGCTGCTGCATCTTCTGTTGCTGAAACTCCTGCTGCTGCATCTCCTACTGTTGAATTAGCTGCTTCACCTACTGCTGCTGCATTTGCTGGTGCTGCATCTGCAACAGATTTGCTTCTGCATCTCCAGCTGCTGCATCTTATACTAGCTGTCCTGCTGCTCAATCTCCTGCTGCTGCTTCTCCTGCTTGATCTCCTGCTGCTGCATATTCTGCTGCATCTTCTGCTACATATGCTGCAGAATCTCAGGCTGCAATTACTGCATATCGTCTTTAAACTCCTGCTGCTGCATTACCTTCTTCCTCTCTTCCTGCTGTATTTCCTGCTGCTGCATCTGCTGCTTCTTCTCCTGAAACTACATCTGATGGTGCTGCATCTGCTGCTGTATGTGCTGCTGCATGTGATGCTGCATCTCCTGTGCTACATCATTGCTGATGCATATCCTTCTGAATCTTCAGCTGAATCGTCTGCTGCCTGTGGTGCTTTAGCATCTCCTGCGGCATCTGCATCTCCTGCTTATGCATCTCCTCCTGCTGCATCTACTTCTGCATCTGATGCAGCTTCTCTTGCTCCTTAATTTTCTGCTGCATTTAGTTCTGATGTATCTCCTACTGCATCTCCTGCTGTATAACTTTCTGCATCTGCTGCCTCATCTCCTCCTGCATCTGCTCCCGCATCTCTTGCTGCTTCATCTTCTACTGCATCTCATGCTGGGTGATCTGCTTCTGCATCTACTGCTGCTGCATCTCTTGTTTCATCTGCCGATTCATTTCCTGCTGCTGTATCTACTGCTGCTGCACCTCTTGTTGCATCTCCTGCTGCTGCATCTCCAGCTGTATCTCGTGCTGCTGCATTTCCTGCTGCTGCATCGACTGCTGCTGCATCGACTGCTGCTGCATCGACTGCTGCTGCAACTGCTGCAGCATCTCATCCTGCTGCATCTCCTCCTGCTGCAATTTCTGTTCATGCATCTCCTGATGTTACATCACCTGCTGCAGCTCCTGTTGCATCTCCTTATTCGTATCCTCCTGCTGCATCTTCTACTTTTGATTCTTCAGCTTTGGCATCTCCTGCTAATGCATCTCCTGCTAATGCATCTCTTGATGCAAGCGATTCAGCAGTTAATGAAGCAACAGCAGATGCACCAGATGGAGCAGCAGGAGATGCACCAGGGCATGAAGCAGCAGATGCAATAGTAGGAGATGCAGAAGGAGATTTAGCAGCAGGAGATGCAGCAGCATATGCAGCAGGAGGCGATGCATCAGCAGATTCAGCAGCAGGAGATGCAGCAGGAAATGCCATAGCAGGAGATGCAGCAGGAGATAAGCAGCAGGATAATCAGATGCAGACGCATAAACTGGTGATACAGCAGGAGGAGGTGCAGTAGCCGGAGATACAGCAGCAGCAGATGCAGCAGCAGGAGATGCAGCAGAAGATAAAGAAAGAAATTAATCACAAGATGCAGCAGCAGGAGATTCAACAGCAGGAGATGCAGCAGGAGATTCAGTAGGAAATGCAGCAGGAGAAGATTCATCAACAGGAGATGCAGCAGAAAGTGATCCAGCATGAGATGCAGCAGGAAATAGAGCAGCAAGAGATGCAGCTAGAGATGCAGCAGAAAGAGAGGCAGCAGGAGATGCAGCAGCAGATGCAGCTGGAGATGCAGCAGCGGAAGATACAGTAGTACATAAAGCAGATTATGCATAAAAAATGCAGAAGGAGATGCAGCAGGATAAGATGCAGCAGGATCAGATTCAGCAGGAGATGCAGCATCTGTAGACGAAGCAGTAGATGATGCAGCAGGAGATGGAGCAGCAGATGCAGCAGCAGGTGCAGGAGCAGGGGATGTAGAGGCATGAGATGCAGCAGCAGGAGATGCGGGAGTAGGAGATGCAGAAGCAGGAGATGTAGCAGCAGGACATGCAATAGGATATGCAGAAGCAAGAGATCCAGCAGCAGGACATTAAGCACTAAGTGATGCAGCAGGAGATAGAGCAGCAGGAGATGCACCTGCAGATGCAGCCGCTAGAGATTCAGGTAAAAATGACGCAGGATAAGCAGAAGGAGATGCAGCAGGAAATGCAGTAGCAGGAGATGCAGAATGAGATGCCACAATATTACGCAGCAGTAGGAGATGCAGCAGCAGACACGGCAGTATAAGATGCAGCAGGTGGACATGCATCAGGAGATGCATATTCAGAAAGAGAAGCATCAGGAGGTGTCACAGGATGTGTAGCAGCATGAGATGCCACAGGAGATTCAGGAGGAGATTCAGCAGCAGGAGGTACAGCCGCAGCAGATTCAGCAGCAGAATCAGCAGGAGAAGCAGCAGTAGATTCAGCAGGAGATGCAGCAGTAGATTCAGCAGGGGATGCAGAAGCGGATGCATTAAGAGATGCATATTAAGCAAGAGATGCAGCAGGAAGAGATGCTTTAGATGATATAGCATCAGGAGATGCAGCAAGACATTCAGCAGGAGATGCAGTAGAAGGAGAGGCAGGAGGACATGATGCAGCAGACACAGCAGCACGAGATGCAGAAGCAGAAGATGCAGCAGGAGATGCATCAGTAATAGATACAGCAAGGGATGCAACTGCAGGAGATTCCGCAGCAGGAGATGCAGCAAGAGACACAGAGAAAGGAGATGCAGCAGGAGATTCAGCAGGAGACGCAGAGAAGGAGATGCAGCAGAAGGAGATTCAGCAGGATATGCAGCAGCAATAGATGCAGCAAGAAATGCATCAGCAGGAGATTCAGCAAAAAGAGATGCAGCAGAAGGAGATGCAGCAGCAGATGAAGCAGCAAATGCAGAAGCAGCAAATACAGCAGCAGGAGATGCAGGAGCATATGCAGCAGTAAATGCAGATTCAGCAGGAGATTCAGCAGCAGGAGATGCTGCAGCAGATTCACAATAGGAGATGCAGAACAGGAGATGCATGAAGATATACAGCAGGAGAAGCATCAGGAGGAGATGCAGCAAGAGATGCAGCAGTAGCAGATGCAACAGCCGGAATAGGCAGCCACAGAAGATGCAACAAGAGATGCAGCTGCAGTAGATGCGGGAGGAGATGCAGTAGGAAGAGATTCAGCATTATCATGAGATTCGTTAAGATATGCAGCAGAAGGATATGCAGCAGCAGGAGATGCAGCAGGATATGCAAGAACGGGAGATTCAGTATGAGATACAGCAGAAGATACAGCAGCATGAGATGCCGCAGCAGCAGAGCAGCAGCAGATGCAGCAAGAAATACGGCAGGAGATGAAACATCATGAGATGAAGCCAAAGATGCATCAGCTGAAGATGAAGCAGGAGATGCAGCAGCACGAGATGCATCAGCAGATGCAGCAGGAGATGACGGAGGAGATGTAGCAAGATATACCGTAGTAGATGCAGTGGGAAATGTATCAGCACGAGATGCAGCAGGAAATGCAGGAGAAGTAGATGCAGCATGAGATGAGCAGATGGAGTTGCAGGAGCAGGTAATGAAGCAGGAGATGATGCAGTAGGAGATGCAGCAGCAGGAGATGCACAAGCAGATGCAGCAGGAAATGCAAATTCAGCAGGAGATGCAGTAGGAAGGGAATCTTCAGCTGATCCACCAGGATGTGCAGCATGACGAGATGTAGCAGAAGATACAGCAGCAGCAGATGAAGAAGGATATGCAGCAGCAGGAGATGTAGCAGGAGATGCATCAGCAGGAGATGCATCAGCAGGAGATACAGAAGTAGGGTATGAAGCACAAGATGCAGCAGGAGAAGATGCTGCAGCCGGATATGCATCATGAGATGCAACAAGATCTGCAAAAGGAGATTCAGCAGCAGGAGACTGATAAGCAGATAATGCAGCAGCAGGACATTCAGTAGCAGGTAATGCAGTAGGAGATGCAGAAGAAGGAGATGCAGCAACAGGAGATTCATCAGCAGGAGATGCACCAGGAGGAAATGCAGCAGGAGAGAAAGCAGCAGCAGATGCATCAGCAGATACAGCAGGAGATCAAGCAGCAGGAGATGCAGCAGTAGGAGATGCAGCAGAAGTAGATGCAGCAGCAAGAAATGTATCAGCAGTAGATGTTGCAGCAGATGTAGATAGAGGAGGTGCAGCAGCAGGAGATGCAGCAGCAAGATATGCAGCAAGAAGTGCATCATGAGAAATGCAGCAGGAGATGCAGAACGAGATTCTACAGCAGGAGATGCAGCAGGAGATTCAGAAGGAGTTGCAGAAGCAGGAGATTCAGCAGTAGATGCAGGAGGAGATGTAGCTGCAGTATATACAGAAGCAGGAGATGCAGCAGCAGGAGATGCAGAAGGAGGAGATGCAGCAGGTCAATCAGCAGGAGATGCATCAGCAGTAGATGCAGCAGTGTATGCAGCACCAGGAGATTCAGCACCAGGTGATGCAGCAGGAGATGCAGCAAAGAGATGCAGCATCAGATTCATCAGCAGTAGATTCAGGAGGAGGTCCAGCAGGAGGAGATCCACCAGCAGGAGATATAGCAGGGGATGCATCAGTAGATGAATCAGCAGCAGATGTAGCAGCAGATGCAGGAGATGTAGAAGGAGGAGATGCAGCAGGAGGAGATTCAGCTGGACATTTAGCAGGAGATGCAGCTGCATAAGATGCAGCAAGAGTAGAAGCATTAGGAGATGCAGCAGGAGATGCAGCAGCAGGGGATGTTGTAGCAGGACATGCAGCAAGAGATTTAGCAGGAGATGCAGCAGCAGGAGATGCAGAGTAGTAGATGCAGAGAAGAATATGCAGCAGAAGGAGATATAAGAGGGGATTCAGCTACAGTAGATTCAGCAAGAGTTACAGCAGAACATATGCAGGAGCAGGAGATATAGAAGGAGATGTAGCAGTAAATGAAGCAGCAGCAGATGCAGTTTAGTTTTCGTGTTAGGTTTATGTTTACAGCTAAGGCTTGGGTTGGGGTATAGTTTAGGGTTAGGGTTAGGGTTTTGGTTAGGCTTTGTTTAGTGGTTGGGCCTAGATTTAGCTTTAGCTTTAGGCTTAGTGTTTGTGTTAGTGTTAGTTTTGAGGTTAGGCTAATGGTTAAGACTAAAGCTTGGGTTAGGTTATGGGTTAGGGCTAGGGCTAGGGTTAGTGTTAGGGGTTGGGTTAGGGTTAGGTTTATTGTTTTGGTAAGACTTTGTTTGGTGTTTAGGGTTAGGCTTTGCTTTAGGTTTAGGCTTAGGGTTAGTGTTGGGGTCAGTTTTGGTGTTAGGCTTATGGTTAGGGCTAAGGCTAGGGTTAGGGTATGGGCTGGGGCTAGGGCTAGGTCTAATGTTAGGGGTAAGGTTTCAGTTAGGCTTTGTTTAGTGATTGGGGTCAGGTTTAGCTATAGGTTTAGGCTTAGTGTTACTATTAGGGATAATTTTGGTGTTAGGCTTGTGGTTAGGGATAAGGCTTGGGTTAGGGTGTAGGTTAGGGCTAGGGCTGGGGTTAAAGTTCGGGCTTGGGCTAAGGTTGAAGTTAGGTAAGGCTTTGTTTAGTGATTGGGATCAGGTTTAGCTTTAGGTTTAGGATTAGTGTTAGTTTTGGTGTTAGGCTAGGTTCCACACTAGCATCTTCCCTCCTGCACTTATTCACTTTTCTTGAAGTGCTGTAATTTGTGATATTAAGTCACAGTTCAATACCTTATACTAAAACGTTCTGTTAGTCGTGCTTTGCAGCTTGCAGTGAAAACGCTTCCAGAGAAGTCGTTCCGCAGGGAAAGCGTTATAAGAGAAGACATTCAGAAACAGCAGCATTCCGTGCTAGAATATTCCCTGCGGGAGTTATTATATTTTCATAAAACAGCAGGAAATGTAGATGCAGGAGTTGCAGTAGGAGATGAAGCCGGAGATGAATATCCAGAAGAAGCAGCAGCAGGTTATTCTGCAGCAAATGCAGCAGCTAGAGATTTAGCAGCAGGAGATGCAGCAGGACATGCAGCAGCAGGAGATGCCATATGAAGGAGATGCAGCAGGATATGCCGCAGAAGGAGATGCATCAGATAATGCAGCAGGAGGAGATGCAGCAAGATATAGAGCAGGAGATGCTGCAGCAAGACATGCATAAGGAGATGCAAAAGCAGATGCAGCAGCAGGAGATTCAGCAGCAGCATATGCTGCAGGAGATGCATATCCAGCAGGAGATGCAGAAGGAAATGTAGCAGCAGGAGATGCAGCAGCAGACGAAACAGTAGGATTGGCAGCCGAAGGAGATGCATCAGTAGATGTATATTCAAAATTAGATGCAGCAGAAAATGCAGCAGGAGATGTAGCAGCAGGAGATGCCGCAGGTGATTCAGCAAGAGAATCAGCAGCAGGAGAATCAGCAGCAGGAGATGCAGCAGCGGGAGATAGAGTAGCAGATGCAGGAGTACATGAAGCAGCAGATGCAGCAGGCAATTCAAATTCAGGAGGAGATGCAGTAGGAACAGAATCTTCAACAGATTCTACAGGATGTGCAACAGCAGCAGGAGTTATAGCAGCAGCAGATCCAGCAGGAGATGAAGGAGGAAATGTAGCAGGAGATGATACAGCAGGAGATGTAGCCGCAGATGCATCAGTAGCAGATGCAACAGGAGATGATACAGCAGGAGATGCAGGAGCAGGAGTTGCAGCAGCAGGAGATGAAGCTGTAGGAGATGCAGAAGAATATGAATTAGCAAGAGATGCAGAAGCAGAAGATGCTGCAGCAGGATATGAAGCAGCAGATGCAGCAGGAGATGCATTAGCAGGAGATGCTGATGCAGAAGATGCCGCAGCAGGATATGAATAAGGAGATGCAGTAGGGCTTGCAGCAGGTGATGAAACATCAGGAGACGCAGGAGCAGAAATTGCAGCAGGAGGAGATGCAGTAGGATAAGATGCAGCAGGAGATGCAGAAGGATGAGATGCAGCACGAGATGCAGAACTAGATTCAACAGGAGGAGATGCAGCAGCAGAAGATGCAGCAGTAGGAGATGCAGCAAAAATGCATCTGAAGGAGATGAAGCAGCAGAAGATCCAGCAGCACGGAATGCAGCAGCAAAACATAAAGCAGCAGAAAATGCAATAGGAGATGCAGAAGCAGGAGATGGAGCAGCAGGAGATGCAGCAGCAGGAGATGCAGCTGGAGACAGATCAGCAAGAGTTGCATCATAAAAATCAGCAGGAGATGCAGCAGCAGGAGATGCAGCAGGAGATGCAGCAGTAGGAGATGCAGCAGCAGGTTGAGCAGCAGATGCAGCACTAGCAGATGCAGCAGCAGGAGATGCAGCAGCAGAAAATGCAGCAGCAGAAGATGCAGCAGCAGAAGATGCAGCAGCAGAAGATGCAGCAGCAGAAAATGCAGCAGCAGATACAGTAGCAGCAGATACAGTAGCAGGAGATCAAGTAGGAGAGTAGCATCATGAGATGAATCCGCAGATGCATCAGAAGGATATGAAGCAGCAGATGCAGAAGCAGTAGACGTAGGAAGAGATCCAGCAGCAGTAGATGCAAAAGAAGGGGATGTAGCAGGAGATACAGTAGCAGGGCATGCAGCAGAAGGAGATGCAGCAGCAGGAGATGCAGTAGCAAAGAATGCAGTAGCAGGAGATTCAGAGCAGAAGATGCAGAGAATGATAAGCAGCAGAAGGAGATGCAGAAGAATATGCAGCAGCAGGGGATGCAGCAGGAGGAGATGCAGCAGCAGGGGATGCAGCCGAAAGAGATGTAGCAGAAGAAGATGCAGCCACAGATGCAGATTAAGTAGGAGATGTAGCAGCAGAATATGCTGCTGCAGATGACGCAGCAGGAGATGCCACAGAAGGAGATGCAGCAGGAGATGCAGGAGAAGGAGATGCACCAGGTAATGCAGCAGAAAGAGATGCAGCAGGATATGAAGGAGGAGATGCAGCAGGAGATGCAGCAGGAGATACGTATTCAGCAGTAGATTCAGCAGCAAATTCAGAAGGAGATGCGGCAGCAGTATATTTAGCAGGAGATGCAGCAGTAGATGAAGCAGAAGCAGATGCAGCAGCAGATTCACCAGATGGAGCAGAAGGAGATGCAGCAGGGGATTAAGCAGCAGATGGACTAGGAAATGGAGCATCAGGAGATGCATCCACAGATGCATGAGCAGAGGATGCAGCAGGAGATGTAGCAGTAGGAGATACAGCAGCAGGAGTTGAAGCAGCAGATGCAGCAGCCGGAGATTAATGAGGACATCGAGTAGCAGGAGATGAAGCAGCAGGAATTTTAGCAGGAGATGCAGCAGTACATGAAGCATTTCCTTCTGATGCATCTCCTGCTGATTCATCTCTTGATGATGCATCTTTTGCTGCATCTCCTGCTGCTGCATTTCCTGCTGCTACATTTTCCTGCTCAATATGCTACTGAATCTGCTGCAGCATCTGCTGCTGCTGCATATCCTTCTGCATCTCTTTCGGCTGCATTTCCTGCTGCTGCATCTCGTCCTACTGCACCTCTGTCTGTATCTCCTGATGCATCTTCTTCGGCTTCATCCCCTGAAGCTGCATTTCCTGCTACATCTCCTGCTGCAGTATCCCCTGCTGTTGTATCTCCTGCTAAATCTCCTGCTGCTGCATCTCCTCCTGCTGCATCTCCTGTTGCATTTCTTGCTGTATCTCCTGCTGCTTCTTCTACTTCTACCTCTCCTGATGCTGAACCTCATTCTGCTGTGGCTGCTGCTGAATCTCCTGCAGTGTCTGCTGCTGCATCTCCTCCTACATCTGCTGCGGCTGCATCTCCTTGTGCTGCGTCTCCTGCTTCAGCTCCTAATACATCTCCTGTGACTTCATCACCTGCTGCATCTCTTGCTGCTGTATTTCCTGCTGCTGTATTTCCTGCTGCTGCATTGCCTGCTGCATCTCCTGCCGGATGCCTTTCTGCTGGAAATTTTTGCTCCATCTCCTCCTGCTGTATTTCCTGCTGCATCTCCTGCTGAATCTCTTGCTGCAGCTACTGCTGCTGCATCTCCTATTGCATCTCCTGCTGCTGCACCTCCTTCTGCAACTACTACTGCTGCATCTCCTTCTGAGGCTTCTGCAGATTCATTTACTGCTGGTGCATCTCCTGCTGAATCTCCTGTGGCTGCATCTCCTGCTATTGCATCTCTTACTGCAGTATTTCCTGCTAGATCTGCTGCTGCACCTCCTGCTAAATCTCCTGCAGCAGAATCTCCTGCTGCATCTCCTTCTGCATCTCCTGCTGAATATTCATCTTCTGATGCATCTCCTGCTGCTGCATCTCTTCTGCATATCCTGCTGCAGCATCTGCTGCCACATCTGTACTGCTGTATCTCCTGCTGCATCTCCTTCTTATGCATCTCCTGCTGCTTCATCTCCTGCTGCTGCATCTCCTGCTGCATCTCCTGGTGCATCTTCTTTTTTTGTATCTTCTGCTGCTACATCTCCTGCTTCATCTCCTTCTCTGCATATCTTGCTGCTAGATCCCTAGCTACAGCATCTCCTGGTGCATCTCTTCTTGCTCAGTCTCCTGCTGTTTATCCTTCTGCTACATCTCCTGCTACTGCATCTCCTTCTGCATCTCTGTATCTACTGCTGATGCATCTTTTGCTGATGCATCTCTTGCTGCACGTCCTAATGCAGCATATCCTTCTGCTGCATCTCTGCTGAATGTGCTTCTGAATCTGCTGTGGCATCTGCTGAGTCTGAATCTCCTGCTGAATCTCCTGCTATGCATCTTCTGCTGAATGTGCTGCTGAATATGCTGCTGCATCTCCTGCTAAATATGCATGTCCTGCTGCATCTCCTTCTGCTCCATCTGGTGCATCTGCTGCTGCATCTCCTGCTGCTTCTCCTGCTGCATCTCCTGCTGCATCTCTTGCTGATTCTCCTGATGCTGCATCTCCTGATTCAGCAGGAGATGCAGCAGGAGGAGATGCAGCAGCAGTAGTTACTGCAGCAGGAGATTCAACAGGAGATTGAGCACCAAACACAGCAGCAGGAGATGCATATCCAGCAGGAGATGCAAAAAGAAATGTAGCAGCAGGAGATGCAGCAGCAGATGCACCAGATGGAGATGGAGCAGAAGGAGATGCAGCAGCATGAGATGCAGCAGGATGAGAAGCAGCACGAGGTGAAGAAGGAGATTCAACAGGAGGAGATGCAGCCCCAGGAGATGCAGCAGCAGAAGATGCAGCAGCAGAAGATGTAGCAGCAGGTTATGCAGCACGAGATTCAGCAGGAGCTTCAGCAGGATGAGATGCAGCCGCAGGAGATGCAGCAGGATCAGGAAATGCAGCAGCAAGAAATGAAGCAGCAAAAGATGTAATAGGAATGCACAAGCAGGAAATGCAGCTGGAAACAGATCAGCAGGAGATGCAGCAGCAGGAGATGCAGCAGGAGATGAAGCAGTTGGAGATAGAGCCACAGGAGATGGAGCCGAAGGAGGTGTAGCCACAGGAGATGCAGTAGGAGATGTAGCAGAAGATAAAGCAGGAGATGCAGCAGCAAGAGACGCAGTAGCAGGAGATGCAGCAGCAGATGAAGCAGAAAAAGCAGAAGCAGAAGCAGCAGATACAGCAGCAGGAGGTGCAGCAGCAGATGCAGTAGATGCATATTCAGCAGGAAATGGAGCAGCAGGAGATGCTGCAGCAGTTGCAGCAACAGGCGATGCAGTACCAGGAAATGCAGCAGCACGAGATACAGCAGTACATGCATCAGCAGGAGATGCAACAAGAGATGCAGCAGCAGCAGACACAGCAGCAGAAGATTAATCGGCAGAAGATGAAGCAAGATATGCAGTAGCTGCAGATCAAGTAGGAGAGTAGCATCATGAGATAAATCCGCAGATGCGTCAGAAGGATATCAAGCAGCAGATGCAGAACCAGGAGATGTAGGAGGAGATCCAGCAGCATTAGATGCAAAAGAAGGAGATGTAGCATGAGATGCAGCAATAGATGAATCAGCCGCAGATGCAGCAGCAGATGCAAGAGATGCAGCAGCAGGAAATGCAGCAATAGGAGATGTAGGAAAAGATGCAGCAGCAGGGGATGCAGTAGCAAATGATGCAGTAGCAGGAGATGCTAAGAAGCAGAAGGAGATGCAGCAGTACATGAATCAGCAGCAGATTAAGGAGATGCAGTAGTAAGAGGTGAAGAAGCAGCAGATGCATCAGGAGATGCCGATTCAGTAGGAGATGTAGCAGCAGAAGATGCTGCTGCTGATAACGCAGCAGGAGATCCCGCAGAAGGAGATGCAGCAGGAGATGTAACCGAAGGAGATGCAGCAGGTAATGCAGCAGCAGGAAATGCACCTGGATATGAAGCAGGAGATGCAGCAGGATCTGAAGCAGGAGATGCAGAAGGAGATGCAGCAGGATATGTAGCCGAAGGAGATGCAGCAGGTAATGCAGAAGCAGGAAATGCAGCTGGATATGAAGCAGGAGATGCAGCAGGATCTGAAGGAGGAGATGCAGCAGGAGATGCAGCAGGGGATGCGTATTCAGCAGTAGTAGATACAGCAAGAGATGCAACTGCAGGATATTCCGCAGCAGGAGATGCAGCAGGAGACACAGAGAAAGGAGATGCAGCAGAAGGAGATGATGCAGGAGACGCAGAGAAGGAGATGCAGCAGCAGGCATCGAAGCAATAGATGCAGCAAGAAATGCATCAGCAGAAGGAGATGCAGCAGCAGATGAAGTAGAAAATGCAGAAGCAGCAAATACAGCAGCAGGAGATGCAGGAGCAGATGCAGCAGTAGATGCAGATTCAGCAGGAGATTCAGCAGCAGGAGATGCTGCAGCAGATTCACAATAGGAGATGCAGAACAGGAGATGCAGCAAGAGATGCAGCAGTAGCAGATGCAGCAGCTGGAATAGGCAGCAACAGAAGATGCAACAAGAGATGCAGCTGCAGTAGATGCAGGAGGAGATGCAGTAGGAAGAGATTCAGCATTATCATGAGATTCGTTAAGATATGCAGCAGAAGGATATGCAGCAGCATGAGATGCAGCAGGATATGCAAGAACGGGAGATTCAGTATGAGATACAGCAGAAGATGCAGCAGCACGAGATGCCGCAGCAGCAGATGCAGCAAGAAATACAGCAGGAGATGAAACATCAGGAGATGAAGCCAAAGATGCATCAGCTGAAGATGAAGCAGGAGATGCAGCAGCACGAGATGCATCAGCTGATGCAGCAGGAGATGAAGGAGGAGATGTAGCAAGATATACCGTAGTAGATGCAGCAGGAAATGTATCAGCACGAAATGCAGCAGGAGATGCAGCAGGAAATGAAACAGGATATGCAGAAGTAGATGCAGCATGAGATGAGCAGATGGAGTTGCAGGACCAGGTAATGAAGCAGGAGATGATGCAGTAGGAGATGCAGCAGCAGGAGATGCACAAGCAGATGCAGCAGGAAATGCAAATTCAGCAGGAGATTCAGTAGGAAGAGAATCTTAAGCAGATGCAGCAGGATGTGCAGCATGACGAAATGTAGCAGAAGATACAGCAGCAGCAGATGAAGAAGGATATGCAGCAGCAGGAGATGTAGCAGGAGATGCATCAGCAGGAGATACAGGAGTAGAAGATGCAGCAGCAGGGTATGAAGCAGAAGATGGAGCAGGAGATGCATTAGCAGGAGATGCAGCGGGAGAAGATGCTGTAGCTGGATATGCATCATGAGATGCAACAAGATCTGCAGAAGGAGATTCAGCAGCAGGACACTGATAAGCAGATAATGCAGCAGCAGGACATTCAGTAGCAGGTAATGCAGTAGGAGATGCAGAAGAAGGAGATGCAGCAACAGGAGACTCATCAGCAGGATATGCACCAGTAGGCGATGCAGCAGGAGATCCAGCAGCAGGAGATGCAGCTGGAGATAGAGCAGCAGGAGATGCAGCGGGAGATGCAGCCGCAGTAGATGCAGCAGGAGAGAAAACAGCAGCACATGCAGCAGCAGATACAGCAGCTGGAGAGGTAGCAGGAGATCAAGCAGCAGGATATGCAGCAGTATGAGATGCAGCAGTAGAATATGCATCAAAAGATGCAGAAGCTAATGAAGCAGGAGATGCAGATTTAGCATGAGATGCAGAAGCAGGATATGCTGCAGCAGATGCAGCAGGCAGAGATGCAGCACCAGGAGACGCAACAGGAAGTGATGCAGCATGTAATACAGCAGCAGGAGATGCAGGAGGAGTTTCAGCAGCAGGAGATGCAGCAGAAGTAGATGCAGCAGCAAGAAATGTATCAGCAGGAGATGCTGCAGCAGATGTAGATAGAGGAGATGCAGCAGCAGGAGATGCAGCAGCAAGATATGCAGCAAGAGGTGCATCATGAGAAATGCAGCAGGAGATGCAGAACGAGATTCTACAGCAGGAGATGCAGCAGGAGATTCAGGAGGAGATGTAGCTGCAGTATATACAGAAGCAGGAGATGCAGCAGCAGGAGATGCAGAAGGAGGAGATGCAGAAAGAGATGCATGAGCAGTAGATGCCGGAGGAGGTCCAGCAGGAGGAGATCCACCAGCAGGAGATATAGCAGGAGATGCATCAGTAGATGAATCAGCAGCAGATGTAGAAGCAGATGCAGGAGATGCAGCAGGAGGAGATGCAGTAGGAGGAGATGCAGCAGGATATTTAGCAGGAGATGCAGCTCCATAAGATGCAGCAAGAGTAGAAGCATCAGGAGATGCAGCAGGAGATGCAGCCACAGATGCATGAGCAGAGGATGCAGCAGGAGATGTAGCAGCAGGAGATTAAGCAGCAGGAGTTGAAGCAGCAGATGCAGCAGCAGCAGATGCAGGAGGACATCAAGTAGCAGGAGATGCAGCAGCAGGAATTTTAGCAGGACATACAGCAGTACATGAAGCATTTCCTGCTGATGCATCTCCTGCTGCATATCCTGCTGTTGTATCTCCTGCTGATTCATCTCTTGATGATGCATCTTTTGCTGCATCTCCTCCTGCTGCATCTCCTGCATCTGCATCTCCTGGTTTTGCATCTCCTGCTGAATCTCAGGCTGCAATTACTGCTGCATCTTATGCTGCTGCATCTGCTTCTGCATCTCGATATATCTCCAACTGCTGCATCTCCTGCTGCTGGATCTCCTGCTGCCTCTCCTGCTGCTGGATCTGCTGCTGCATCAGCTCCTGCAGCATCTCCTACTGCTGCATCTCCTGCTGCTCAATATCCTGCTTCATCTGGGGCTGCTGCATTTATGCTGCTTCATCTGTTACTGCATCTCCTGTGGCTGCATCTCCTGTGGCTGCATGTTCTTCTGCATCTCATCCTGCTGCATCTGCTGCTTCATCCCCTGCTGCTGCATCTACTGTTTCATCTCTTGCTGCTGAATCTCATGATCCTACATCTCCTGCTGTGGCAATTCCTGCTGAATATGCATGTCCTTCTGCATCTCCTTCTGCTGCATCTCCTTTTGCATATCATGATGCTACACTTCCTGCTGCTGCATCTCCTGCTGCTGCATCTCCTGCTTCATCTCCTGCCTCTGCATATCCTGCTGGTACAATTTCTGCCTCTGAGTCTCCTGCTTCTGCATCTCATGCTGTATCTCCTGCTGCATCAGCTGCATCTACTCCTGCATCTGCTGCTGATTTATCTCTTCCTGAATTTTTTGTTGCTGCATCTCCTACAGCATCTTTTGCTGCTGCATCTCCTGCTGATAAATCTCCTGCTAGTGCATCTCCTGCTATATCTCGTGTTGCTGCATATCCTGCTGAAAATGCTGGTCAATCTATTTGTGCATCTGCTGCAGCTGCATTTGCTGCTGCTGCAGCTCTTGCTTTTGCATCTCATACTGCTGCTTCTCATGCTGCATCCTCTCCTGCATCTACTCCTTCTCCTCGTGCATCTCTTGCTGATTCATCTTTTGCAGCTTCATCTCCTAATGCTACATCTCCTGCTTCATCTCCTTCTGCTGCAATTCCTTCTGCTGCATCTTCTGCTTCATCTCCTCCTACATCTGCTGCTGCTGCATCTGCTACTGCATCTCCTGCTTCATCTTCTGCTGCTGCATCTGCTTTTGCATCTCCTTATGCATCTCTTGCTACTGCATCTCCTGCAGCATCTCCTGCTCTATATCCTGCTGGATCTCCTCCTGCTGCATTATCTGATGCATCTCCTCCAATGGCATCTCCTGCTGTTGCATCTCCTGCTGCTGCATCTTCTGCTGAATCTCCTGTTGCTGCATTTGCTGTCGAATCTCCTGCTGCTGCTTCTTTTGAATAGGCATCTCCGGCTTCATCTCCTACTGCCACTCCTGCATCTCCATTTCCTGCTGTTTTATGAAAATATAATAACTCCCGCAGGGAATATTCTAGCATGGAATGCTGCTGTTTCTGAATGTCGTCTCTTATAGCGCTTTCATTGCAGAACAACTTCTCTGGAAGCGTTTTCACTGCAAGCTGCATAGCACAACTAACAGAACGTTTTTGTATAGAATACTGAATTGAGAATTAATATCACAAATTATGGCGCTTTAGGAAAAGTGAGTAACTCCCGCAGGTCTGATGCGAGCATGGAATGCTGCTGCTTCTGTGACGGAGACCAGCTCACAAGGACGCCTTGATTAACAGACAGGCTACCGCCCTGGTGGCAAATAGCGAAACTTTACTTCAAGAGTGGTAATATATAAAATGCTCAGATAGTAGTTCAAAAAATAGGTTCACACACACAACAGCATCTGGACATAATCACTATCAACATTCATATCCTGGGAACACAGCTGAATTTACTGTCTCAGCTCGAAACGTCCTTTCAATGTTTACAGAACACATTATCTCAACCTGCAATTTTACTTGCTCTAAATCACGGAATAAGGGAGCAACCATCAGGCATGCCAAGAGTTCCCAGGGCACCCCTCCCTTCCAGGAGGGGGGCTCCTTATTTCCCTTCTACAGTTCTAGCTTAACCCTTTCAGGCCGGCAGAACTGTGTGCAGCCTAATGGTTCTCCTCACTTCTGAATGCCTTCTCTTATAGCGCTTTCACTGCAAAGCAAGAGTTGTAGAACTTCCAGTCTAGGCTTGTGTTCTGTAACATCAGAATGGCTATTAAAGCATCACTTCAAAACTTAAGAGCTAACAGCATCTCCTGCTGCATCTCCTGCTGCTGCATCTCTTGCGGCATTTCCTGCTGCTGCATCTCTTCCTGAATGTCCTGCTACATATATCTGATGCTGAATATCCTGCTGCATCTCCTGCTCAATTTACTGCTGAATATACAATTGCTGCTGCATCTCCTGCTGCTGAACCTGCTTCTGCTGCCTCTGCTACTACATCTGCTGCTGCATCTCCTCCTTCATCTCCTGCTGCTACAATTCCTGCTGCATATGATGCTGTTGCATCTCCTGCTGCATCTGCTGCTTCTGCATTCCTGCTGAATATACTGCTTCTACAACTCCGGCTGCTGCATCTCCTTCTGCATCTTCTGCTGCTACATCTCCTGTAACTACATCCCCTGCTGCTGAATCTACTGCTTCATCTCCAGCTTATGAATCTCCTGCTGCATCTCCTCCTGCTGCAACTCCCGCTGCTCCATCTCCTTCTTCTGTATATACTGCTGCATTTCCTGCTTCTGCATCTCT
Source organism: Clamator glandarius (assembly GCA_033459285.1). Classification (NCBI taxonomy): domain Eukaryota; kingdom Metazoa; phylum Chordata; class Aves; order Cuculiformes; family Cuculidae; genus Clamator; species Clamator glandarius. The sequence continues at coordinate 86,022 of JAUNZM010000793.1, forward strand.
TGCTGCATCTCCTGCTGCTGTATTACCTGCTGAATCACCTCCTGCTGGGTCTCCTGCAGCTGCATCTGCTCCTACTGCATATGCTGCCGCATCTCCTGCTTCTGCATCTGCTACTAAATCTGCATCTGCTGCTGCATCTGCTTCTGCATCTCCTGATGCATCTACTACTGCTGCATCTCCTGCTGCTGGATCTCCTGCCGCCTCTCCTTCTGCTGCATCTCCTGAGGCTGCATATTCGGCTGCTGCATCTGCTGCTGCTGCATCTCCTGCTAATGCATCTCTTGCTGAATCTCCTGCTGCTGCATATCCTGATGCATCTTCTACTTCATATCCTACTGCTGCATCTTCTACTTCATATCCTACTGCTGCATCTCCTTCTTCTGCATCTCCTGCTGCATCTCTTGTTGCTTTATCTCCTTCTTCTCAATCTCCTTCAGCATCTACTTCTCTTGCATATCCTGCTGCATTTCCTGCTGCATCTCCTGCTGCATTTCGTGCTGATACATTTCCTGCTGCATCTACTACGGGGTATCTTGCTACATCTGCTGCCTCATCTCCTCCTGCATCTGCTGATGCATCTCGTTCTGCTGCCTCTCCTGCTTCATCTTCAGCTGATACATCTTTGTCTTCATCTCCTGATGTTTCATCTCCTGCTGCATTTGTCATGATGCACCTCTTGCTGCATACCCTGCTGCTGCATCTCCTGCTTCTACATCTCCTCCTGCTACAGCTGCTGCAGCCTCTCCTGCTGCTACATCTTCTGCTGCTACATCTTCTGCTGCTGCTTCTCCTGCTGCTGTATCTCCAGAAGAATTTCCTGCGGAATCTCATGCTGCTACATGTCCTGTTGTTTCTACTCCTGCATCTCTTTTTGAATATGCATCTCCTGATGCATCTCCTCCTGCTGCAACTCCTACCGCTTCGTCTGCTTCTGCATCTCCTCCTGCATCACCTGCTGCTGCATCTCCTTCTGGATATGCATCTCCTGCTGCTGTACCTCCTGCTGTATCTGCTGCTGAATCTGCTGTTGTTTCTGCTTCGGCTGCATCTCCTGCTGCTGCACCTCCTACTGTTGAATATACTGCTACTGTATCCTCTTCTACAACTCCTGCTGCTACATCTCCTGCTAAAGCTCTAGATGCATCCCCTGCTGCTGTGTCTGCTGCTGAATATCCTGCATGTCCTGCTGCTGCATCTCTTTCTGCATCTCCTGCTGCTACATCTCCATTCTACTGCATCTCCTCCAGCTGCATCTGCTGCTGCAACTCCTGCAGCATATCCGGTTGAATCTGGTGCTGCCTCTCCTTCTGCTGCATCGCCTGCTGCATCTGCTGCTTCATCTCCTGCTGCTGCATCTCCTGCTGCATCTGCTGCTTCAGCTCTTCCTGCATCTACTGCGCCTGCCTCTCCTGCAGCTGCATCTCCTGCTCCTGCATCTCCTGCTGCATGTACTGCTGCATCTCCTGCTGCATCTCTTAGTGCATCATATCCTGATCATGCATCTCCTGCTGCATCACCTGCTGATGCTTTTTCATGCTGAATCTCCTGTTATAACTCCTGCTGCTGCATCTCCTGCGGCATCTCTCACTGCTACATCTTCTTTTGCATCTCCTGCTGCATCTCTTCCTGCTGCATCACCTGCTGCATGTCCTACCACTGCAGGTGCAGACTTAGTCTTAGTATTAGGGTTAGTTGTGGGGTTAGGCCTATGTTTACAGCAAAGGCTTGGGTTGGGGTATAGTTTAGGGTTAGGGTTGGGGTTATTGTTACGATTAGAATTTGTTTAGAGTTTGGGGCTAGGTTTAGTTTTAGGTTTAGGGTTTGTTTTAGAAATCGTTTGGGGTTTAGGCTTATGATTAGGGGTAAAGGCTTGGATTAGTGTACAGGTTAGGGGTAGGGCTAAGGTTAGGGCTAGTGTTAGGCTTAGGGTTTTGGTTAGGCTTTTGTGGTTGGTCATAGGTTTAGCTTTAGGTTTAAGGCTAGTGGTAGGATTAGTTTTGGGGTTATTCTAAATGGTTAAGGCTGAGGCTTGGGTTAGGGTATAGGTTAGGGCTAGGGTTAGGGTTAGGGTCTCGGTTAGGCTTTTTTAGTGGCTGGGCTTTAGTGTTAGTGTTACGGTTATGTTTAGGGTTAGGATTATGATTAGGTCTAAGGCTTGTGTTAGGATATAGGTTAGGGATATGGCTAGGGTTAGGGTTAGTGTTTCAGTTTGGCTTTGTTTGGTGTTTAGGGTTAGGTTTTGCTGTAGGATTAGGCTTAGTGTTAGTGTTAGGGTCAGGTTTGCTGTTAGGCTTATGGTTAGGGCTAAAGCTTGTGTCAGGGTTAGGGTTAGGGTTAGGGGTAGGGCAAGGGTTAGGGGTAGGGCTAGGTCTAGGGTTAGGGTTAAGGTTTCAGTTAGGCTTTGTTTAGTGATTGGGGTCAGGTTTAGCTATAGGTTTAGGCTTAGTGTCAGTATTAGGGTTAGTTTTGGTATTAGGCTTGTGTTTACAGCTAAGGCTTTGGTTGGGGTATGGTTTAGGGTTAGGGTTTGGATTAGGGTTAGGGTTTCTGTTAGGCTTTGTTTATTGGTTGGGCCTAGGTTTAGCTTTAGGTTTTTCCTTAGTGTTTGTGTTAGGGTTAAGATTAGAGTTAGGCTTATGGTTAGGCCTAAGATTTGGGTTAGGGTATAGGTTAGGGCTAGGTCTAGGGTTAGGGTTAGTGTTTCGGTTAGACTTTGGTATTTAGGTTTCGGTTTTTCTTTAGGTTTAGGCTTAGTGTTAGTGTTAGGATTAAGATTAGAATTAGGCTTATGGTTAGGCCTAAGGCTTGGGTTAGGGTTTAGGTTAGGGCTAGGGTTCAGGTTAGGTTTTCGGTTAGACTTTGTTTAGTTGTTGGGGTTAGGTTTAGCTTGTGGTTTAGGCTTAGTGTTAGTGTTACAGTTAGTTTTGAGGTTAGGCTAATGGTTAAGGCTTAGGCTTGGGTTAGGGTATGGGTTAGGGCTAGGGCTAGGTTTAGTGTTAGGGCTAGGGTTAGGGTTACGGTTTCAGTTAGGCTTTGTTTAGTGATTGGGGTCAGTTTTAGCTTTAGGTTTAGGCTTAGTGTTTGTGTTAGGATTAGTTTTGAGGTTAGGCTAATGGTTAAGGCTAAGGCTTCGCTTAGCGTATGGGTTAGAATATTGTTAGGGTTAGGGGTACGCAAATAGAAGGTAGGCATCTTCTGCTGTAAGTTTTTGTGCATCTCCTGCTGCTCCATTTGCTGCTGCATCTGCTGCTGTTTATATCCTGCTGAATCTCCTGCAGATGCATCTCCTGCTACATATCCTCCTGCTGCATCTCCCGTTGCATCTTCTGCTACATATCCTCCTGCTGCATTTACTGCTTTTGCATCTCCTGATTAAGAATCTCCTGCTGATGCATCTCCTGTTTGTGCATCTCCTGCTGCACCTCTTACTACTGCATCTTCTTTTGTGTCTCCTGCTGCATTACCTGCTGCACGTCCTACTGCTGCATCTGCAGCATATGCTGCTTCATCTGGTGCTGCTGAACCTACTGCTGCATCTCCTGCAATATCTCCTGCTGCTGCATCTGTTGCTGCATCTGCTTCTGCATCACCTGCTGCAGCATCGCCTGCTTCATCTCCTGCTGCATCTCCTGCTGGATTTCTTGCTGATGCATCTCTTGCCTCATATTCTGCTGCTTTTTCTCCTGCAATATCTCCTGGTGCTGCATCTGTCGCTGCATCTGCTTCTGCATCACCTGCTGCAGCATCGCCTGCTTCATCTCCTGCTGCATTTCTGCTGATGCATCTCTTTCTGCATCTCGTGCTTCTGCATCTACGTCTGTATCTCCTGCTTCTTCATCTCCTGCTGCATCAATTACTGCTGTATCTTCTGCCGCTATATTTCCTGCTGCATCTCCTCCTGCTGCATCTCCCGTGGCACCTCCTCCTGCTGCATCTCCTGCTTCTTCTGTTGCTTCTGCATCTCCTGATGCATGCCCTGCTGCTTTGTCTCATGCTGCTGCATCTCCTGCTGCTATATCTCCTGTTGTTCCATGTCCTGCTGCTGCATCTCTTTCTGCTGCATCCCATATTGCATCTCCTATTGTAGCATCTCCTGCTTCATCTCTTGATGATGCATATCCTGCTACTGCATCACCTGCTGCATCTCCTTGTGCATCACCTGCCGATGCATCTCCTGCTAAAGCATCTCTTGCTGTATCTCCTCCTGATGCATATTCATCATCATTTCCTGCTGCAGCTCTTCCTGCTGCATCTCCTTCTGAATCTACTACTGCTGCATCTGCTCAATCTGCTGCTGCATCTGCTGCTGCTGGATCTCCTGCTACATCTCCTGCTGCTGCATCTCCTGCTGCTGCATCTCCTGCTGCTGCATTTCCTGCTTCATATGCTGCTGCATCTGCTGCTGCTGTATCTTCTGCTACATCTCGTCATGCTGCACATCCTGCTGCATCTGCTGAAGATTCTCTTCCTACTGCATCTCCTGCTGAATTTGCATTTCCTGCTGCATCTGCTTCTGCACCTCCTGCTGCTGCATCTCCTACTGCATCATCTCCTGCTTCATCTCCTGCTCCTGCAACTCATTCCACTTAATCTCCTGCTTCATCTACTTCTCCTGCATATCCTGCTGCATTTCCTGCTGCATCTCTTGCTGCATTTCGTGCTGATACATTTCCTGCTGCATCTAGTACGGCATATGTTGCTACATCTGCTGCCTCATCTCCTCCTTCATCTCCTGCTGCATCTGCTGATGCATCTCGTGCTGCTGCATTTCCTGCTTCATCTTCAGCTGATGCATCTTTGGCTTCGTCTCTAGGAGATTTTGCAGGAGATGCAGCAGCAGGGGATACCGCAGCAGGAGACGAAGCAGGAAATGCCGCTTCAGGTGATGAAGCCGCAGGAGATGCATCAGGAAATGCAGCCAGAGGTGCAGTTGGACGAGATACAGCAGGAGATGCAGCAGAAAGAGATGCAGAAGGTTATGCAGCAGCAGGAGATGCTGCAGCAGATTCAGTAGCATATTCAGCAGGAAATGTAGAAGCAGGAGATGCATCAGCAGGAAATGCTTCATGTACTGCTGCATCTCCTGCTAAAATTCCTGCTGCTTCATCTCCTGCTACTTGATGTCCTCCTGCATCTCCTGCTGCTGCATCTGCTGCTTCAACTCCTGCTGCTGTATCTTATGCTGCTACATATCCTGCTGCATCCTCTGCTCATGCATCTGCGGATGCATCTCCTGATGCTCCATTTCCTGTTGCATCTGCTGCTTAATCCCCTGCTGCCTCTCCTTCTGCTCCATCTGGTGCATCTGCTGCTGCATCTGCTTCTGCTTCATCTGCTGCTGCCTCTCCTGCTAAATATGCTGCTGCCGCATCTCCTTCTGAATTTGCTGCTGAATACACATCCCCTGCTGCATCTCCTGCTTCATATCCTGCTGCATCTCCTGCTTCATATCCATCGGCATTTCCTGCTTCTGCATTACCTGCTGCATCTCCTGCTGCATTTCATTCTGCGGCATCTCCTGCGGCGTCATCTGCAGCAGCATCTTCTGCTGCTACATCTCCTACTGAATCTGCATCTCCTGATGCATCTGCTGCTGCATCTCCTTCTGCTGCTTATCATTTTCTGCATCTTCTGCTCTGCATCTCCTGCTACTGCATCCTTTGCTACTGCATCTCCTGCTGCTGCATCTCCTTTATCTGCTGCTGCATCTGTTGCTGCTACATCTCCTTCTTCGCATCTACTGCCACTGGATATTTTCATACATCTCTTGCTTCTGCATCTGCTGCTTCATATCCTTCTGATGTATCTGCAGATTCATCTCATGATGCTACTGTCCTACTGGATCTCCTGCTACTGTATCTGCTGCTGCTGCGTCTGCTGATGCATTTCCTGATGCATCTTTTGATGCTGCATCTCCTGCTGCTTCATCTCCTGTGTAATCTCCTGCTGCTGCATCTGCTGCTTCAACTCCTGCTGCTGTATCTCCTGCTGCTACATCTCCTGTGGCATCCCCTGCTCATGCATCTGCGGATGCATCTCCTGATACTCCATTTCCAGTTGCATCTGCTGCTTAATCCCCTGCTGCATCTCCTTCTGCTACATCTGGTGCATCTGCTGCTTCATCTGCTTCTGCTTCATCTGGTGCATCTGTTGCTGCATCTTCTGCTGCTTCATCTCCTTCAGATGCATCTCCTGCTGCATCTCCTACTGCTGCATCTTCTGCTTCTGCATCTCCTGCTGATGCATCACCCGCGGCTGCATATCCTGCCGAAGCTCCTGCTGAATTTCGTGCTGCATAACCTGCTGCTACATCTTCTGCTGCTGTATCTTCTGCTGATGCATCTCCTGCGGCTGCATCTCCTCCTGTTGAATTTCGTTCTGCATCACGTGCTGCTTCTCATCCTTGTGCATCTCCTGCTGCATCTCCTCCTGCTGCATTATCTGTTCCTGCAACTCCTGATGCTGCATCACATGCTGCAACTCCTGTTGCATCTCTTTATTCGTATCCTGCTGCTGCATCTTCTGCTTCTGAATCTTCTGCTTTGGCATCTCCTGATAATGCATCTTCTGCGGCGTATTCTGCTTCATATTTTGCTGCTGCATCTTCTACTTCTGCATCTCTTGCTGCTACATCTCCTGCTGCATCTAATTCTGAATATGAATCTCTGGCTGCCACTCCTACTGCTGCTGAATATGCTTTCTTCATCTCCTGCTAAATATGCATGTCCTGCTGCATCTCCTTCTGCGGCATCTCCTGCTGCGTCATCTGCAGAAGCATCTTCTGCTGCTACATCTCCTAATCAATCTCCATCTCCTGATGCATCTGCTGATGCATTTCCTGCTGCTGCATCTTATGCTGCTGCATCTACTTAATCTGCTGCTGCATCTGTTGCTGCTACATCTCCTTCTTTTGCATCTACTGCTGCTGGATCTCCTGCTACCTCTCCTGCTTCTGCATTTGCTGCTTCATATCCTTCTGATGCATCTGCGGATTCATCTCATGATGCTACTCTCCTACTTGATCACCTGCTACTGTATCTGCTGCTGCTGCATCTGCTGCTGCATTTCCTGATGCATCTTCTGATTCTGTATCTCCTGCTGCTGCATCTCCTGCGTAATCTCCTGCTGCTGCATCTGCTGGTGCTGCATCTGCTGCTCAACCGGCTGCTGCATCTCCAGCTGCTGCATATCATAGTGCATCTTCTTCTGCTACATCACCTGCAGCTGTATATCCCGTGTACTCTCCTGCTGCACAATCTCCTGCTACATCTCCTGCTGCTACACTACCTGCTGCATTTGCTTCTGCATCTCCGGCTGCTGCATCTTATACAGCCTGTCCTGCTGCTCAGTCTCCAGCTGCTGCATCTCCTCCTGTATCTCTTGGTGCTGCATCTCCTGCTGATGCATATCCTGCTTAAACTCCTGCTGCTGCATTACCTTCTGCCTCTCTTCCTGCTGTATTTCCTGCTGCTGCTACTACTGCATCATCTCCTGCTACTGCATCTAGTGCTGCTGCATCTGCTGCTGTATGTGCTGATGCATCTCCTGGTGCTGAATCTCTTGCTGATGCATCTCCTGATGCATCTCCTGCGGCATCACTCGCTGCAGCATTTCCTGCTTCATCTCCTGCTGCATCTCAAGCTGTGTTTTATACTGCTGCATATCCAGCTGATGCATCTCCTGCTGCTGCATATCCTTCTGAATCTGCAGCTGAATCTTCCGCTCCCTGTGGTGCTGCTGCATCTCCTGTGGCATCTGCATCTCCTTCTTATGCATGTCCTCCTACTGCATCTCATTCTGCATCTGATGCAGCTTCATTTCCTCCTTAATTTTCTGCTGCATTTTGTGCTGATACATCTATTACTGCATTTCCTGCTGTATACCTTTCTGAATCTGCTGCTGCATCTCTTGATGCTTCATTTTCTACTGCATCTCATGCTGGGTGAGCTCCTGCTGCTCTATCTGCTGCTGCTGCATCTCTTGTTGCATCTCCTGCTGATGCATCTCTAGCTGTATCTCGTGCTGCTGCATCTACTGGTGCTGCATCGCCTACTGTAGCAAATGCTGCAGCATCTCCTGCTGCTGCATCTCCTGCTGAATATGCATTTTCTGCATCTGCTGCTGCTTTATCTGCTGCTTCTGCTTTTGCTGCTTCATCTGCTGCTGCATCTCCTGCTACTGCGTCTTCTCCAGCTGCAACTCCTGCTGCTGCATCTCCTGCTGAATTTTCTGCTGCATCTTCTGCTGTTTCATCTCCTGCTTCGGCATCTCCTATTGCATCTTCTGTTGCTTCATTTCTTGCTGCTGCATTTCCTGCTCCTGCATCTCCTGCTGCTGCATCTCCTGAGGTGTGTCTGGCTGCTGCATCTTCTGCTGCTTCATCTTTTGCAGATGCATCTCCTGCTGCATCTCCTACTGATGCATCTCCTGCTTCTACATCTCCTACTCCTTCATCTCCTGCTGCTGCATATCCTGCTGAAGCTCCTGCTGAATCTCGTGCTGCATAACATGCTGCTACATCTTCTGCTGATGCATCTCCTGCTGATGCATCTCCTGCTGCTGAATCTCCTTCTGCATCTCGTGCTGCATCTCATCTTTCTGCATCTCGTGCTACATCTCATCGTGCTGCATCTCCTGCTGCATCTCTTCCTGCTGCATCTGCTGCAGCATCTCCTGCTTCTGCATCTCCTGCTAAATCTGCTTCTGCATCTTCTGCTGCATCTCTTACTGCTGCATCTTCTACTAAATCTGCTTCTGCATCTTCTGCTGCATCTCTTACTGCTGCATCTTCTACTAAATCTGCTTCTGCATCTTCTGCTGCATCTCCTACTGCGGCATTTCGTGCTGATGCATCTCCTGCTTCTGCATCTTCTGCTGCATCTCCTACTGCGGCATTTCGTGCTGATGCATCTCCTGCTGCTTCATCTCCTGCTGCCTCTTCAGCTGCTGTATCTGCTGCCGCATCTGCTGCTGCTTTCTCTCCTGCTGCATCTACTGTGGCTGCATCTCCTGATGGATCTCCTGCTGCTCTATATCCAGCTGCATCTCCTGTTATACTATCTCCAGCTTCATCTCCAGCTGCTGGATCTAATGCTGCATCGCCGCTTGCTGCATCGCCTCCCGGTGCATCTCCTGCTGAATTTTCTGCTATATATCCTGCTGCTGAATCTCCTGCTGCTGCATATTCTGTTGCTGCATCTCCTATTGCATTTCCTGCTACTGAATGTCCTGCTGCTGCATTTTCTGCTTATCAGTCTCCTGCTGCTGAATCTCCTGCTGCAGATCCTGTTGCATCTCCTGATGCATATCCGGCTGCTGCATCTTCTGCTGCTGCATCTCCTGCTAATGTATCTTCTGCTAATGCATCTCCTGCTAATGCATATCCTGCTGCATCTCCTGCTAATGCATATCCTGCTGCATCTTCTGCTTCATACCCTGCTGCTGTATGTCCTGCTTCTGCATCTCCTGCTGCTGCATCTCCTTCTTCATCTGCTGTTGATGCATCTGCGGCTTCATCACTTCTGCTGCATTTCCTGCTGCATTTCCTGCTTCATCTGCTACTGCAGTATCTTCTGCTACATCTCATCATGCTGCACATCCTGCTGCATCTGCTGAAGATTCTCATCCTACTGCATCTCCTGCTGAATTTGCATTTCCTGCTGCATCTGCTTCTGCACCTCCTTCTGCTGCATCTCCTGCTGTATCTTTTACTGCATCATCTCCTGCTTCATCTCCTTCTCCTGCAACTCCTTCCGCTTCATCTCCTGCTGCATCTACTTCTCCTGTATCTCCTCCTGCATTTCCTGCTGCATCTCCTGCTGCATTTCGTGCTGATACATTTTTTGCTGCATTTACTACGGTATACCTTGCTACATCTGCTGCCTCATCTCCTCCTTCATCTCCTGCTGCATCTGCTGCTGCATCTCGTGCTGCTGCATCCCCTGCTTCATTTTCTGTTGATTCATCTTTGGCTTCATTTCCAGGAGATTTTGCAGGAGATGCAGCAGCAGGGGATATCGCAGCAGGAGATGTAGCATAAATGCAGCTTTAGGGGATGAAGCCGCAGTAGATGCATCAGGAGATGCAGCCAGAGGTGCAATAGGATGAGATGCAGCAGCAGATGTAGCAGCAGGAGTTTCAGCAGCAGTAGCTGCGCAGAAGATTCAGCAGGAGGAGTGGCACCTTGAAATTCTGACACAGGAGATGCAAGAGGAGATTCAGCAGTAGATGCAGCAGTAGGAGATGCAACAGGAGATTCTGCAGCAGGACATGTTGTAGGAGATGCAGGCACAAAAAATTCAGGAAGAGATACAGCAGCAGCAGGAGATGTAGCAGCAGGAGATGCAGCCAGAGGAGATGGTGCAGCAGAAGATGATGCTGCAGCAGGTGAATCAGCAGGAGATGCAGCAGCAGGAGGGGCAGCAGGAGATGCAGCCGCACAAAAAGCATCAGCAGGATTTGCAGAAGCAGGCGTTGCAGCAGCAGGAGATGCAGAAGAAGGTGATGCAGCCACAGCAGATGCAGCAGCAGGTTTAGCAGCAGATTCAGCAGGAGATGCAGCAACAGGAGAGGCATCAGAAGGAGATGCAGAAGGATATGCATCTGGATATGCAGCAGCAGGAGATGCAGAAGGAGATGCAGGAGATTAAACAGCAAATTAAGGAGTAAAGGCATAAGCAGCAGATGCAGTAGAAGGAGATGCAGCAGCAGATACAGCAGCAGGAGATGCAGCAACATGAGATGCAGTAGCAGGACATGCAGCAGCAGAAGATACAGCAGAAGATGCAGCAGCAGGCGATACAGCAGCAGAAGATGCTGCAGAAAATGAAGCATCCAGAGATATTGCAGGAGATACAGCAGTAGCAGATTAAGCAGAAAATGCAGAAGCAGATGCAGATGCAGCAGCAGAGATGCACCAGCAACAGATGCAGCAGCAGCAGATGTAGAAACAGATGCAGTAACAGATGCAGTAGGATATGATGCACGATGAGATGAAGTAGTTAAAGCAGCAACAGGAGATGCATCAGGAGATGCAAAATCACACGAAGCAGCTGGAGATGCAGCAAGAAAACATGCGGCAGGAAATGCAGCAGTAGATTAAGCAGCAGATGCAGCAAGAAATGCAGCATGAGGAGATGCAGCAGCATATGCAGAAGTAGGAGACGCAGAAGCAGCAGCAGATGCAGCAAGAAATGCAGCATGAGGAGATGCAGCAGCAGATGCAGAAGTAGGAGACGCAGAAGCAGCAGCAGATGCAGAAGCAGTTGCAGCAGGAGATGATGCAGGAGGAGTTGCAGCAGCAGCAAATGAAGCAGGAAATGTGTAGCAGAAGCAGCAGTAGGAGATACAGCAGGAGATACAGCAGGAGATGCAGAAGGAGGGGATGAAGCAGGAGATGCAGCAGGAGATGCAACAGCAGGAGATATAACAGGAGATGCCACAGCAGGAAATGTAGAAGGAGATGCAGCTTCAGGTGATGCAGCAGCAGGAGATGCTGCAGCAGGAGATGCAGCTTCAGGGGATGAAGCAGCAGGAGATGCATCAGTCGATGCAGCCAGAGGTGCAATAGGACGAGATTCAGCAGGAGATGCTGCAGCGATGTAGCAGCAAGAGATACAGCAGGAGGAGAGGCAGCTGGAAATGCTGAAACAGGATATGCAAGAGGACATGCAGCAGTAGGAGATGCAACAGGAGATTCTGCAGCAGGACATGTAGTAGGAGATGCAGCCACAAAAAAATCAGGAAGAGACACAGCATCAGCAGATGCAGCAGATGGAGCAGGAGGAGATGCAGCAGCATATGCAGGAGAAGGTGATGCATCAGCAGATTCAGAAGTAAAAGATGCAGCAGCAGGAGATGCAGCAGCATATGCAGGAGAAGGTGATGCATCAGCAGATTCAGAAGTAGGAGATGCAGCAGGAAATGCCATAGTAAGAGATGCAGCAGCTGATAATGCAGCAGAAGATGCAGCAGCAGGATATGCCGCAGGAGATGCAGCAAGAGCTTTGGCAGGAGATACAGCAGGAGATGCAGCAGCAGATGTAGAAGCAGATACAGCAGCAGGAGATGCAACAGCAACAGATGCAGCAGGACATGCAACAGGAAATCCAGCAGGAGTTGCAGCAGCAGGAGATGAAGCCACAGATCGTCAGCAGGAGATGCGAGGGATACAGCACCAGGAGATACAGTAGCAGGGGATGAAGCAGCAGGATATGCAGCAGAAGATGCAATAGGAGATGCAGCAGGAGGATTTGCAGGAGATGCAGCAGCAAGGGTTACAGCAGCAGGGGGTGAAGCAGCAGGATATGCAGCAGAAGATGCAACAGCAGAAAATGCAGCAAAGGAAGAGGAAGCATTAGGATATGCATCAGGAGACACCGCAGGAGCTGCAGCAGGAGCTGCAGGATCAGGAGATACATAAGCAGGAGATGCAGGAGCAGGAGATGTAATAGGAGATGCAGAAGCAACAGAAGCAGCAGGAGTTGTACAAAGAGATTCAGCATGAGCTGCAGCAGGAGGAGATGCCACAGGAAATGCAGCAGGAGGAGATGCCACAGGCGATGCAGCAGGAGGAGATGCAGCAGGAAATATAGCGGCAGGAGATACAGCAGCATAAGAGATGCAGCAGTAATTGATGCAGCAGGAGGTGAAGGAGCAGGAGATACAGACGTAGATGCAGAAGCACGAGATGCAGAAAGAGATGCATCAGCAGGAGACACAGCAGCAGAATATGAGGCAGGAGATGCATCAGCAAGAAATGCAGCAGGAGATGCAGCAGGAGATGAAGCAGGCGATGCTGCAGCAGGTGATGCAGAAGCAGATGCAGCGACAGATGCAGCAGCAAAAGATAATGCAGGAGATGCAGCAGTAAAGTCAGCAGCACCAAAAGAAGCAGCATATGCTGTAGATGCAGCAGTAGGACGTGCAGCAGGTAATGCAGCAGGAGACACAAAAGAAGATGCAGCAGTAAGAGGTGCAGCAGGAGATGTACAAACAGGAGATGCATCAGCAGGAGATTCTTAATCAGGAGATGCAAAAGCAGGAAATGTAGCAGGAGGATATGTAGCAGAAGATGCAACGGGAGATGCAGCAGGAGGATATGTAGCAGGAGATGCAACTGCAGGAGATTCAGCGGGATATAAACAGCAGCAGATGCAGCAGCAAATGGAGCAGCATGAGATGCATAAAAACTTACAGCAGAAGAAGCCTACCTTCTATTTGCGTACCCCTAACCCTAACCCATACGCTAAGCGAAGGCTTAGCCTTAACCATTAGCCTAACCTCAAAACTAATCGTAACACAAATACTAAGCCTAAACCTAAAGCCAAACCTAGGCCCAACCACTAGGCAAAGCCTAACCAAAACCCTAACCCTAACCTATACCCCAACCCAAGCCTTAGCTATTAACATAAGCCTAAGCCCAAAACAAACCCTAATACTAACACTAAGCCTAAACCTATAGCTAAACCTGACTCCAATCACTAAAAAAAGCCTAACTGAAACCGTAACCCTAACCCTAGCCCTAACACTAAACCTAGCCCTAGCCCTAACCCATACCCTAACCCAAGCCTAAGCCTTAACCATTAGCCTAACCTCAAAACTAACCATAACACTAACACTAAGCCTAAACCACAAGCTAAACCTGACTCCAATCACTAAACAAAGCCTAACTGAAACCGTAACCCTAACCCTAGCCCTAACACTAAACCTAGCCCTAGCCCTAACCCATACCCTAACCCAAGCCTAAGCCTTAACCATTAGCCTAACCTCAAAACTAACCATAACACTAACACTAAGCCTAAACCACAAGCTAAACCTAAACCCAACAACTATACAAAGCCTAACCGAAAACCTAACCCTAACCATAGCCTTAACCCTAACCATAGCCCTAGCCCTAACCCTAATCCTAACCCTAACCCAAGCCTTAGGCCTAACCATAAGCCTAATTCTAATCTTAATCCTAACACTAACACTAAGCCTAAACCTAATGCAAAACCAAAACCTAAATACCAATGTCTAACTGAAACACTAACCCTAACCCTAACCCTAACCCTAGACCTAGCCCTAACCTGTACACTAATCCAAGCCTTTACCCCTAATCATAAGCCTAAACCCAAAACGATTTCTAAAACAAACCCTAAACCTAAAACTAAACCTAGCCCCAAACTCTAAACAAATTCTAATCAAAACAATAACCCTAACCCTAAACTATACCCCAACCCAAGCCTTAGCTGTAAACATAAGCCTAACCCCACAACTAACCCTAATACTAAGACTAAGCCTGCACCTGCAGTGGTAGGACATGCAGCAGGTGATGCAGCAGGAAGAGATGCAGCAGGAGATGCAAAAGAAGATGTAGCAGTGAGAGATGCCGCAGGAGATGCAGCAGCAGGAGTTATAACAGGAGATTCAGCATGAAAAAGCATCAGCAGGTGATGCAGAAGGAGATGCATGATCAGGATATGACACACTAAGAGATGCAGCAGTACATGCAGCAGGAGATGCAGCCGCAGTAGATGCAGGAAGAGCTGAAGCAGCAGATGCAGCAGGAGATGCAGCAGCAGGAGATGAAGCAGCAGATGCAGCAGGCGATGCAGCAGAAGGAGAGGCAGCACCAGATTCAACCGGATGTGCTGCAGGAGCTGCAGCAGCAGATGCAGCAGGAGATGAATATCCAGAAGGAGATGCAGCAGCAGGTGATGCAGGAGGAGATGCAGAAGCTGACGGAGCGGTAGGAGTTGCAGCAGGAGGAGATGCATCAGGAGATGCATATTCAAAAAGAGATACATGAGTAGACACAGCAGGAGATGTAGCAGCATGAGATTCCACAGGAAATTCTTCCAGAGATACAGCAGCATGAGATGCGGCAGCAGGAGAAGCAGCAGCAGAAGATGTAGCAGCAGGAGAGGCTGCAGCAGCTGTAGCAGGAGGAGATGTAGAAGCAGGAGACGCAGCAGCAGGATATGCAGCAAGAGGTGCATCATGAGAAATGCAGCAGGAGATTCTGCAGCATGATGAAGGAGATGCAATGCCAAGCGATGTAGCAGGAGATGCAAGAGGAAATGCAGCAGCAGGAGATGCAGCAGCAGATGCAGCAGCAAATTAAGTACCATCAGATGAGGCAGGATGAGATGCAGCAACAGATGCAGCAGCAGGAGATGCAGCAGCAGGAAATGCAGCAAGATATGCAGCAGCTGTAGATGCAGCAGGAGATGCATGAGCAAGAAACGTAGCATTATCATAAGATGCATTAAGAGATGCAGCAGAAATATATGCAGTAGCAGGGGGTGCAGGAGGATATGCAGGGACAGGACATTCAGTATGAGATAAAGTAGGAGATGCTGCAGCAGGATATGCAGCAGGAAATGCAGAAAGAGATGCAGCAGCAGGAGATGCCGCAGCAGATGCAGCAGGAGATGAAGCCAAAGATGCATCAGCTGAATATGAAGCAGGAAAGGCAGCAGAACGAGATGCATCAGCATATGCAGCAGGAAATGAAGGAGGAGATGTAGCAAGATACACCGTAGTAGATGCAGCAGGAAATGTATCAGCACGAAATGCAGCAGGATATACAAGAGGAGTAGATGCTGAAGGAGATGATGAAGAGGGAGATACAGCAGCAAGAGATGCAGCAGGAGATGCAGAAGAAGGAGATGCAGCAGCAGATGCAGCAGCAGATGAAGCAGGAAATGCAGCAGGAGATGCATCAGCAGGAGATGCAGAAGAAGAAGATGCAGCAGTAGAATATGAAGTAGAAGATGAAGCAGGATATGCAGCAGCAGGAGATTCAGCAGGAGATGCATTAGCAGGAGATGCAGCAGCAGAAGATGCAGAAGCCGAATATGCATCAGCAGATGCAACAAGAGCTGCAGCAGGGGATCAAGCAGCAGGAGACTGAAAAGCAGAAGATGCAGAAGCAGGACATGCAGCAGCAGAACATACAGCAGGTCATTCAGCAGGAGATGCAGCAGGAAGTAATGCAGTAGGAGATGCAGAAGCAGGAGATGCAGCTGGAGATAGAGCAGCAGGAGATGCAGCAGGAGATTCATAAGCAGGAAATGCATCAGGAGATTCAGCAGCAGGGCATGTAGTTACAGAAGATGTAGCAGCAGAAGATGCAGAAGGAGATGCAGCAGCCGGAGTTGTAGAAGCAGTATATTCAGCAGGGAATGCAGAAGCAGCAGATGCAGCAGGAGATGCAACAGCATCTTATGCAGCAGGAATTGTAGCAGCAGGAGATGAAGGAGGAGATGCAGCAGCAGATGTAGTAGCAGAGGCAGCAGAAGCAGGTTCAGCAGCAGGAGATGCAGCAGCAATTGTATATTCAGCAGTAAATTGAGCAGGAGATACAGCAGGATATTCAGCATCAGATATATGTAGCAGGACATTCAGGAAGAGATGCAGCAGCAGGAAATGCCGCAAGAGATGCAGCAGCAGGAGATGCAGCAGCAGATGCGCCAGCTGGAGATGCAGCAGGAGATGCTGTTAGCTCTTAAGTTTTGAAGTGATGCTTTAATAGCCATTCTGATGTTACAGAATACAAGCCTAGACTGGAAGTTCTACAAGTCTTGCTTTGCAGTGAAAGCGCTATAAGAGAAGACATTCAGAAGCAGCAGCATTCCATGCTCGCATCTTACCTGCGGGAGTTATTCACATTTCCTAAAGCGCCATAATTTGTGATATTAATTCTCAATTCAGTATTCTATACGAAAACATTCTGTTAGTCGTGCTTTGCAGCTTGCAGTGAAAACGCTTCCAGAGAAGTTGTTCTGCAGTGAAAGCGTTATAAGAGAAGACATTCAGAAACAGTAGCATTCCATGCTAGCATATTCTTGCGGGAGTTATTATATTTTCATAAAACAGCAGGAAATGGAGAGTCAGGAGTGGCAGTAGGAAATGAAGCCGCAGATGAATATTCAAAAGAAGCAGCAGCAGGAGATTCTGCAGCAAATGAAGCAACAGGAGATTCAGCAGGTAATGCAGCAGCAGGAGATGCAGCAGGAGATGCCATAGGAGGAGATGCATGAGATAATGCAGCAGGAGGAGATCCAGCAGAATATAGAGCAGGAGATGCCACGGGAGATGCAGTAGCAAGAGATGCATAAGGAGATGCAAAAGCAGACGCAGCAGCAGGAGATTCAGCAGCAGAAGACGAAGCAGGAGATGCAGTAGCAGATGCAGCAGCAGCAGATGTACGAGAAGATGAAGCAGAAGATGCAGCAGAAGGAATTGCAGCAGAAAGAAATGAAACAGGAGATGTAACATTAGGAGATGAAGCTGCAGGAGATGAAGCTGCAAAAGATGAATCAGCAGGAGATGCACGAGGAGAAGGAGTAGATGCAGCAGAAGATGCAGCATGAGAAGCAGCAGTAGGAGATGCAACTGCAGGAGATGCAGCTGCAGCAGATGCACAAGTAGATTGACCAGCATATTCAGCAGGATATGCAGCAGCACGAGATATAGCAGGAGATGCACTAGCAGGAGATGTATCAGCAGGAGATGCAGCAGCAAAAGATGCTGTAGGAGATGCAGCAACAAAAAATTCAGGAAGAGATAAATCAGCAGCAGATGCAGGAGTAGATGCAGCTGATGCAGCAGGAGATACAGCATGAGATGCAGAAGCAGGAGACTCAGAGGCAGAAATTGTACCAGCAGGATATGCAGAGGCAGGAGATGAAGCAGGAGATGCAGCAGCAGGAGATGCTGCAGGAGATGATGCAGCAGGGAATGCAGCAGCAGGAGATGCAGCAGGACATGTAGCAGGGGATTCAGATGCTGGAGATGCAGCAGCATGAGACATAGAAGAATAAGATGCAGCAGGAGAGGCAGGACAATGTGATGTAGTAGCAGCAGCAGATGCAGCAGCCCGAGATGCAGCAGCCGGAGATGCAGCTGGAGATTCAGCAGCAGGGGATGCAACAGTATTTGCTGCTGCAGGGGATGCAACAGGAAATGAATCGCCAAGAGATGCAGAAGCAGGGGATTCAGCAGGAGATGCAGCAGTAGGAGATGGAGCAGGAGGAGATGCAGCAGTAGGAGATGAGCAGGATATGAAATGAAGGAGATGTAACAGGAGATACAGCATGCAGATATGCAGAAGCAGGAGATATAGCAGGAGATGTAGCAGGAGATGCAGCTGCAGGAGATGCAGCGAAAGAGATGCAGAAGAAAGATGCAGCAGGAGAGGCAGGACAAAGTTATGTAGCAGCAGATGCAGCTGGACGAGATGCAGCAGGAGAGGCAGGAAAAAGTTATGTAGCAGCAGATGCAGCACGACGAGATGCAGCAAGAGATGTAGCAGCAGGTGATGCAGCAGGAGATGCAGTAGCAGAATATGCCGCAGAATATGCCGCATAAAATGCAGCAGCATAGATTCAGCAGGAGATGCAGCAGCAGGAGATGCACCTGAAGATTCAGCAGGAGGTCATGCAGCAATAGATGCAGCAGCAGTAAATGCAGCAGCAAGAGATGCAGCACAAGATGCAACACAAGATGTAGAAGCAGAAGATGCAGCAGCATGAGCTGCAGAAGCAGCAGATGCAGAACGAGAATCAGCAGTAGACAAAGCAGGAAATGCAGCAGGAGGTGCAGCAGGAGGTGCAGCACGTGATGCAACAAGAATTGCAGCAGCAGGAGATTCAGAAGGAGATGCATTAGCAGGAGATGCAGCAGACGGAAGTATAGCATCATGATATGCAGAGGGAGATGCAGCAGAAGGAGTTGCAGAAGGACATGCATATTAAGCAGGAATTGCCACAGCAGGAGATGTAGGATAATGAGATTTAGCAGCAAGAGATGAAACAGTAGATGTAGCAGAAGGGGATGAAGCAGCAGATGCAGCAAGATGAGATGCAGAAGAACATCAGCCGCAGGAGATGCAGCAGCAGATGCAGTAACGGGAGATGCAGCAGCATATATGCAGCGGCCCCAGATGAAGCAGGATACTGAGCAGCAGGAGATGCAGTAGGAGATCCAGCAGAAGGAGATGCAGCAGTTGAAGATATATCAAGAGATGCAGAAGCAGACGCATAAGATGCAGCAGTAATTGCTACCGGAGATTCAGCAGGAGATACAGCAGGAGATGCAAAACCAGGAGATGCAGAAGGAGGAGATGCAGCAGCAGGAGATGCAGCAAAACATGCATCATCAAGAGATGAATCAGCAGGAGATACGACAGCAGGATATGCAGCAGGAGATGCATCAGCAGGAAATGCTTCATGTACTGCTGTATGTCCTGCTAAAATTTCTGCTGCTGCATCTCCTACTACTTGATGTCCACCTGCATCTCCTGCTGCTGCATCTGCTGCTTCAACTCCTGCTGCTACATCTCCTGCTGCATCCTCTGCTCATGCATCTGTGGATGCATCTCCTGATGCTCCATTTCCTGTTGCATCTGCTGCTTAATCTCCTGCTGCTACAACTCCTGCTGCATCCTCTGCTCATGCATCTGTGGATGCATCTCCTGATGCTCCATTTCCTGTTGCATCTGCTGCTTAATCTCCTGCTGCTACAACTCCTGCTGCATCCTCTGCTCATGCATCTGTGGATGCATCTCCTGATTCTCCATTTCCTGTTGCATCTGTTGCTTATTCCTCTGCTGCATCTCCTTCTGCTCCATCTGGTTCATCTGCTGCTGCATATGCTTTTGCTTTATCTCCTACTGCATCTCCTTTTGAATTTGCTGCTGAATACGCATCCCCTGCTGCATCTTCTGCTGCATCTCCTGCTTCAGATCCAGCTGCATGTCCTGCTTCATATCCAGCTGCATTGCCTGCTGCTGCATTACCTGCTGCATCTCCTTTGGCTGCATCTCCTGCTGCGCCATCTGCAGCAGCATCTTCTACTTCTACATCTCCTACTGAATCTGCATCTCCTGATGCATCTGCTGCTGCTGCACCTCTTACTACTGCATCTCCTTAATCTGCTGCTGCATCTGCTGCCGCTTCATGTACTGCTGCATCTCCTTCTGCTGCTCAGCATCTCCTGCTACTGCATTCTTTGCTACTGCATCCCCTGCTGCTGCATCTTTTCCTGCATCTCCTACTGCTGCATCTCCTGCTTCTGCATCTCTTGCATCTGCTGCTGCATCTGCTGCTGATTCATCTAATGCTGCATCTCCTGCTACATCTCTTTCTTTTGCATCTAATTCTGCTGGATCTCCTCCTACATCTCCTGGTTCTGCATCTGCTGCTTCATATCCTTCTGATGCATCTGCGGATTTATCTCATGATGCTAATCTCCTACTAGATATCCTGCTACTGTAGCTGATGATGCATCTGCTGATGCATTTCCTGATGCATCTTGTAATGCTGCATCTCCTGGTGCTGCATCTCTTGCTGATGCATCTCCTGCAGCATCACCTGCTGCAGCATTTCCTGCTTGATCTCTTGCTGCATCTCAAGCTGCATTTACTGCTGCATATCCTTCTGCTGCGTCTCCAGCTACTGCATCTCCAGCTGCTGCATCTCCAACTGCTGCATCTCCTTCTGCATCTGCTGCAGCTTCACTTATTCCTTCATCTTCTGCTGCATCTCTTCCTGCTTCATCTTACACTGCATCTCATGCTGGGTGAGCTCCTGCTTCTGCATCTACTTCTGCTGCATATCTTGCTTCATCTTCTGCCAATTAATCTTCTGCTGCTGTGTCTGCTGCTGCTGAATCTTTTGTTGCATCTCCTGTTGATGCATCTGCTACTGTATCTCACAGAATCACAGAATCACAGAATAACCAGGTTGGAAGAGACCCACTGGATCGTCGAGTCCAACCATTCCCACCAATCCCTAAATCATGCTCCTAAGTACCTCATCCACCCTCACCTTAAACACCTCCAGGGACGGCGACTCAACCACCTCCCTTGGCAGACCGTTCCAATGCCTAACCACCCTCTCCGTGAAGAATTTTTTCCTAATCTCAAGCCTAAATCAACCCTGGTGGAGCTTGAGGCCATTCCCTCTCGTCCTGTCCCCGGTCACTTGGGAGAAGAGGCCAGCTCCCTCCTCTCCACAACCTCCCTTCAGGTAGTTGGAGAGAGTAATAAGGTCTCCCCTCAGCCTCCTCTTCTCCAGGCTGAACAGCCCCAGCTCTCCCAGTCGCTCCTCATAAGATTTGTTCTCCAGCCCCTTCAACAGCTTTGTTGCCCTTCTCTGGACTCGCTCCAGAGCCACAACATCCCTCTTGTGGTGAGGGGCCTGGAACTGAACACAGTACTCGAGGTGCGATCTCACCAGTGCCGAGTACAGGGGGAGAATAACCTCCCTGGACCTGCTGGTCACGCCGTTCCTGATACAAGCCAAGATGCCATTGGCCTTTTTGGCCACCTGGGCACACTCCTGGCTCATGTTCAGTTGGCTGTCAACCAACACCCCCAGGTCCTTCTCCTCCTGGTAGCTTTCCAGCCAGGCTTCTCCTAGTCTGTACCTCTGCTTAGGGTTGTTGTGCCCCAAGTGCAGGACCCGGCATTTGGCCTTGTTAAACCTCATGCCGTTGGTCTCAGCCCAGCAGTCCAGCCTGTTCAGGTCCCTTTGCAGAGCCTCCCGACCCTCCAGCAGTTCAACACTTCCTCCCAGCTTGGTGTCATCTGCATACTTGCTAAGGGAGGACTCAATGCCTTCATCCAGGTCGTTGATAAAGACATTGAACAGGACTGGACCCAGGACTGAGCCCTGGGGAACCCCACTTGTCACTGGCCTCCATCTGGATTTAACTCCATTTACCACCACCCTCTGGGCCTGGTCATTCAACCAGTTTTTCACCCAGGAGAGTGTGCGCCCGTCCAGGCTTGAGGCCGACAGTTTCTGAAGCAGAATGCTATGAGAAACTGTATAAAAGCTTTACTAAAGTCCAGGAAGACCACATCCACAGCCTTTCCCTCGTCCAAGAGTTTAGTTACTCGGTCATAGAAGGTGATCAGATTACTCTGGCAAGACCTGCCTTTCATGAACCCGTGTTGACTGGGCCTGATCACCTGGTTCTCTTGCAAGTGCTTCATGATCGCATTCAAGATCACCCGCTCCATGACTTTCCCTGGTACCGAGGTCAGGCTGACAGGCCTGTAGTTCCCCGGATCCTCCCATCGCCCCTTCTTATAGATGGGCACGACATCAGCCAGCCTCCAGTCCAGCAGAACCTCCCCAGTCATCCAGGACTGCTGGAAGACTATGGAAAGGGGTTTGGCCAGCACATCCGCCAGTTCCCTCAAAACTCTTGGGTGGACTCCATCCGGCCCCATAGACTTGTGGGCGTCTAGCTGGGCAAGCAAGTCTCTAACCACCTCCTCTTGGACCTTGGGAATCTCATACTTCTCTTCCAACCCTTGGGGTTGTGCACAGAGGGAACAATTTTCCTTACTGTTAAAGACTGAGGCAAAGTAGGCATTGAGCACTTCAGCCTTGCCTTCGTCCCCTGTTACTCTTGTTCCCTCTGCATCTACTAGGGACTGGAGATTCTCCCTAGCCCTCCTTTTGGTGTTGATATATTTGTAGAAAGACTTTTTGTTGTCTTTCACAGTCTTGGCCAGTCGCATTTCTAGTTGGGCCTTAGCCCTCCTGACTTTTTCCCTGCACATTCTCACTTCCTCCCTATAGTCCACCCAGGATGCCTGCCCCTTCCTCCAGAGGTCGTAGACCCTCCTCTTCCTATTGATGTCTCTTAGGACCTCCCTACTCATCTATGCTGGTTTCTTACCCCTCCGGCTACTTTTCCGGAACTTGGGTACGGCTTTCTCCTGAGCTGCTAGGAGTTCCTTCTTGAAGAGCGCCCAGCCCTCATGGACACCTTGGCGTTCAAGGAGCGCCTCCCATGGGACTTTTCTGACCAGCCTTCTGAACAGCCCAAAGTCTGCTCTCTGAAAGTTGAGGGCGACTGTTCTGCTAACCTCCTTCTTCATTTTACCCTGCACTGAGAAATCTATCATCTCATGATCGCTTTGCCCCAAGCGTCCTCCAACCTTCACATCCCCCACCAGTCCTTCTCTGTTCACAAACAGCTGGTCCAGGAGGGCACCGTCCCTTGTCAGTTCGCTCACCAGCTGTGTGAGGAAGTTGTCTTCCACACACTCCAGGAACCTCCGGGACCGCTTCCTTTCTGCTGTATTATACTCCCAGCCTATATCTGGGAAATTGAAGTCTCCCACAAGGACTAGAGGTAGCGATTTTGAGACTACACTCAGTTGTTTGTAGAAGAGCTCATCAGCTGCTTCTTCATGGCTGGGTGGTCTATAGCAGGCTCCCATCAAAATCCCTTCCTGCCCGCGGGCTCCTCTGATTTCCACCCACAGGCACTCAGTCCCATCCTGATCGTAGTCCAGTTCGAGGGTATCAAAGCCCTCTCTAACATAGAGGGCTACCCCGCCTCCTCTTCTGCCCTTCCTGTCCTTCCTAAAGAGTTTATACCCCACCATGGGTACACTCCAGTTGTATGAGTCATCCCACCACGTCTCCACAATGGCAACGACATCGTAGTCTCCTTGCCCCTCTCCTTGTAAATGCACTTCAGCTGGGCAGGCGTAGCTTCAGCCTTCGTAATAGGACTTCTCCCCAACTGAGCGGTCCTTGACTTAACTAAGGCCACAGTGCCAGTTTGCTGCCTACCATCCTCAGCTGCACTCACCCCCTCTTGCTTAGTGGTGATATACTGGCAGGCATCGCCAGCACACCACCCCTTTGCCTCTGAAGTCTAACCTCCAGGCTCACTCCCATCCTGCCTGGTCCCCATCCCCTCCCCCCTCACATCTAGTTTAAAGCTCGATTTATGAGCTTAACTAGGTTTTTGGTGAGGGCTTTTGTCCTCCTAGGAGACAGGCGTGTCCCATCCCTGGTAAGAAAGCCTGGGGGTGCGTGGGCCTCCCCATGATTAAAGAACCCAAAGCCGCTCTTCTCACACCAGTCCCTAAGCCATTCATTAACCCGTTTCTTATTCCTCATTTCCTGCTCCTCGTGCTGCTGCATTTCCTGGTGCTGCATCACCTGTTGCTGCAACTGCTGCAGCATCTCCTGCTGCTGCATTTCCTGCTGAATATGCATCTACTTCATCTGCTACTGCACCTCATGCTGCTGTATCTGCTGCTTCTGCTTTTTCTGCTTCATGTGCTGCTGTATCTCTTGCTACTGCGTCTCTTGCTGCTGCATCTCCTGCTTTATCTTCTGCTACATCTCCTACTGCATCTCCTGTTGCTGTACCTCCTTCGGCTCCATCTCCTGTGGCTCTATCTCCAGCTGCATCTCCTACTGCTGCATCTCCTGCTGCTGCATCTCCTGCTGATCTGTTTCCAGCTGCATTTCCTGCTTCTGCGTCTCCTATTGCATCTTCTGCTGCTTCATTTCTTGCTGCTGCATTTCCTGATCCTGCTGCATCTCCTGAGGCATATCTGGCTGCTGCATCTTCTGCTGCTTCATCTACTTCAGATGCATCTCCTTCTGCATCTCATACTGCTGGATCTTCAGCTTCTGCATCTCCTGCTGATGCATCTCCTGCGGCTGCCTATCCTGCTAAAGCTCCTGCTGAATCTCGTGCTGCATAACCTGATGCTACATCTTCTGCTGCTGCATCTTCTGCTGATGCATCTCCTGCAGCTGCATCTCCTCCTATTGAATCTCGTTCTGCATCTAGTGCTGCTTGTCATCCTTGTGCATCTCCTGCTGCATCTCATGCTGCTGCATCTCCTTCTGCTCCATCTGGTGCATATGCTGCTGCATCTCGTGCTACATTTCTTTCTGCATCTTCTGCTGGATATGCATCTCGTGCTGCTGTGTTTGGTGCTCAATCTCCTGTTGAATCTCCTTGCTGCAGTAACTACTGCTGCTGCATCTCCTGCTGAATCGGGAGATGCAGTAGCAGGAGATGCAGCAGGAGATGCAGCAGCAGATGCACCAGATGGAGCAGAAGGAGATGCAGCAGGACATGCATATTTAGCAGGAGATGCAGCAGCATATTCAGCAGCACATTCAGCAGAAGATGCATCAGCAGGAGATTCAGCAGAAGGAGATGCAGACTCAGTAGATGCCACAGCAGATTCAGAAGCACATTCAGCAGGAGATGCAGCAGAAGAATATGCTGCATTAGGACATGCAGCAAGAGATGCATCAGCAAAAGATGCATTAGCAGTAGATACAGAGATGTAGAAGGAGATGCATTAGCAGGAGATGTAGCAGCAGGATATGCAGCAGGAGATTGAGCAAGAGGAGATGCACCATGAGATGCTGTAGCTGGGGATGTAGCAGCAAGATATGCAGAGAAGGAGATGAAGCAGGAGATGCAGCAGCAGAAAATACAAAAAAAGAAAATGCAGCAGGAGATGCAGCAGGAGATGCAGCAGGAGATGAAGCAGTAGGAGATGAATAAGAAGAAGATGCAGCAGCAGGAGATGAAGCAGAATGATATGCAGCAGCAGATGCAGCGGCAGGAGATGCATAAGAAGATGCAGCAGCAGGAGGTGCATCAGGAGATGCAAAAGCAGATGCAGCAAGAGATGAAGCAGGAGATTCTGCAGCACGAGATGCAACAGGAGATAAAGCAGGATATGCACCAGGAGATACTGCAGCAGGAGTGGCTTCAGCAGGACATTCAACACCAAGAGATGCAGCAGGAGATGCAGCAGGAGATTCTGCAGCAGGAGATTTAGCAGGAGATGGAGCAGCAGATCTAGCAGGAAATACTTCAGTAAGAGATGCAATAGCAGGAGATGCAGCCACAGGAGATTCATCAGTACATGCAGCAGCAGGAGATGCAGCAGGAAATGCACCAGCAGAAGATGAATCCGCAGAAGCATCAGAAGGAGATGCAGCAGCAGGGGATGAAGCAGCAGATGCAGCAGGAGATGCAATAGGAGATTCAGCAGCAGTAGCTGCAGCAAAAGATTCAGCAGGAGATGCAGCAGGAAATACAGCAGGAGGAGATGTAGCAAAAAAAGTTCCAGCAGAAAGAGATCAGGCAGGAGATGCAGCAGGCGATGCAGCAGCAGGAAATACAGCAGCAAGAGATGCAGCAGGTGATGAAGTCACAGGAGAAGTATTAGGAGCTGAAGCAGCAGATGCAGCAGGAGATGCAGCAAAAGGAGATGCAGCCACAGCAGATGTAGGAGGAGATGCAGCAGCAGACACTGCAGGAGATTCAGCAGCAGCCACAGCAGAAGGAGGTTCAGCATCAGGAGAGGTAGAAGTAGAAGAAGCACCAGGAGATACAGCAGGAAATGCAACAGGAGATGCAGCAGGAGGAGACGCAGCAGCAGGAGACGCATAAGGAGACACAGCAGCAAGAGATGCACCAGGAGATTTAGCAGGAGATGCAGCAGGATGAGATGTAGCAGCAGGAGACGCATAAGGAGACGCAGCAGCAGGAGATGCAGCAGGAGATTTAGCAGGAGATACAGCAGCAGGGGATACCGCAGCAGGAGATGTAGCAGGAAATGCAGCCTCAGGAAATGAAGCCGCAGGAGATGCATCAGGAGATACAGACAGAGGTGCAGTAGGATGAGATGCAGCAGGAGATGCAGCAGAAAGAGATGCAGAAGGATATGCAGCAGCAGCAGATGCTGCAGCAGATTCAGTAGCATATTCAGCAGGAAAGTGTAGCAGCAGGAAATGCAGCAGCAGGAGATGCAACAAAAGATGCATCATCAAGAGATGAATCAGCAGGAGATATAACAGCAGCATATTCAGCAGGAGATGCATCAGAAGGAAATGCTTCATGTATTGCTGCATCTCCTGCTAAATATGCTGCTGCATCTCCTTCTGAATTTGCTGCTGAATACGCATCCCCTGATGCATCTCCTGCTGCATCTCATAATGTGGCATCTCCTGCTGCGTCATCTGCAGCAGCATCTTCTGCTGCTACATCTCCTACTTAATCTGCATCTGTGGCTGCATCTCCTTCTGCTGCATCTCCTTCGGCTGCATCCCCTGCTGCTGCATGTCCTTAATCTGCTGCTGCATCTCCTTCTGCTGCTTATCATTCTCTGCATCTTCATCTCTGCATCTCCTACTGCATCAACTCCTGCTTCATCTCCTGCTCCTGCAACTCCAACTGCTCATCTCCTGCTGCATCTACTTCTCCTGCATATCCTGCTGCATATCCTGCTGCATTTCTTGCTGCATCTCTTGCTGTATCTTTTGCTGCATTTCGTGCTGATACATTTCCTGTTGCATCTACTACGGTATATCTTGCTACATCTCCTCCTTCATCTCCTGCTGCATCTGCTGATGCATCTCGTTCTGCTGCATCTCCTGCTTAATCTTCAACTGATGCATCTTTGGCTTCATCTCCTGCTGTATTTCTTGCTGCATCTGCGGCTGTTCTGCTGCTGCGGCATCTCGTGCTGCTGCATCTTCTGCTGTATCTCATACTGAATCTCCTGTTCTTGCATATCCTGCTGCATCTCCTGCTGCTGCATATCCTTCTGCTGCATATCTTAACGAATCTCATGATAATGCTGAATCTCTTCCTACTGCATCTCCTCCTGTATCTACTGCATCTCTTGTTGCATCTTCTGTTGCTGCCTATTCCGGATTCTCATCCTTGTGCATCTCCTGCTGCATCTGCTACTGCTGCATCTCTTGCTGCATCTCCTCCTGATGCTTCTCCTGCTGTATATCCTCATGCATCTCCTGCTTCATTTCCTGTTCTGCATCTCCTATTGTGAATCTGCTGCAGCATCTCCTGCTGCTGAATCTCCTGCTGAATCTGCATCTACTGCTGCATCTGCTCCTGCATCTCCTGCTGCTATATTTGCTGCTTCTGCATTTGCTGCTTCATCTGCTGCTGCATCTCCTTCTACTACATCTCTTTTTGCTGAATCTCCTGCTGATGCATTTCTTGCTGCATCTATTGCTTCGACGACTGCTGCTGCATATCCTGCTGAAACTCCTTCTGCTGCATATCCTTCTCTGCGTCTCCTGCATCATCTCCTTCTGCTGCATCTCCTTTCTCTATGTCTCCTGCATCATCTCCTTCTGCTGCATCTCCTTTCTCTGTGTCTCCTGCTGCATCTCTTGCTGTGGAATTTCCTGCAGTTGCATCCCCTGCTGTATCTACTACTGATGCATCTCCTGCTGCATCTTCTGCTTCTGCATCTCGTGCTGCTGTGTCTGCTGCATCATCTCCTCATGCCTCTCCTCCTACTGCATCTCCTGCTGAATGTCTTGCTGCATCTCCTGATGCTATATCATCTAAAACATCTCTTCCTGCTGCATCTCTGCTTAATATGCATCTCTAAATGCATCCGCTTCTGCATCCCCTGCTGAATCTACTGCTGCTTACCCTGCTGAATCTGTTGCTGAATCTACTGCGGCTGCAACTCCTGCTGCTGAATCTCCTCCTGAATCTCCTGTGGCATCTCATGCTGCTACACATCCTGCGACACCTCCTGATGCATCTCCTGAATATGAATCTCCTGATGCATGTCCTCCTGCTGCATCTCCTACTGCCACGTCTGCTGCTGCATCTCTTACTGCTGCATATATTGTGGCATCTCATTCTGCATCTCCTGCTACTGCATTTCCTGCTGTATCTCCTTCTGCTTATCCTGCTGCATTTTTACCTGAATCTCTAGCGGCTGCATATGCAGGTGCATCTCCTGCTGCTCTATCTCCTGCTGCATCACTTTCTGCTGCATGTCCTGCTGCTACATCTCCTGCTTCTGCATCTCCTACTCCCGCATCTCCTGCCACTGCATCTCCTGTTCCTGCACCTCCTGATGCATCTGCTGCTGCATCTCCTACTGCATCTTCTACTGATTCGTCTCCAGATGCTGCATCTCCTGCTGAATCTGATCCTGCTGCATCTTATCCTGCTGCATCTCCTTCTGCATTTTTGTGCATCTTCTGCTTTATGTACTACTGTATCTTCCGCTGCTGCATGTCCAGCTGCATCTGCTGCTGCATCTCCTGTTGACTCTCTTTCTGCTGCATCTCCTGCTACATCTCCTGCTGGTCTATTGCCTGCTGCATCTCATGCTGAATCACTTTCTTTTGGATCTCCTGTTGATGAATCTTCTCCTGCTGCATTTCCTACTGAATCTCCTGCTGCATATCCTGCTGTTGAATCTCTAGCTGCTGCATCTCGTGATTCATTTCTTGCTTTATCTGCTGCTACATCTCCTGCTGCTGCATCTACTGCTGCTGTATCTCCGGCTACTGCATCTCCTCCTGCTGTATCACCAGATTATGCATCTGCGGCTGATTATCCTGCTGCTTATATCCTGCTGCATCTCCTGCTACTGCATCTCCTGCTGCATCTCCTGCTATGGCATTTCCTGCTGCATCTCCTACTTCTGAATCTGCTGATGCATCACCTCCTGCTGCATATGCTGCTGCATCTCCTGCTGCTGAATCTCCTTAGGCATCTCCTACTATTGCATCTGCTGCTTCATGCCCTGCTGCATCTGCTGCTGCTTCATCTACTGCTGAATCGCCTGCTATAATCTCCTCTTGCATATCCTGTGCAGTTACTACTGTTGCATTTCCTGCTGCTGATACTCCGGCTGCTACATCTGCTGCAGCATCTCCTGCCTCATCTCGTCCTATTGCACCTCTGGCTGCATCGACTGATGCATCTCCTGCTGCTTCATCCTCTGAAGCTGCATAATCACCTGCTGCAACTCTTGCTTCAGCATCCCCTGCTGCTGAATCACCTGCGGCATCTCCTTCTACATATCCTGCTGTGGCATCTCCTGATGCATCTCCTACTCCATCCCCTCTTTCTGCATCTCCTGCTGCATCTCCTGCTGCATCTCCTACTGCTGCTTCTGATGCACATTTCCTGCTGCATTTGCTGCTGCTGCATCTCCGCCTGCATCATGTCCTGCTGCAACTGCTTCTGCATCTGCTGCTGAATCTGCGTCTCCTGCTTCTGCATATGCTGCTGCATCTTCTCCTGCTGCAATTCTTGCTGCATCTGCTGCTTAATCTACTGCTGCATTTCCTTCATCTCCTGCTACTGCATATCCTGCTGGTACAATTTCTGCCTCAGAGTCTCCTGCTTCTGCATCTCATGATGTATCTCCTGTTGCATCAGAAGCGATTTAGAAAAAAAATCTAAATCTACCATAGGGAAGATGCTAGCATGGAATGCTGCTGCTTCTGAAAGTCCTCTCTTACAGCGCTTTTACTGCAAGGCAAGACTTGTAGAAATTTCACTCTAGGCTTGTGTACTGTGACATCAGAATGGCCTTCAAAATTTAAAATCGTTCAACACAAGTAACGCAGGGAAGCTGCTACCATCCAATGTTGGCTTTAGTTTTAGTCTTCTTTGGAAGTGCTTGCACTGCAACTGGCAAAGGAGGAATAAGAGAACTTTTTAGTATAGGGTACTGAATAGTGACTTAACTGGGCCCAATAAGGCACTTTAGGAAAATTGAATAACGCCTGAAGGGAAGATGCTAGCATGCAGATGTCCTTTGCAGCTTGTAATGAAAGCGCTTCCACAGAAGAATATAACAAGAGGCGGAATTTTATTTTTGCATGTTCCCTGTGGTACTTGTGTTGAACGAACTGAAATTTTGAAGTGACGCTTTAATAACCATTCTGATGTTACAGTATAGAAGCCTAGTTTGAAATTTCTACAAATCTTGCTTTGCAGTGAAAGCACTATAAGAGAAGACATTGAGAAGCAGCAGCATTCCATGCTAGAATATTCCCTGCAGGAGTTATTATATTTTCATAAAACAGCAGGAAATGTAGATGCAGGAGTTGCAGTAGGAGATAAAGCCGGAGATGAATATTCAGAAGAAGCAACAGCAGGAGATGCAGCATCAGGAGGAACAGAAGGCGATGCAGCAGCTGTAGATGCAAAGGAGATACAGAAGGATATGCCATAGAAGGAGTTGCAGCAGGAGATGAATCAGGAGATGCAGCAGCAGGATGCGAAGCAGAATATGCAGCAAGAGATGCATTAACAGGAGATGCCGAAGTATAAGAATCACAAGCAGAAGATGCAGCAGCAGGATAAGAATAAGGAGATGCAACAGGAGCTGCAGCAAGTAATGTAGCATCAGGAGATGCATGAACAGAAATTGCAGCAGGAGGAGATGCAGCAGGATGAGATGCAGCAGCAGGAGGAGCTGCAGCAAGTAATGTAGCATCAGGAGATGCATGAACAGAAATTGCAGCAGGAGGAGATGCAGCAGGATGAGATGCAGCAGCAGGATGAGATGCTGCAGCAGTTGCAGCAGCAGTCGATGCAGCACCAGGAAATGCAGCAGCACGAGATACAGCTGGAGATGCAGCAGCAGGAGATGCAACAAGAGGTGCAGCAGCAGTAGATACAGCAACAGGAAATGAATCGGCAGATGAAGCAAGAGATGCAGCAGCAGTAGATGCAGAAGCAGGAGCTCACCCAGCATGAGATGCAGCAGCAGATGCAGGAGCAGATGAGGCAGCAGATGCAGAAAGCTATACAGCAGGAGATGCAGTAGGAGATGCATCAGAACTAAATGCAGAAGAAAGTTAAGGAGCAAGAGAAACTGCATCAGATGCAGAAGTAGATGCAGCAGGAGGAGATGCATAAGCAAAAGATGCAGATGCCGCAGGAGATGCTGCAGTACCACAGGCAGCAGAAAATTCACCTGCAGATTCAGAAGGATATGCATCAGCAATGATGTAGCACCAGGAGATGCAGCAGCAGGATGCGAAGCAGAATATGCAGCAAGAGATGCATTAACAGGAGATGCCGAAGTATAAGAATCACAAGCAGAAGATGCAGCAGCAGGATAAGAATAAGGAGATGCAACAGGAGCTGCAGCAAGTTATGTAGCAGATGCAGCATCATCAGATGCAGCAGCAGGAAATATAGCAGGAAAAGAGAAAGAAGGTAATGCAGCAGCAGGAGTTTAAACAGGATATGAGGTAATTGCAGCCTGAGATTCAGCAGCATATGCAGCAGGAGATGCAGCACCAAGAGGTACAGCAGGAGATGCAGCAGAATATGCAGCAACAGGAGATCAAGCAGGAGAAGCAGCAGCAGGAGACTGAGCAGCAGGACAGCTAGTATAAGATGCAGAAGCTGGAGATGCAGAAGAAAATACTGCCGCAGATGCAGCACCAGCAGATTCAACAGCAGGAGATGCAGGAGCAGGAGATGCAGCAAGAGATGTAGCAGGAAAGTACGCGGGAGATACAGCTGCAGGTGATGTAGCAGAAGAAGATGCACTATGACATGCAGCAGCTGGAGATGCAGCAGCAAGTTGAGCAGCAGATGCTGCACCAGCATATGCAGCAGCAGGAGATTACACAGGAGATGCAGCATCAGAAGATGCATCAGGAAAAGCATCAGCAGATGCAGCAGCAGCAGCAGATACAGTAGCAGGAGATGAAGCAGGAGAGTAACATCATGAGATGAATCCGCAGATGCATCAGAAGGATATGAAGCAGCAGATGCAGAAGCAGGAGATGTAAGAGGAGATCCAGCAGCAGTAGATGCAGAAGAAGGAGATGTATCAGGAGATGCAGCATTAGATGAATCAGCAGCAGATGCAGTAGCAAGCGCAATAGATGCAGAAGCAGGAGATGCATCAGCAGGAGATGCAGAGAATGATAAGCAGCAGAAGGAGATGCAGCAGTACATGAAGCAGCAGCAGATGCAGCAGCAGATTTAGGAGATTCAGCAGCAGGAGATGCAGCAGATGATGCGTATTCAGCAGCAAATTCAGAAGGAGATGCAGAAGGAGATGCAGAAGCAGGAGATTTAGCAGAAGATTAAGCAGGAGGTGCAGCAGAAGCATATGCAGCAGCAGATACACCAGAGGGAGCAGAAGGAGATGCAGCAGAACCCTAACCCTAATCCCAACCCTAACCGTAAACTATACCCCAACCCAAGCCTTAGCTGTAAACATAAGCCTAACACCAAAACTACACTGCATCTGCTGCTGCTTCAGATGCATCTGCATCTGAAGATGCTGCTGCAACTCCTGCTGCTGCATATCTTCTGCTGTAACTCTTGCTGAATCTACTGTAGCTGAATCCCCTGATATATCTCCTTCTGCTGCATATTCTTCTCTGCATCTCCTGCTGCTGCATCTCCTGCTGCTACATCTCATTCTGCATCTCCTGCTACAACATTCCCTGCTGCTGCATCTCCTGCTGATTCACCTGCTGCTGCATCACTTCCTGCTGCACCATCTCTGTGGCTTCATCTCTTGCTGCTGCATCATCTCCTGCTGCACCATCCCTGTGACTGCATCTCTTGCTGCTGCATCTCTTGCAGAATGTGAATCTCCTGCTGCATCTGCTACTGCATCTCCTGCGGCTGCATCTCCTGCTGCTTCATCTCTTACTGAATCTGCTGCTTAATCTGCTTCGGCTGCATCTCCTGCTGCTGCCTCTCCATATGCTGCCTGTCCTGCTGCTTAATCTCCTGCTGGTGCATCTCCTGCTGCATCTCTTGCTGCATCTCCTGCTGCTGCATATCCTGCAGCAGTATCTACTGCTGATACATCTCGTGCTACACTTCCTAATGCAGCATACCCTACTGCTGCATCGCCTGCTGAATGTGCTTCTGAATCTGTTGTGGCATCTGCTGAGTCTGCATCTCCTGCTAATGCATCTCCTGTTGATTCTCATGCTGCTGCATTTGCTGCTGAATCTCCTGCTGCTGCTTCTTCTGAATATTCATCTCCGGCTTCATCTCCTACTGCAACTCCTGCATCTCCATTTCCTGCTGTTTTATGAAAATATAATAACTCCAGCAGGGAATATACTAGCATGGAATGCTGCTGCTTCTGAATGTCTTCTCTTATAGCACTTTCCCTGCAAAGCAAGATTTGTAGAACTTGAAATATACACTTGTGTACTGTAACATCAGAATGGCTATTAAAGCATGACTTCAAAATTTCAGAGCGTTCAGCGAAAATACTGCAGGGGAGATGCTACCATCTAATGCTGGCTCTCCTTATAGTCTTCTCTTGAAGCGCTTTCAGTGCAAGCTGCAAAATACGACCTATTGGACGTTTTAGTATAGGGTACTGAATTGTGATTTAACTGCCTAATAAGGCGCTTTATAAAAACTGAATAACGCCTGCAGGGAAGATGCTAGCATGAAATGCTGCAGCTTCTGAATGTCTAGTCTTATAGTATCTTCACAGCAAAGAAAAACTTGTAGAACTTCCAGTCTAGGCTTGTGTACTGAAACATCAGAATTGCTATTGAAGTGTCACTTGAAAATTTCAAATCGTTTAGCACAAGAACCGCAGGGATGCTCCTACGATCAAATGCTATCTTTCGTTAAAGTCTTCTCTTGAAGTGCTTTCACTAAAAGCTGCGAAGCACGACTTATGGACCGTTTTAATGAAAGTTACTATTAAAGCCTCACTTCAAAATTCAAGAGCGTTCAGCACAAGTACGTCAGGAAACATGCTACGATTAAATGTTGGCTCTAGTCAGAGTTTTTTGTGGAGTGATTTCACTGCAAGGAGAAAAGCACGATTTATGGAACATTTTAGTATAGGGTACTGAATTGTGATTTAACTGCGCCTATTAAGGCGCTTTACGAAAAATGAATAACACCAGCAGGGAAGATGCTAGCATGGAATGCTGCTGCTTCTCAATGTCTTCTCATATAATGCTTTCACTGGAAGGCAAGACTTGTAGAAATTTCACTCTAGGCTTGTGTACTGTAACATCAGAATGGCTACTAAAGCGTCACTTCAGAATGTCAGCTCGTTCAACACAAGTACCACAGGGAACATGCAATGATAAAATTCCGCCGCTCGTTATACTCTTCTGTGAAAGCGCTTTCATTACAAGCTGCAAAGGACATCTGCATGCTAGCATCTTCCCTTCAGGCGTTATTCAATTTCCCTAAAGCGCCTTATTGGGCCCAGTTAAGTCACTATTCAGTACCCTATACTAAAAAGTTCTCTTATTCCTCCTTTGCCAGTTGCAGTGCAAGCACTTCCAAAGAAGACTAAAACTAAAGCCAACACTGGATGGTAGCAGCTTCCCTGCGTTACTTGTGTTGAACGATTTTAAATTTTGAAGTGACGCTTTAATAGCCATTCTGATGTCACAGTACACAAGCCTAGAGTGAAATTTCTACAAGTCTTGCCTTGCAGTAAAAGCGCTATTATAGAGGATTTTCAGAAGCAGCAGCATTCCATTCTAGCATCTTCCCTACGGTAGATTTAGATTTTTTCTAAATCGCCTCTAAAGTGCAATTAAATCACAATTCAGTATCTTATATTAAAACGGTCCAAAAGTCATCCTTTGCAGCTTGCAGTTAAAGCTCTTCCACAAAAGACTATAACGAGAGCCAGCATTTGATTGTAACATCTCCCCTGCGGTATTTTCGCTGAACGCACTGAAATTTTGAAGTGACGCTTTAATAGCCATTCTGATATTGCAGTACACAAGCCTAGAGTTTCTAGCCTAGATTCTTGCCTTTCAGTAAAATCGCTATAAGAGAGGATTTTCAGAAGCAGCAGCATTCCATGCGAGCATCTTCCTTGTAGGAGTTACTCACTTTTCCTACAGCGCCTTATTAGGCGCAGGCAGGTCGCATTTCGCACTTTCATATACGAAAACGGTCCATCAAGTAATACTTTTCACCTTGCGTGAAAGATCTTCCAGAGAAGACTCTAACGACAGCCAGCATATGATGGTGGCAGCTTCCCTACTTTACTTGTGCTGAACGCTCTGAATTTTTCAAGTAAAGCTGTAATAGCCAGTCTAATGTTACAGTACACAAGCTCAGACTCAAAGTTCTACAAGTTATACTTTGCAGTGAAAGCGCTATAAGAAAGACATTCATAAGTGTCAGCTTTCCATGCTAGAATCTTCCCTGCGGGCATGATTCAGTTTTCCTAAAGCACCTTAATGGGCGCATTTAAGTCACATTTCAGTGTCCTTTCCTAAAACGGCCAATAAGACGTGCTTTTCTGAATGCAGTGAAATTGCTCCACAAAAGACTCTGACAAGAGCCAACATTTAATCGTAGCATGTTCCCTGAGGTACGTGTCCTGAACGATCTGAAATTTTGAAGACACGCTTTAATAACCATTCTGATATTACAGTACGCAAGCGTATACTCAAAGTTCTACAAATCTTGCTTTGCAGGGAAAGCGCTATAAGAGAAGACATTCAGAAACAGCAGCATTACATGCTAGAATATTCCCTACGGGAGTTATTATATTTTCATAAAACAGCAGGAAATTGAGATGCAGGAGTTGCAGAAGGAGATAAAGGCGGAGATGACTATTCAGAAGAAGTAGCAGCAGGTGATTATGCAGCAAATGCAGCAGCATGAGACTCAACAGGAGATTCAGCAGCAGTAGATGCCATAGTAGGGGCTGCAGCAGGATATGCCGTAGAGGGAGGTGCAGCAGGAGATGCAGCAGCAGGAGATGCTGCATACCATGCAGCAGGTGAAGCAGATTCAGCGGTAGATGAGGAAGTACGAGATGAAGCTGGTGATGCAGCAGCAGAAGATGCAGCAGCAAAAGATGCAGCAAGATATAGAGCAGGAGATCCCGCAGCAAGAGATGCTGCATACAATGCAGCAGGTGAAGCAGATTCAGCGGTAGATGAGGAAGTACGAGATGAAGCTGGTGATGCAGCAGCAGAAGATGCAGCAGCAAAAGATGCAGCAAGATATAGAGCAGGAGATACCGCAGCAAGAGATGCATAAGGAGATGCAAAAGCAGACGCAGCAGCAGGAGATGAAGCAGGAGATGCAGGAGCAGATGCAGCAGCACATGCAGCAGGAGATGCAGCAGCAGTAGTTACTGCAGCAGGAGATGCAACCCGAGATTCAGCAGCAAACACAGCAGCAGGAGATGCAGCAGGAGATGCATATCCAGCAGGAGATACAGAGGGAAATGTAGCAGCAGGAGATGCAGCAGCAGGAGGTATAGCAGTAGCAGATCCAGCAGGAGATGAAGTAGGAAATGCATCAGGAGATTCAGAAGCAGGAGATGTAGCCACAGATGCATCAGTAGCAGATGCATCAGTAGCAGATGCATCAGTAGCAGATGCAGCAGGAGATGCAGGAGCAGGAGGTTCAGAAGCAAGAAATGAAGCAGTAGGAGATGCTACAGGATATGAAACAGCAAGAGATGCAGGAGCAAGAGGTGCAGCAGCAGGATATGAATAAGGAGATGCAACAGGAGCTGCAGCAGGTGATGTAGCATCAGGAGATGCAGGAACAGAAAATGCAGCAGGAGGAGATGCAGCAAGAGATACAGCAGCAGCAGATACAGCAGAAGGAGATGAATAGGCAGAAGATGATGCAAGAGATGCAGCAGCAGTAGATGCAGAAGCAGGAGCTCACCCAGCATGAGATGCAGTAGAAGATGAAGCAGCAAGAGATGCAGCAGCAGAAGAAGGAGGAGATGAGGCAGCAGATTCAGAAAGTTATACAGCAGGAGATGCAGCAGGAGAAGATGCATAAGAAAGAGATGCAGATGCAGCAAGAGATGCAGCAGCCCCACACGCAGCAGAAGATTCAGCTGCAGATTCAGAAGGATATGCAGCAGCCCCGCACGCAGCAGAAGATTCAGCTGCAGATTCAGAAGGATATGCAGCAGCAAGAGATGCAGCAGCTGGAGATGCAGCAGAATTATATGCAGCAGTAGATGTATCAGCAGGAAATGCACCTTGAGATGCTGCAGGAGATGAAGCAGGAAATGCTGCAGGAGATGCAGCACCAGGAGATGCAGCAGCACATACAGCTGCAGCATTATCAGATACAGTAGCAGATGATGAAGCAGCAGATGCAGCAGCAGGAGATGCATCAGCAGGAAATACAGCAGGAAGAGAGGTAGAAGGTAATGCAGCAGAAGGAGTTTGAGCAGGATATGCATCAGCAGGAGATGCAGCACCAAGAGATTCAGCAGGAAATGCAGCAGAATATGCAGCAGCAAGAGATCACGCAGGAGATGCAGGAGATGCTGCAGGATATGAAGCAGAGGATGCTTATTCAGCTGTAGATTCAGCAGCAAATTCAGGAGATGCAGACGTAGGAGATTTAGCAGGAGATGCAGCAGAAGCATATGCAGCTGCAGATGGAAAAGGAAATGGAGCATCAGGAGATGCATCCGCAGATGCATGAACAGAGGATGCAGCAGGCGATGTAGCAGCAGGAGATACAGAAGCAGGAGTTGAAGCACTTCCTGCTAAATCACCTCCTGCTGCATCTCCTGCTGCTGTATCTCCTGCTGATTCATCTCTTGATGATGCATCTTTTGCTGCACCTCCTGCTACATCTCCCGCTGCTGCATCTCCTGCTGCATATCTTTCTGGTGCATCTCCTGCTTCGGCATCTCTTGCTTCTGCATCTCCTGGTTCTGCATCTCCTGCTGCATCTCCTGCTGAATCTCAGGCTGCAATTACTGCTGCATCTCTTGCTGCTGCATCTCCTGCTATATCATCTTCAACTGTTACATCTCCTGCTGCTGGATCTCCAGCTGCCTCTCCTGCTGCTGTATCTGCTGCTGCATGTGCTGCTGCTTCTCTCCTACAGCATCTCTTGCTGCTACATCTTCTGCTGCTGCATCTCCTCCTACATGTCCTGCTGCAGCATCTCTTGTTACATGTCCTGCTGCAGCATCTCCTGTTACATCTCCTACTGCTGTATCTACTTCTCAATCTCCTGCTCCATCATCTCCAGCTGCCTCTCTTCCTGCTGAATCTCCATTTGCAGCTCCTACTTCTGCATCTCCTGCTGCTGCAAATCCTTCTGCATCCTCTACTGCTGCATCTCCTGCTGTATCTCGTCCTACTGCACCTCTGGCTGCATCTCCTGATGCATCTACTGCGGCTTCATCCCCTGAAGCTGCATTTCCTGCTCTATCTCCTGCAGCAGTATCCCCTGCTGCTGCATCTCCTGCTGCATCTCCTGCTGCATCTCCTGCTGCTGCATCTCCTCCTGCTGAATCTCCTGTTGCATCTCCTACTGTATCTCCTGCTGCTTCTTCTACCTCTCCTGATACTGAACCTCCTGCTGCTGCATCTCCGGCTGCTGCATTTTCTGCAGCATCTCTTGCTGATACTTTTCCTTCTGCTGCCTCATCTGCTGCTGATGCCTCTAGTCCTGAATTTGCTGCTGAATCTCCTGCTGCATATCCTACTGATGCATCTCCTGCTATTGCATCTCCTTCTGATGCATCTCCTGCTGCAGTATATCCTTCTGATGCATCTCCTGCTGCTGTATGTGCTGATAAATCTGCTGATAAATCTGCATCTCCTGCTGCTGCATATCTTGCTGTATCTCCTGCTGTTTCATTTTCTGCTGCATCTCGTCTGCTTCATCTCCTGCGGCTGCACCTCATGTTGCATCTCGTCCTACTGCATCTCCTCCTGCTGTATCTCCTGCTGCATCTTTTGCTGCTGAATCTCCTGCTGCTGCATCTCTTTCTGCATCTCTTGCTGCATCTCCTCCTGCATCTTCTTCTGATGAATATCCTGCTACTGCATTTCCTGTTGCATCTCATACAGCATTTCTTGCTGCTGCATCTCCTGCTGATTCATCTCCTGCTAATGCATCTCCTGCTGCTGCTTCTAATGCTGCATCCCCTGCTGCATCTACTCCTTATTCTCCTGGTGCATCTCCTGCAGCTTCATCTCTTCTGCTTCATCTCTTAATGCTACAGCTCCTGCTCCATCTCCTTCTGTTGCAATCCCTGCTTCTGCGTCTTCTGCTTAATCTTCTGTAACATCTGCTGCTGCTGCATCTGCTACTGCATCTCCTGCTTCATCTTCTGCTGCTGCATCTCCTCCTGCTGCATTATCTGATGCATCTCCTCTATGGCATCTCCTGCTGCATCACCTGTTGCTGCATTTGCTGCAGAATCACCTGCTGCTGCTTCTTTTGAATAGGCATCTCCGGCTTCATCTCCTACTGCCACTCCTGCATCTCCATTTCCTGCTGTTATATGAAAATAAAATAACTCCCGCAGGGAATATTCTAGCATGGAATGTTGCTGTTTCTGAATGTCTTCTCTTATAACGCTTTCACTGCAGAACAACTTCTCTGGAAGCGTTTTCAATGCAAGCTGCAAAGAACGACTAACAGAATGTTTTCATATAGAATACTGAATTGTGAATTAATATCACAAATTATGGCGCTTTAGGAAAATATAATAACTCCTGCAGGGAAGATGCTAGCATGGAATGCTGCTGCTTCTGAATGCCTTCTCTTATAGCGCTTTCACTGCAAAGGAAGAGTTGTAGAACTTCCAGTCTAGGCTTGTGTTCTGTAACATCAGAATGGCTATTAAAGCATCACTTCAAAATTTAAGAGCTAACAGCATCTCCTGCTGCATCTCCTGCTGCTGCATCTCCTGCTGAATCTCCCTCTCCTGATGCATATGCGGCTACATATCATGATGCTGCATCTACTGCTGCATCTGCTGCTGAATCTCCTGCTGTTGTATCTCATGCTGCATCTCCTTCTGCTGCATCTCTTGCTGCATTTCCTGCTGCTGCATCTCCTGCTGCTGCATCTCTTGCTGAATGTCCTGCTACATATCTGCTGCTGCATCTCCTGCTGCTGCATCTCCTGCTCAATCGACTGCTGAATATGCATTTGCTACTGCATCTCCTGCTGCTGAACCTGCTTCTGCTGATTCATCTGCTAGTACATCTGCTGCTGCATCTCCTGCTACTTCAGCTCCTGCCTGCTGAATCTCTAGCTTCATCTGCTGCTGCATCTCCTGCTCATTCATCTGCTGCTGTTGCATCACCTGGTCTGTTGCTGTTGCTTCTGATCCTGCATCTCCTGTGGCTGAATCTCCTGATGCTGCATGTCCTGCAGATTCTCCTGCTGCATCTGCTGCTGCTACAGCTCTTGCTGAATCTCCTGCTGTATCTCCTCCTGCACCTCCTACAGCTGCATCTCCTGCTTCTGTATCTACTGCTGCATTTCCTGCTGCCTCATCTCCTGCTGTGTAATTTGCTGCTGCATATCATGCTGCATCATCTCTTGCTGCTACATCTCCTGCTGATGCATATTCTGCTTTTGCATTTTCTGATGCATCTCCTGATGCTGCATATTTCTCTGCATATCCTGCTGCATCTCTTCCTGCTGCATCTCCTGCTGAATCTGAAGCATGTGCTGCTGTATCTTGTGCTGCTTCACCTACTGCTGCATCTCCAACTACATCTACTGCTGTAACATCTGCTGCTGCTGCATCTCCTGCTGCATCCCCTGCTGTATATCTTGCTGTTCTATTGCCTGCTGCATCGCATGCTGGATCACTTTCTGCTGGATCTCCTGTTGATGTATCTTTTCCTGCTGCATTTCCTACTGAATCTCCTGATGCATCTCCTGCTGCTTCATCTCCTGCTGCTGTATCACCTATTACATCTCCTGCTCCTGCATCTCCTGCTGCTTCATCTCCTGCTGCTGTATCTCCTGCTTATGTATCTCATTATCATGCAGCTCCTGCGGCATCTCCTGATGCATATCCTTAAGCTGCATCTTCTGTTTCTGCATTTTCTGCTGTTGCATCTTCTGCTGTAGCATCTTCTGCTGTATATCCTGCTGCTTCATCCCTTGCTGCTTCATCCCCTGCTGCTGCATCTCCTGCTGCTGCATATCCTGCTGCTGCATCTCCTGCTACATATCCTGCTGCTCTATCTCTTCCTGCTGCATCTCCTGCTACATCTTTGCTGCTCTGTCTCCTCTTGCTGGATCGTATCCTGCATCTCCTGCTGCTGCAAATCCTGCTGATGCATATATTGCTTGTGCATTTTCTCATGCATCTTTTGCTGCTGCATATTTCTCTGCATATCCCGCTGCATCTCTTCCTGCTGCAACTCCTGCTGAATCTACTACAGCTGCATCTGAAGCATGTGCTGCTGTATCTTGTGCTGCTTCACCTACTGCTGCATCTCCAACTACATTTACTGCTGTAGCATCTACTGCTGCTGCATCTCCTGCTGCATCTTCTGCGGCTGCATCTCTTGCTACAACTCCTTCTGATTCATCATCGGATTCATCTCATGATGCTGCTCACCTGCTGCATCTCCTGCTGCTGAATCTCCTGCTTGTGCATATTCTGCTGCATCTAATTTTGCTGCATGCCCTCCTGCATCTCCTGCTGCTGAATCTTCTGCTGTATCTCCTGTAGATGCATCATCTACTGCTGCATCTCCTGCGTAATCTCCTGCTGCTGCATCTACTGCTGCATCTCCTGCTACATCTCCTGCTTCTGCATAACCTGCAGCTGGATCTCCTTTTGCTGCTGCATCTGCAACTCCTGCTTCATATCCTTCTGATGAATCTGCAAATTCATCTGATGATGATCTTCTCTTACTGGATCTCCTGTTTCTGCATCTCCTGCTGCTACAAACCCTGCTCCATCTACTGCTGCTGCATTTGCAGCTGCATATGCTGCTGCTGCTGAATCTCCTGCTGCTGCATCTGCAGCATTTGGTGCTGCATCTGCTGCTTCTTCACTTACTGCTGCATATCCTGCTACATATCCTGCTGCTGCATCTCCTTCAGCTGCATCTGCTGCTGCTGGATCTCTTCCTGCATGTCCTGCTTCGGCATTTGCTGCTTCATATCCTTCTGATGCATCTGCGGATTAATCTCATAATGCTGCTCTCCTACTGGATCTCCTGCTGCTGAATCTCCTGCTGCTGCATACGCTGCTGCATCTCCTGCTGCTGCATATCCTCCTGCATGTACTGCTGCTGCATCTCTTGCTGCTGTGTCTGCTGATGCATTTCCTGATGTACCTTCTGATGCTACATCTCCTGCTGCTGAACCTCCTGCGTAATCTCCTGCTGCTGCAAAGGCTGGTGCTGCATATGCTGCTGCATCACCTGCTGCTGCATATCATAGTGCAGATTCTTCTGCTACATCACCTGCTGCTGAATCTCCTGCGTAATCTCCCGCTGCTGCATAGGCTGGTGCTGCATCTGCTGCTTCATCTCCTGCTGCTGCATCTCCTGCTACTGCATATCATAGTGCATCTTCTGTTACATCACCTGCTGCTGTATCTCCCGCGTATTCTCCTGCTGCCGAATCTCATGCTGCAACTCCTGCTGCTACATTACCTGCTGCATCTCCTCCTGCTGCAACTCCTGCTGCTGCATCTCCTGCTTCTGTATGTGTTTCTGCATTTTCTGCTGCTGCATCTCCTGCTGCAACTCCTGCTGAATCTCCTGCTGTAGAATCTCCTGCTGCATTTCTCATGATGCATCTCTTGCTGCATAACCTGGTGCTGCGTCTCCTTCTGCTGCATCTCCTCCTGCTACATCTACTGCTGCATCTCCGGCTGCTACATCACCTGCTGCTGCATCTCCTGTTACTGCGTATCCTGCTTATATATATACTGCTGCATCTGTTGCTGCATCTCCTGCTGCTGCATACACTGCTGCATCTACTGCTGCTGCATCTCCTGCTGCATTTTTCGCTGCTACATCTCTTGCTGAATCTGTTGCTGCATCTCCTCCTGCATCTCCTGCAGCATTACCTACTGCATCTCCTCCTTCTGCACCTCCTGCAGCTGCATTTCTTGCTTCTGTATCTACTGCTGCATTTCCTACTACTGAATCGCCTGCTGCCTCATCTGCTGGTACTTAATTTGCTGCTGCATCTGCTGCTGCATCTCATGCTGGTGCATCTCCTGCTGCGTCTTTTGTTGCTTCATCTCCTCCTGCTACATTTGCTGCAGCATCTCTTGCTGTTGAATCACCTTCTGCATCTCCTGCTGCTGCATCTCCTCCATTTGCATCTCCTGTTGTATCTCCTGCTACATCTCCTGCTGCTCTGTCTCCTCCTGCTGGATCGTCTCTTGCTTATCCTGCTGCTGCATCTTCTGCTGCATCTCCTGCTGCGACTCTATCTGATTCATCAACGTATTCATCTCATGATGCTGCTCTCCTACTGCATCTCTTGCATGTGCATATTCTGCTGCATCTAATTCTGCTACATACCCTCCTGCATCTCCTGCTTCTGAATCTCCTTCTGCATCTCTTACTGCTGCATCTCCTGGAACTACTACTGCAGTATCTGCTGAATCTGCTGCTGCTTCATCTATTGCTGCATCTCCTGCTTGTTCTGCTTCATCTCCTGCTGCTGTATTTGCTGCTGCATATTCTGCTTCTGCATCTGCTGCTGCATCTGCTGCTGCTGTAACTTTACTGCGGCTGAATCTCCTGCTATATCTCCTTCTGCTGCATCTTCTTCTCTTCATCTCTTTCTCTTCATCTCCTGCTGCTGCATCTGCTGCTGAATCTCCTGTAGCATCTCTTGCTTCTTCATCTCCTGCTGCTACAATTCCTGCTGCATATGATGCTGCTGCATTCCCTGCTGAAAATCCTGCTTCTTCAACTCCTGCTGCTGCAACTCCTTCTGCATCTCCTACGGCTGCATCTCCTTCTGCATCTTCTACTGCTACATCCCCTGCAACTACATCCCCTGCTGCATCTCCTGCTGCTGCATTAACTGCTGCATCTACACCTGCTGCATATCTTGCTGCATTTCCTGCTGCTGCATCTCCTGCAGCAGCATCTTTTGCTGCATCTCATCCTACCTCATCCTATGTTACTTAATTTGCTGCTGCATCTGCTGCTGCATATCATGTGGCTGCATCTCATCCTGCACCTCCTCTTGCATCTCCTGCTGCATCTCCATGATACACCTCTTGCTGCATTTCTCATGATGCACCTCTTGCTGCATATCCTGCTTCAGCATCTCCTGCTGCTACATCTCCTCCTGCAACATCTGCTGCAGCATCTCCTGCTTCTGCTTCTGCTGCTGCATCTCCTTCTTAAGTATATACTGCTGC
Source organism: Clamator glandarius (assembly GCA_033459285.1). Classification (NCBI taxonomy): domain Eukaryota; kingdom Metazoa; phylum Chordata; class Aves; order Cuculiformes; family Cuculidae; genus Clamator; species Clamator glandarius. The sequence continues at coordinate 130,744 of JAUNZM010000793.1, forward strand.
ATTTCCTGCTGCTGCATCTCCTGCAGCTGAATTTCTTGCTGCATCTCCTGCTGCTACATTTCTTGCTACTGCACCTCCTGCTTCTGAATTTCCTGCGGCATCTCCTGTAGCATCTCCTGCTGCATATGATGCTGCTGCATCTCCTGCTGCTGAATCTCTTGCTGAATCTCCAGCTGCTGCATCTCCTGCTGCATCTCCTGCTGCATCTCTTGCTGCTACATCTCCTGCTGCATATGATCCTGATGCATCTCCTGCTGCATTTCCTGCTGTTGAATATACTGCTACGGAATCCTCTTCTACAACTCCTGCTGCTACATCTCCTGCTAAAGCTCTCGATGCCTCTCCTGCTGCTGTGTCTGCTGCTGAATAGCCTGCATGACCTGCTGCTGCATCTCCTTCTGCATCTGCTGCTGCTACATCTCTATTCTGCTGCATCTCTTTCTGCATCTCCTGCTGCTGCATCTCCTCCAGCTGCCTCTGCTGCTACAGCTCCTGCAGCACATCCTGTTGAATCTGCTGCTGCCTCTCCTTCTGCTGCATTGCCTGCTGCATCTGCTGCTTCAGCTCCTGCTGCTGCATCTGCTTCTTCAGCTCCTCCTGCATCTACTGTGGCTGCACTCCTGCTGCATGTACTGCTGCATCTCAATGCGTCATATCCTCATCATGCATCTCGTGCTGCATTTCCTGCTGATGCTTTTTCATGCTGAATCTCCTGTTATAACGACTGCTGCTGCATCTCCTGCGGCATCTCTCACTGCTACATCTTCTTTTGCATCTCCTGCAGCATCTGTTCCTGCTGCATCATCTGCTGCATGTCTTACTGCTGCAGGTGCAGGCTTAGTCTTAGTATTAGAGTTAGTTTTGGGGTTAGGCTTATGTTTACAGCTAAGGCTTGGGTTGGGGTATAGTTTAGGGTTAGGGTTAGGGTTTCGGTTAGGCTCTGTTTAGTGGTTGGGCTTAGGTTTAGCTTTAGTGTTAGTGTTACTATTAAGTTTAGGGTTAGGCTTATGATTAGGTCTAAGGCTTGTGTTAGGGTATTCTAATTTTAACCCTAACACTAACCTTAAACCTAAACAAAAACCTAACCCCAAGTACTAAACAAAGGCTAACTAAAACCCTAACCCTAACCCTAGCCCTAACCTATACCTCAACCCAAGCCTTAGATTTAAATGTAAGCCTAACACCAAAACTAGCACTAAGCCTAAACGTAAAGCTAAAACTGACCCCAATCACTAAACAAAGATTTACCAAAACCCTAACTTTAACCCTAGCCCAAGCCCTAACTTTAACGCTAGCCCTAGCCCTAACCTACACACTAACCAAAGCCTTACCCTAACCATAAGCCTAAAACAAAACCTCACCCTAACACTAACACTAAGCCTAAACCAAAAGCTAAACCTAACCCCAATAACTAAAAAAAGCCTAACTGAAAACCTAACCATAACTCTAACCCTATCCGTCGCCCTAACCTATACCCTAACCCAAGCCTTAGGCCTAACCATAAGCCTAACTCTAATCTTAACCCTAACAGTAACCCTAAACCTAAAGCAAAATCTAACCCTAAACACCAAACAAAGCCTAACCAAAACACTAACCCTAACCCTAGCCGTAACCCTAACCTATACCCTAACACAAGCCATAGACCTAACCATAATGCTAACCCTAAATTTAACCGCAACACTAACACTAACACTAAACCTAAGCCCAACAACTAAATGGTTAGGTCTAAGGTTAGGCCGTAGCCCTAACCTATACCCTAACCCAAACCTTAGGCCTAACCATAAGCCTAACTCTAATCGTAATGCTAGCACAAACACTAAGGATAAATATAAAGCTAAACCTATGCCCAACCACTAAACAAAGCCTAACCGAAACCCTAATCCTAACCCTAATCCTAACCCTAACCCTAAACTATACCCAAACCCAAGCCTTAGCTGTAAACATAAGCCTAACACCAAAACTAACCCTAATACTAACACGAAGCCTAAACCTATAGCTAAACCTGACCCCAATCACTAAACAAAGCCTAACTGAAACAATAAACCTAAGCCTTCCCCTAACACTAACCCATAACCTAAGCCAAGCTTTAGCCTTAACCATTAGCCTAACCTCAAAACTAACAAAAACACTAAGCCTAAACCTAAAGCTATACCTAGGCTCCTAACACCAAAACTAAACTGCATGTGCTGCTGCTTCATTTACTGCTGCATTTCCTGCTACATCTCCTGCTGCTGCATATGTTCTGCTGTAACTCTTGCTGAATCTACTGTAGCTGAGTCCCCTGATATATCTCCTTCTGCTGCATATTCTTCTCTGCATCTACTACTCTGCATCTCCTGCTGCTGCATCTCCGCCTGGTGCATCTCCTGCTGAATCTCCTGGTGCATCTCCTGCACCTTCATCTCCTGCTAAAACATCCCGCGCTGCTGCATCTCTTGCTACAACATCCCGCGCTGCTGCATCTCCTAATGCTGCATCTCCTGCTGCATCTCCTGCTGCTGCATCTCCTGCTAAAAAACCTGCTGCATCTCCTTCTGCATCTCCTGCATCTGCTGCTACATCTGCTGCTTATTCATCTACTGATGCATCTCCTGCTATATCTCCTGCTGGTGGATCTCCTCCTGCTGCACCTCCTCCTGCATCTACTGCTGATAAATATGATGCTGCATCTCTTTCTGCTGCATCTCCTGCTGCATCATCTGGTGCTGAATCTCCTGGTGCTGCGTACCTTTCTGAATCTACTGCTGATGCATCTCCTGCTGAATCTCATGCTGCATCTCTGGCTGATGCATCTCCTTCTGTATGTACTGCTGCATTTCATGCTGCTGCATATCCTCCTGCTGCATTTGCTGCTGCATCTCCTGCTACTGCATCTCCTCCTGCATCTCATGCTGCATCTTTTGGTGCTGTATCTCCTGCTTCTGTATCTCCTGCTGCATCTGCTGTGCTGCATAACCTGCTGCATCTCCTGCTGAATTACCTGCTGCATCTCCTCCTGCTGCATCACCTCCTTCTGTATATACTGCTGCTACATCTCCTCCTGCATCCCATGCTGCATCTCTTGGTGATGCATCTCCGGCTTCTGCATCTCTTTCTGAATCTCCTGCTGCATCTCCTGCTATAGAATCTCGTTCTGCACCTCCTGCTGCATTTCTCATGATGCACCTTTTTCTGCATCTCCTGCTGCTGCATCTCCTGTTGCTGAATCTCCTGCTGCGTCTCCTGCTGCAATATAACCTGCTGCATCACCTGCTGCTGCATCTCCTCCTGCTGCTGCATCTCCTCCTGCTGCAGGACAGTGCCCTCCTGGACCTGCTGTTTGTGAACAGAGAACGACTGGTGGGGGATGTGAGGGTTGGAGGACGCTTGGGTCAAAGCAATCATGAGATGATAGAGTTCTCAGTGCGAGGTGAGATGAAGAAGGTGGAGGTTCGCAGAACAGTCACCCTCAACTTTCAGAGAGCAGACTTTGGGCTGTTCAGAAGGCTGGTCAGAAAAGTCCCATGGGAGGCGCTCCTTGAGGGCAAAGGTGTCCATGAAGTCTGGGCGCTCTTCAAGAAGGAACTCTAGCAGCTCAGGAGAAAGCCATCCCCAAGTTGGGTGGACTATAGGGAGGAAGTGAGAACGTGCAGGGAAAAAATTAGGAGGGCTAAGGCCCAACTAGAAATGCGATTGGCCAAGTCTGTGAAAGACAACAAAAAGTCTTTCTACAAAAACATCAACAGTAAAAGGAGGGCTAGGGAGAATCTCCAGTCCCTAGTAGATGCAGAGGGAACAACCGTAACAGGGGATGAAGACAAGGCTGAAGTCCTCAATGCCTACTTTGCCTCAGTCTTTAACAGTAAGGAAAATTGTCTCCTCTGTGCACAACCCCAGGGGTTGGAAGAGAAGTATGAGATTCCCAAGGTCCAAGAGGAGGTGGTTAGAGACTTCCTTGCCCAGCTAGATGCACACAAGTCTATGGGGCCGGATTGAGTCCACCCAAGAGTTTTGAGGGAACTGGTGGATGTGCTGGCCAAACCCCTTTCCATCATCTTCCAACAGTCCTGGATGACTGGGGAGGTTCTGCTGGACTGGAGGCTGGCTGATGTGGTGCCCATCTATAAGAAGGGGGGCAGGGAGGATCTGGGGAACTACAGGCCTGTCAGTCTGACCTCGGTACTTGAAGCACTTGCAAGAGAACTGGGTGATCAGACCCAGTCAACATGGGTTCATGAAAGGCAGGTCTTGCCAGACTAATCTGATCACCTTCTATGACCAAGTGACTAGACTCTTGGAAGAGGGAAAGGCTGTGGATGTAGTCTTCCTGGACTTCAGTAAAGCCTTTGATACAGTTTCTCATAGCATTCTGCTTCAGAAACTGTCGGCCTCTGGCCTGGACGGGCGCACACTCTCCTGGGTGAAAAACTGGTTCATTGACCAGGCCCAGAGGGTGGTGGTAAATGGAGTTAAATCCAGCTGGAGGCCAGTTACAAGTGGGGTTCTCCAGGGCTCAGTCCTGGGTCCAGTCCTGTTTAATGTCTTTATCAACAACCTGGATGAAGGCATTGAGTGCTCCCTTAGCAAGTTTGCAGATGACACCAAGCTGGGAGGAAGTGTCGATCTGCTGGAGGGTCGGGAGGCTCTGCAAAGGGACCTGAACAGGCTGGACCGCTGGGCTGAGACCAACGGCATGAGGTTTAACAGGGCCAAATGCCGGGTCCTGCACTTGGGGCACAACAACCCTAAGCAGAGGTACAAACTAGGTAAAGCCTGGCTGGAAAGCTGCCAGGAGGAGAAGGACCTGGGGGTGTTGGTTGACAGCCAACTGAACATGAGCCAGAAGTGTGCCCAGGTGGCCAAAAAGGCCAATGGCATCTTGGCTTGTATCAGGAACGGCGTGACCAGCAGGTCCAGGGAGGTTATTCTCCCCCTGTACTCGGGACTGGTGAGACCGCACCTCGAGTACTGTGTTCAGTTCTGGGCCCCTCACCACAAGAGGGATGTTGTGGCTCTGGAGCGAGTCCAGAGAAGAGCAACAAAGCTGGTGAAGGGGCTGGAGAACAAATCTTATGAGGAGCGGCTGAGAGAGCTGGGGTTGTTCAGCCTGGAGAAGAGGAGGCTGAGGGGAGACCAGAAGCCTGGCTGGAAAGCTACCAGGAGGAGAAGGACCTGGGGGTGTTGGTTGACAGCTGACTGAACATGAGCCAACTTCTCTGGAAGCGTTTTCACTGCAAGCCGCAAAGAACGACTAACAGAAAATTTTCGTATTGAATAATGAATTGTGAATTAATATCACAAATTATGGTGCTTTAGGAAAAGTGAGTAACTCCCACAGCGAAGATGCGAGCATGGAATGCTGCTGCTTCTGAATGTCTTCTCTTATAGCGCTTTCACTGCAAAGCAAGAGTTGTAGAACTTCCAGTCTAGGCTTGTGTTCTGTAACATCAGAATGGGTATTAAAGCGTCACTTCAAAATTTAAGAGCTAACAGCATCTCCTGCTGCATCTCCAGCTGGTGCATCTGCTGCTGCATCTCCTGCTGAATCTCCTGCTGTTGTATCTCATGCTGCATCTCCTGCTGCTGCATCTCTTGTTCAATGTTCTGCTACATATTTGCTGCATATTCTGCTGCATCTCCTACTCAATCGACTGCTGAATATGCATTTGCTGCTGCATCTCCTGGTGCTGAACCAGCTTCTGCTGTTTCATCTGCTACTACATCTGCTGTACATCTCCTGCTACTTCAGCTCCTGCTGCTGAATCTCTAGCTTCATCTCCTGCTGCTGCATCTCCTGCTGATTCATCTGCTGCTGCATCTGCTGCTGCTGCATCACCTGCTCCGTTGCTGTTGCTTCTGATCCTGCTGAATCTCCTGATTCTGCATGTCCTGCAGATTCTCCTGCTGCATCTGCTGCTGCTATATCTCTTGCTGAATCTCCTGCTGCATCTCCTCCTGCATCTCTTGCTGAATTTCCTGCTGCATCTCCTCCTGCTGCACCTCCTGCAGCTGCATCTCCTGCTTCTCTATCTACTGCTGCATTTCCTGCTCCAGCATCTCCTGCTGCCTCATCTGCTGGTACTTAATTTGCTGCTGCACCTGCTGCTACATATCATGCTGGTACATCTCATGCTGTGTCTCCTGTTTCTTCATCTCTTCCTGCTTTATTTGCTACAGCATTTCCTGCTGCTGCAACTCCTGCTGATGCATATATTGCTTGTGCATTTAATGATGCATCTTTTGCTGCTGCATATTTCTCTGCATATCCTGCTGCATCTCTTCCTGCTGCATCTCTTCCTGCTGCAACTCCTGCTGAATCTACTACTGCTGCATCTGAAGCATGTGCTGCTTTATCTTGTGCTGCATCACCTTCTCACCTCCTCCTGCTGCCTCTTCTGCTGCATCCCCTGCTACATATCCTGCTGCTGCATGTCTTGCTTCTGCATCTGATGCTTCATATCCTTCTGATGCCTCTGCGGATTCATCTCATGATGCTACTCTTTTACTGGATCTCCTGCTGCGGCATACGCTGCTGCATCTACTGCTGCTGCATATCATAATGCATGTGCTGCTGCTGCATCTCTTGCTGCTGCGTCTGCTTATGCATTTCCTGATGCATTATTTGATGCTGCATCTTCTGGTGCTTCATCTCCTGCTGCTGAATTTCCTGCATAATCTCCTGCTGCTGCATAGGCTTGTGCTGCATCTGCTGCTTCATTATTGCTGCTGCATTTCCTGCTAATGCATATCATAGTGCATCTTCTTCTGCTACATCACCTGCTTCTGTATCTCCAGCGTATTCTCCTGCAGCAGAATCTCATGCTGCAACTCCTGCTTCTACATTACCTGCTGCATCTCCTCTTGCTGCCAGTCCTGCCGCTGCATCTCCTGCTGCTGAATCTGCTGCTTCATCTACTGCTGCTGCATCTGCTGGTGCTGCATCTGCTGCAGCGTTTGCTTCTGCATCTCTGGCTGCTGCATCTTATACAGCCTGTCCTGCTGCTCAGTTTCCAGCTGCTGCATCTCCTGCTGCATTTCTCATGATGCACCTCTTGCTGCATAACCTGGTGCTGCGTCTCCTTCTGCTGCATCTTCTCCTGCTACATCTACTGCCGCATCTCCTGCTGCTACATCACCTGCTGCATCTCCTGCTGCTACATCACCTGCTGCTGAATCTTCTTCTACTGTGTATCCTGCTCCTATATATTCTGCTGCATTTCCTGCTGCTGCATGTCCTGCTGCTTAATCTCTTTCTGCATCTCCTGCTTCTTCATCTCCATCTGCTGTATTACCTGCTGCATCACCTCCTGCTGCATCACCTCCTGCTGCGTCTCATTCTACTGCATCTCCAGCTGCTGCATCTCATTCTACTGCATCTCCTCCTGCTGCATCTGCTGCTGCATCTCCAGCTGCTGCAGTACCTGCTGTATCTCCTCCTGCTGCATCTCCTGCAACTGCATATCCGTCTTATGTATATACTGCTGCATTTTCTGCTGCTGCATCTCCTGATTCTGCAGCTCATTCTTCATCTCCTGATTCTGAATCTCCATCTGCTGTATTACCTACTGCTGCATCTCCTGTTGCATCTCCTTCTCCTTCATCTATTGCTGCATCTTCTGCTGCTGCATCTACTACTGCATCTCGATTTGCTGCATCTTCTGCTGCTGCATCTCCTACTGCATCTCGATATACTGCATCTCCTGCTGCTGCACGTACTGCAGAATCTCCTGCAGCTGCATCTCCTGCTATTGCATCTCTTACTGCAGGATTTCCTGCTAGATCTGCTGCTGCATCTCCTGCTGAATCCGCTGCTTCTGCATCTCCTGCTGATTCGTGTCCTGTTGCTTCTCCTGCTGCTGCAAATGCTGCTTCATCCCCTGCTGCTGCATCTCCTGTTGCTTCTCCTGCTGCTGCATCATATTGCTGCTGGATCTCCTAATTCATCCCCTGCTGATGCATCTCCTGCTGATTCATCTCCTCCTGATACATCTCCTTCTGATGCATCTCCTGCTGCTGCATCTCATGCTGAATTTGCTGATAAATCTGCGGCTGCATCTCTTGCTGCTGCACCTCCTTCTGGAACTCTTTCTGACGCATCAGCCGATTTATCTCATCATACTTCTCTCCTGCTGCATCTCCTGCTGGTGCATGCCCTTCTACATCTCCTGCTGCATTTCCTGCTGCTGCATCATCTCCTGCTGCATCTCCTGCTGCTGCATCATCTACTGATGCATCTCCTGAGTAATCTTCTGTTGCTGCATCTCCTGCTGCTGCATGTATTGCTGAAGCAACTCCTGCTGCAGCATCTCCTGGTGCATATCCTGCTTTATCTCCTGCTACATCTCCTGCTGCAGCATCTCCTGCTTCATCACTTTCTGCATCTGCTTCTGCATCTCCTGATGCATCTCCTGCCGCTGCAACTCCTGCTGCTGCATCTGCTGCTGCATATCATGCTGCTTCATCTCTTGCTGCTTCATCTCCTGCTACTGCACCTCCTGCTGCATCTCCTGCTTCATCTCCTTCTCTGCATCTCCTGCTGCTACATCTCCTGCTACTGCATCTTCGTCTGCATCTCATGCTGTATTTCCTGCTGCTGCATATCCTGCAGCAGTATCTACTGCTGCTGCATCTCCTTCTGCTGCATCTCCTGCTTCATATCTTTCTCTGCATCTCTTGATGCAGCAGGAGATGCAGCAGCAGTAATTACTGCAGCAGGAGATGCAACAGGAGATTCAGCAGCAAACACAGCAGCAGGAGATGCATATCCAGCAGGAGACGCAGAAAGAAATGTAACAGCATAAGATGCAGCAGCAGACGCAACAGTAGGAGTGGCAGCAGAAGGAGATGCATCAATAGATGCATATTCAGAATTAGATGCAGCAGGAGATGCCCCAGGAGAATCAGCAGCAGAAGAGGCAGCTGCAGGAGATGCAGTCGCAGCAGATGCAGCAGCAGGATACGAATAAGGAGATGCAACAGGAGCTGCAGCAGGTGATGTAGCATCAGGAGATGCAGGAACAGAAAATGGAGCAGGAGGAGTAGCAGCAGGAGATGCAGCAGGATGAGATGCAGCAGGAGATGCAGAAAGAAGAGATGCAGAAGGATGAGATGCAGAAGGAAATTCAACAGGAGGAGATGCAGCAAGAGATGCATCAGCAGGATATGCAGCTGGAGATAGAGAAGCAGGAGATACAGCAGGAGATGCAGCCGCAGGAGATGCAGCAGCAGAAGATGTAGTAGCAGGTTATGCAGGACGAGTTTCAGCAGGAGCTTCAGTAGGATATGCAGCAGCAGGAGATGAAGGAACAGGAGATGCAGAAGCAGGAGATGCAGCAGTAGGAGATGCAGCAAGAGATTCATCTGCAGCATATGTATCAGCACGAAATGCAGCAGAAGATGAAGGAGTAAGAGAAGCTGCAGCAGATGCAGGAGATGCATAAGGAAAAGATGCAGATGCAGCAGGAGATGCAGCAGCACCACAGGCAGCAGAAGATTCAGCTGCAGATTCAGAAGGATATGCAGCAGCAGGAGATGCAGAGTAGTAGATGCAGAGAAGAAGATGAAGCAGAAGGAGATATAGCAGGAAATTCAGCCGCAGTAAATGCAGCAAGAGTTAAACCAGCAGCAGACGATGCAGCAGAAGAGGATGCAGCAGCAGATGCAGCAGCATGAGGTGCACCAGCAGGAGATGTAGCAGGAGATGCAGCACTAGATGAAGCAGCAGCAGATGGAGCAGCAGATTCACCAGATGCAGCAGTAGTAGATTCAGAAGGAGATATAGCGGGAAGAGCTGCAGCAGCAAATGCAGATGAATATGCATCAGCAGGAAATACAGCAGGAGATGCTTTAGCAGGAGATGCATCTGCAGGCGATGCACAAGTAGATGCAGCAGGTGATGGACAAGGAGCTGCAGCAGGTGATGAACAAGAAGATGCAGTACCATAATATGCATAAGCAGGAGATGAAGCCGGAGATGCTGCAATAGGAGGTGCAACATGGGATGCAGCAGCGGGACATGGAGCAACAGGAGATATAGCAGCAGGAGATGCAGCAGCATGAGATAAAGCAGCATGGGATGCATCATGAGATGCAGAAGCAACAGAAGCAGCAGTAGATGTACCAGTAGATTCAACAGGAGCTGCAGCAGGAGGAGATGCAACAGGAGATGCATTAAGAGGAGATGCAGCAAGAAATGCAGCAGGAGGAGATGCAGCATGAAAATGTAGCCACAGGAGATACAACAGCAGCATATGCAGCAGCATATGCAGCAGCAGGAAATGCGTAAGAGATGCAGCAGGAGATGCGTAAGAGATGCAGCAGGAGATGAAGGAGCAGGAGATACAGAAGAAGTAGATGCAGAAGCAGGAGATGCAGAAGGAGATGCAGAAGGAGATGCATCAGCAGGAGACACAGCAGCAGAATATGAGGCAGGAGATGCATCAGCAGGAGATGCAGCAGGAGATGAAGCAGGCGATGCCGCAGCTGGTGATGCAGAAGCAGATGCAGCAACAGATGCAGCAGCAGGAGATATTGCAAGAGATGCAGCAGTAGGTAAAGCAGCACCAGATAAAGCAGCATATGCTGCAGATGCAGCAATAGGACGTGCAGTTGGTAATGCAGCAGGAGACACAAAAGTAGATGCAGCAGTAAGAGGTGCAGCAGGAGATGCACAAACAGGATATGCATCAGCAGGAAATGCAGCAAATGATGCAGCAGGAAGAGCTGCAGCAGGAGATGCAAAAGAAGATGAAGCAGTAAGAGCTGCAGCATGAGATGCACAAACAGGATATGCATCAGCAGGAAATGCAGCAAATGATGAAGCAGTAAGAGCTGCAGCAGGAGATGCACAAACAGGAGATGAATCAGCAGGAGATTCTTAAGCAGGAGATGCAGCAGCAGGAGATGAAGCAGGAGGATATGTAGCAGGAGATTCATCTGCAGGAGATTCAGCAGGATATAAACAGAAGCAGATGCAGCAGCAAAAGGAGCAGCATGAGATGCACAAAAACTTACAGCAGAAGATGCCTATTTTCTATTGGCGTACCCCTAAGCCTAAACCATACGCTAAGCGAAGCCTTAGTCTTAACCATTAGCCTAACCTCAAAACTAATCCTAACACAAACACTAAGCCTAAACCTAAAGCTAAACCTAGGCCCAACCACTAAGCAAAGCCTAACCTAAACCCTAACATATACCCCAACCCAAGCCTTAGCTATAAACATAAGCCTAAGCCCAAAACAAACCCTAACCCTAACCCTATAGATAAACCTGACCCCAGTCACTAAACAAAGCCCAACTGAAACCATAACCCTAACCCTAGCCCTAACTCTAACCCTAACCCTAGCCCTAGCCCTAACCCATACCCTAACCCAAGCCTAAGGCTTAAACATTAGTCTAACCTCAAAATTAACTGTAAGACTAAAACAAAGCCTAAACCACAAGCTAAACCTAACTCAAACAACTAAACAGAATCACAGAATCACAGAATCACAGAATAACCAGGTTGGAAGAGACCCACTGTATCGTCGAGTCCAACCATTCCCACCAATCCCTAAATCATGCTCCTAAGTACCTCATCCACCCTCACTTTAAACACCTCCAGGGACGGTGACTCAACCACCTCCCTGGGCAGACCGTTCCAATGCCTAACCACCCTCTCCGTGAAGAACTTTTCCCTAATCTCAAGCCTAAATCTCCCCTGGTGGAGCTTGAGGCCATTCCCTCTCGTCCTGTCCCCTGTCACTTGGGAGAAGAGGCCAGCACCATCCTCTCCACAACCTCCCTTCAGGTAGTTGGAGAGAGTAATAAGGTCTCCCCTCAGCCTCCTCTTCTCCAGGCTGAACAGCCCCAGCTCTCTCAGCCGCTCCTCATAAGATTTGTTCTCCAGCCCCTTCACCACCTTTGTTGCTCTTCTCTGGACTCGCTCCAGAGCCTCAGCATCCTTCTTGAGGTGAGGGGCCCAGAACTGAACACAGTACTCGAGGTGCGGTCTCACCAGTCCCGAGTACAGGGGGAGAATAACCTCCCTGGACCTGCTGGTCACACCGTTCCTGATACAAGCCAGGATGCCATTGGCCTTTTTGGCCACCTGGGCACACTTCTGGCTCATGTTCAGTTGGCTGTCAACCAACACCCCCAGGTCCTTCTCCTCCTGGCAGCTTTCCAGCCAGGCTTCTCCTAGTTTGTACCTCTGCTTAGGGTTGTTGTGCCCCAAGTGCAGGACCCGGCATTTGGCCCTGTTAAACCTCATGCCGTTGGTCTCAGCCCAGCGGTCCAGCATGTTCAGGTCCCTTTGCAGAGCCTCCCTACCCTCCAGCAGATCGACACTTCCTCCCAGCTTGTTGTCATCTGCAAACTTGCTAAGGGAGGACTCAATGTCTTCGTCCAAACACTAATCGAAACTAACTAAACAAACACTAACCGAAACACTAACCCTAACCCTAGCCCTAGCCCTAACCTATACCCTAACCCAAGTCATAGGCCTAACCATAAGTCTAACTCTAATCTTAACACTAACACTAAGCCTAAACCTAAAGCAAAACCTAACCCTAAACACCAAACAAAGCCTAACCGAAACACCAACCCTAACCCTAGCCGTAACCCTAGCCTATACCCTAACACAAGCCTTAGACCTAACCATAAGTCTAACCCTAAATTTAACCGTAACACTAAGACTAACACTAACACTAAACCTATGCCCAACCACTAAAGGGTTAGGCCTAAGTTTAGGCCGTTGCCCTAACCTATACCCTAACCCAAGCCTTAGGCCTAACCATAAACCTAAGTCTAATCTTAACCCTAACACAAACACTAAGGAAAAACCTAAAGCTAAACCTAGGCCCAACCAATAAACAAAGCCTAACCGAAACCCTAACCCTAAACCATACCCCAACCCAAGCCTTAGCTGTAAACATAAGCCTAACACCAAAACTAACCCTAATACTAACACTAAGCCTAAACTTTAAGCTAAACCTGACCCCAATCACTAAACAAAGCCTAACTGAAACCTTAACCCTAACCCTAGACCTAACCCTTGCCCTAGCCCTAACCCGAACCCTAAACCAAGCCTTAGCCCTAACCATAAGCCTAACACCAAACCTGGCCCTAACACTAAGCCTAATCCTACAGCAAAAGCTAAACCTAAACACCATACAAAGCCAAACTGAAATACTAACCCTAAACCTAACCCTAGACTTAGCCCTAACCTATACCCTAACACAAGCCTTAGACCTAACCATATGCCTAACCCTAAACATAACCGTAACACTAACACTAAACCATACCCCAACCCAAGCCTTAGCTGTAAACATAAGCCTAACACCAAAACTAACCCTAATACTACAACTAACCCTAACCCATGCCTTAGACCTAACCATAAACCTAACACCAAAACTGAACCTAACACTAACACTAATCATAAACGTAAAACTTAGCCTAGCCTCAAACACTAAACAAAGCCTAACCGAGACCCTAACCCTAATCCTAGCCCTAGCCCTAACCTATACCCTAACCCAAGCCTTAGCCTTAACCATTTAGCATAACGCCAAAACTAATCCTAACACTTGCTTTAAACCTAAAGCTAAACCTAAGACCAATCACAAAAGCCTAACCAAAACCCTAAGCCTAACACTAACCCTAACCCTACCTCTAACCTAACCCCAAAACTGAAGCAGCAGATGCAGTAGGCAATGCAGTAGAAGGAGAGGCAGCAGCAGATTAAACAGGATATGCTGCAGGAGCTGTAGCAGCAGATGCAGCAACAGGAGATGCAGCAGGTAATGTAGCAGCAGATGTTGCAGAACGAGATACTGCAGCAGGAGAATATGTGGGAGATACAGCAGCAGGTGATGTAGCAGAAGAATCTGCACTATGATATGCAGCAGCAAGAGATGCAGCAGCAGGAGATGAAGCAGCAGATGCAGCACCAGCCTATGCAGCAGCAGGAGATTATGCAGGAGGTTCAGCAGCAGGAGATGTAGCATCAGATAATGCAGCATCCGAAGATGCATCAGGAAATACATCAGCAGAAGCTGCTGCAAGAGATGCAGCAGCAGCACATGCAGAAGGATATGCAGCAGCAGGAGATGCAACAGCGTATGCAGCAGCAGGAGATTCAGCAGCAGGAGATCCAGTAGGAGAGCAGCATTATGAGATTAATCCGCAGATGCATCAGAAGGATATGAAGCAGCAAATGCCGAAGCAGGACATGCAGGAAGAGACCCAGCAGCAGCAGATGCAGCCGAAGGAGATGCAGCAGCAGGATATGCAGCAGTAAGTGAAGAAGCAGCAGATGCAGCACCAAATGCTGCAGATGCAGCAGCAGGAGATTCAGCAGCAGCATATGCAGCTGGAAATGCAGCAGCAGTAGATGGAGAAGGGTTTGTAGCAGCAGGAGATTCAGCATCAGTAAGAGAAGAGCATCATGAGATGAATTTGCAGACTCATCAGAAGGATATGGAGCCGCAGATGCAGCAGCAGGAGTTGCAGATGCAGATGCAACAGCAGGAGATGCAGGAGAAGATCCAGCTGCGGGAGATACAGAAGCAGGAGATGCAGAAGCATGAGATGTAGCAGGAGATGCAGCATTAGATGAATCAGCAGCAGATGCAGCAGCAGATGTTGGACATTCAAAAGCAGGAGATGGAGCAGGAGAAGATGCAGAAGGAGATGCATCAGGAGGAGTTGCAGAAAGAGATGCAGCAGGAGCTGCAGCAGTAGATGCACCCGCAAGAGCTGCAGCAGCAGATGCAGCAGCATGAGATGCAGCAGCATGAGAAGCAGTAGCAGGAGAAGCAGCAGGAGCTGCTGAAGGAGAATCAGCAGCAGGATATGCGTAAGGAGATTGAGCAAGAGGAGATGCACCCTGCAGGACATGAAGCTGGAGATGCAGCAGCAGCAGATGCATAAGAAGAAGATGCAGGAGCAGGAGATGCAGCTGCAGGAGATTACGCAAGAGATGCAGCAGTAGATGATTCAGCAGCAGGAGTTGCAGGAGGAGATTCAGCAGCAGGAGATGCAGGAGGATATCTAGCAGAATTAGATGCAGCAGAATATGCACAAGCAGGAGATTCAGCAGCAGGAGATGCAGCAGGAGATGCAGCATCATGAGATGAATCCGATGATGAATCAGAAGGAGATGCAGCAGAAGATGCAGCAGAAGATGCAGCAGCAGGAGACGCAGAAGACAATCCAGCAGGAGGAGATAGAGCAGCAGGATATGTAGCAGGAGATGCAGCAGGAGATGCAGGAGCAGTAGATGCTACAGCAGTAGATGTAGCTGGAGATGCAGCAGTAGGTGAAGCAGCACAAGATACAGCAGCACATGCTTCAGATGCAGCAGCAGGAGTTGCAGCAGGAAGAGATGCAGCAGGATATGCAGAGAAATATGCAGCAGCAAAAGATGCATCAGAAAATGCATAAGCAATATATGCATCAGCAGGAGATGTAGCAGCAAGAGATGATGCAGCAAATAAAGCAGGAGGAGATGAAGCAACGGGAGATGCAGCACGAGATGCACCAGCATGATATGCAGCAGCAGGTGCAGCAGCAAATTAAGTACCAGCACATGAGGCAGCAGGAGATGCAGCAGCAGGAGATTCAGTAGCAGGAAATGCAGCAGTAGATACAGAAGCAGGAGATGAAGCAGCAGGAGATTCAGTAGCAGGAGATTCAGCAGGAGATTCAGCAAGAGCTGTAGCACCAGCAGATGCAGCAGGAGAATCTGCAGGACATGCAGCATCAGGAGATTCAGCCACAGGAGATGCAGGTTCAGAAGCAACAGCAACGGAGCAGGTGATGCAGCAGCAGCAGATGAATCAGCAAGAGATGAAGCTAGAGATGCAGCAGCAGGAGCTGAAGTAGCAGGAGATGCAGCAGCAGATGTAGTAGTAGTTGAATCAGCAGAAGCTGGTTCAGTAGCAGGAGATGCAGCAGCAAATGCATAGTCAGCAGTTGATTGAGCAGCAGATGCAGCAGGATATGCAGCATCAGATATGTAGCAGGACATTCAGCAAGAGATGCAGCAGCAGTAGATGCAGCAGCAGGAAATGCAGCAAGGAGGAGATGTAGCAGGGGATTCAGATGCAGGAGATGCAGTAGCATGAGACATAGAAGAAAGAGATGCAGCAGGAGAGGCAGGACAAAGTGATGTAGCAGCAGATGTAGCAGCAGCAGATGCAGCAGCCCGAGATGCAGCAGGAGATTCAGCAGCAGGGGATGCAACAGGACATGAATCACCGGGAGATGCAGAAGCAAGGGATTCAGCAGGAAATGCAGCAGTAGGAGATGGAGCAGGAGGAGATGCAACAGACCGAAATGCAGAAGGATATGAATTGAAGGAGATGTAACAGGATAAACAGCAGGAGATGCAGAAGCAGGAGATGTAGCAGGAGATGCACCTGCAGGAGATGAAGAAAGAGATACAGAAGAAAAAGATGCAGAAGAAAGACATGCAGCAGGAGAGGCAGGACAAAGGTATGTAGCAGTGAAAGCTGCAGCAGAAGATGCAGCAGCCGGTGATGCAGCAGGAGATTCAGTAGCAGAATATGCTACAGAAAATTCGGCAGCATAGATTCAGCAGCATGAGATGCAGCTGAAGATTCAGCAGGAGGAGATACAGCAGCAGGAAATAAAGAAGCAGGAGATGCAGCAGAAAGAGATGCAGCGCAAGATGCAACACAAAATGTAGAAGCAGGAGATGAAGCAGCAGGAGATGAAGCAGCATGAGCTGCAGCAGCATCAGATGCAGCAGGAGATTCAGCAGAAGGAGATGCAGAAGAACATGCAGCAGCAGGAGATGCACCAGCATATATGCAGAAGCCCCAGATGAAGCAGGATATTGAGCAGCAGGAGAGGCAGCGGGAGATCCAGCAGCAGGAGATGCAGCAGTTGGAGATATATCAGGTCATGCAGCAGCAGATGCAGCAGCAGGAGATGCAGCAGTAATTGAAGCCTGAGATTCAGCAGCAGATGCAGCAGGAGATGCAAAACCAGGAGATGCAGAAGCAGGAGATGCAGCAGCAGGAGATGCAGCAAAAGATGCATCATCAAGAGATGAATCAGCAGGAGATACAACAGCAGGATGTGCAGCAGGAGATGCATCAGAAGGAAATGCTTCATGTACTGCTGCATGTCCTGCTAAAATTCCTGCTGCTGCATCTGCTGCTTCAACTTCTGCTGCTGTATCTCCTCCTGCTACATCTCCTGCTGATTCCTCTGCTCATGCATCTGCGGATGCATCTCTTGATGCTCCATTTCCTAGTGCATCTGCTGCTTAATCCCCTGCTCATTCCTCTGCTCATTCATCTGCGGATGCATCTCCTGATGCTCCAATTCCTGTTGCCTCTGCTGCTTAATCCCCTGCTGCATCTCCTTCTGCTCCATCTGGTGCATCTGCTGCTGCATATGCTTCTGCTGAATCTACTGCTGCATCTCCTGCTAAATATGCTGCTCCTGCATCTCTTTCTGAATTTGCTGCTGAATATACAGCTGAATACACATCCCCTGCTTCATATCCTGCTGCATCTCCTGCTTCATATACTGCTGCATTTCTTGCTGCTGCATTACCTGCTGCATCTTATTCTCCTGCATCTCCTGCGGCATCTCCTTCTGCGGCATCTTTTGCTGCGTCATCTGCTGCAGCATCTTCTGCTGCTACATCTCCTGCTGAACCTGCATCTCCTGATGCATCTGCTGCTGCTTCATGTACTGCTGCATCTCCTTAATCTGCTACTTCATCTGCTGCTGCTGATTCATGTACTGCTGCATCTCCTTCTGAAGCTTATCATTCTCTGCATCTTCTGCTCTGCATCTCCTGCTGCTGCATCCCCTGCTGCTGCATCTCCTCCTACATCTCCTTTTTCTGCATCTCCTGCTGCTGCATCTCTTGCATCTGCTGCTGCATCTGCTGCTGATTCATCTAATGCTGCATCTCCTTCTTTAGCATCTACTGCTGCTGGATCTCCTCCTACATCTCCTGCTTCTGCATCTGATGTTTCATATCCTTCTGATGCATCTGCGGATTCATCTCATGATGCTACTATCTTACTGGATCTCCTGCTACTGTATCTGCTGCTGCTGCGTCTGCTGCTGCATTTCCTGATGTATCTTCTGATGCTGCATCTCCTGCTGATGCATATCCTGCTTAAACTCATGCTGCGGCATTACATTCTTCCTCTCTTCCTGTTGTATTTCCTGCTGATGCATCTGCTGCTTCATCTCCTGCTACTGCATCTTATTATGCTGCTGTATGTGCTGCTGCATGTGCTGCTACATCTTATGGTGCTGCATCTCCTGCTGCATCTCCTGTGGCATCACCTGCTGAAGCATTTCCTGCTTCATCTCCTGCTGCATCTCAAGCTGCATTTCCTGCTGCTGCATCTACTGCTGCATATCCTCCTGCTGATGCATATCCTTCTGAATCTGCAGCTGAATCTTCTGCTGCCTGTGGTGCTGCTGCATCTCCTGCTGCATCTGCAACTCCTTCTTATGCATCTCCTCCTGCTGCATCTCATTCTGCATCTGCTGCAGCTTCTCTTACTACTTCATCTTCTGCTGCATTTCGTGCTGATACATCTCCTACTGCATCTCCTGCTGTATACCTTTCTGAATCTGCTGCTGCATCTCTTGCTGCTTCATCTTCTACTGCATCTCCTGCTGGTTGAGCTCCTGATTCTGCATCTCCTGCTGCAGCATCTCTTGCTTCATCTTATGCTGATTCATCTCCTGCTGCTGTATCTGCTGCTGCAGCATCTCTTGTTGCATCTCCTGCTGATGCACCTCCTGCTGTATCTCGTGCTGCTGCATTTCCTAGTGCTGCATCGACTGCTGCTGCAACTGCTGCAGCATCTCCTCCTGCTGCATCTCCTGCTGAATATGCATCTAGTGCATCTGCTGCTGCATTCTGCTGCTGCTGTATCTGCTGCTTCTGCTTTTGCTGCTTCATCTGCTGCTGCATCTCCTGCTACTGCATCTTCTCTTGCATTTCCTGTTGCTGCATATGCTGCTGCTGCAACTACTGCTTTATCTTCTGCTACATCTCCTTTGGCTGCATCTCCTGCGGCTTGATCTCCAGCTGCACTTCCTACAGCTGCATCTCCTGCTGAATTTTCTGCTGCATCTCCTGCTGATCTGTCTCCAGCTGCATCTCCTGCTGCTTCATCTGCTGCTTCTGCATCCCCTATTACATCTTCTGCTGATTCATTTCTTGCTGCTGTATTTCCTGCTCCTGCATCTCCTGCTGCTGCATCTCCTGCTGCGTATCTGGCTGCTGCATCTTCTGCTGCTTCATCTCCTGCAGATGCATCTCCTGCTGCAACTCCTACTGCTGCATCTCCTGCTTCTGCATCTCCTGCTCCTTCATCTCTTGCTGCTGCATATCTTGCTTCATCTCCTGCTGCTTTTCTTGCTGAAGATTCTCCTGCCTCATATCCCGCTGCTGTGTCTCCTGTTTCTGCGTCTACTTCTTCTGTATCTCCTGCTCCTTTATCTCGTGCTGCATCAATTCCTGCTGCATCTCGTATGCATCTCCTGCTGCTTCTTTTGCTTCTGCATCTTCTCCTGCTGCAGCTCCTGCTGAATCTCCTGGTACATCTCCTGCTGCTTCTTTTGCTTCTGCATCTCCTGATGCATCTCCTGCTACTTTATGTCATGCTGCTGCATCTCATGCTGCATCTCCTTTGCTGCATCTCCTTCTGCTGCATCCCATGTTGCACCTCCTATTGCAGCACCTCTGGCTTCATCTCCTGCTGATGCATATCCTGCTACTGCATCTCCTTGTTCATCACCTGCTGCATCTTATTCTACATCTCCTGAAGCTGCATCTCTTTCTACATCTGCTGTGGCATCTCCTGCTGCATCTCCTGCTGTATCTCCTGCTGCATCTCCTACTGCTGCATCTGCTGCACATTTCCTGATGCATTTGCTGCTGCTGCATCTCCTCCTGCATCATCTCCTGCTGCAACTGCTTCTGCTTCTGCATCTGCTGCTGCTTCTGCGTCTCCTGCTTCTGCATATGCTGCTGCATCTCCTCCTGCTGCATTTCTTGCAGCATCTGCTGCTTAATCTACTGCTGATTTTCCTGCCGCATGTTTTGTTGCTGCATCTCCTGCTGCTTCGTGTGATTTTGCATCTCCTGTTGCTGCTTTTCCTGCTTCATCTCATCCTACATCATATCCTGCTGCATCTGTTTCTTCATCTGCTGCTGCTGAATCTGCTGCTTAATCTGCTTCTGCATTTTCTACTTAATCTGCTACTGCCGTATCTCCTGCTGCATCTTTTGCGGCTTCATCTACTTATGCATCTCTTGATGCTGCATCTACGGATGCTGCATTTTCTGCAGCATCTCTTGCTGATGCATGTCCTGCTACTGCATCTCCTGCTGCATCTCCTTCTCCTGCATCTCCTCCTGCTACATCTCATGCTGCATCTCTTGCTGCTACATCTCCTGCTACTGCACATCCTGCTTAATTATATACTGCTGCATTTCCTGCTGCTGCATCTCCTGCTGCTGAAATTCTTTCTGCATCTCCTGCTGCTGCATCTCCATCTGCTGTATTACCTGCTGCATCACCTTCTGTTTCATCTCCTTCTACTACATCTCCTCCTGCTGCATCTGTTGCTGCATCTCCTGCTGCTGCATCTCCTGTTGCTGTGTACACTGCTGCTGTGTACACTGCTGCATCTACTGCTGATGCATCTCCTGCTGCCTATTTTGCTGCTACATCTCTTGCTGAATCTCCTGCTGCATCTACTCCTGCATCTCCTGCAGCATTACCTGCTGCACTTCCTCCTTCTGCACCTCCTGCAGCTGAATCTCCTGCTTCTGTATCTACTGCTGCATTTTCTGCTACTGAATCTCCTGCTGCTGCATCTGCTGCTGCCTCATCTGCTGGTACTTAATTTCTCCTGCATCTGCTGCTGCATATCATGCTTTGTCTCCTGTTGCTTCATCTCCTCCTGCTTTATTTGCTGCAGCATCTCTTGCTGCTGCATCTCCTGCTGCTCCATCTCCTCCATTTGCATCTGCTGCTGCAACTCCTTCTGATTCATCATCGGATTCATCTCATAATCTCCTACTGCATCTCCTGCTTGTGCATATTCTGCTGCATCTAATTTTGCTACATACCCTCCTGCATCTCCTGCTGCTGAATCTCCTGCTGCATCTCCTGCTTCATATCATGCTGGTGCATATCATGCTGCATCTCCTCTTGCTTCATCTCCTCCTGCTTCATTTGCTGCAGCATCTCTTGCTGCAGCAAATGTCCTGCTGATGCTTCTCCTGCTTTTGAATCTCCTTCTGCATCTCTTACTGTTGCATCTCCTTCTGGAACTACTACTGCAGCATCTGCTGCTGCTTAATCTACTGCTGCATCTCCTGCTTGTGCATCTTCTGCTGCTGCATCTGATGCAGTATCTGATGCTGCTGTAACTTTACTGTGGCTGAATCTCCTGCTATATCTCCTTCTGCTGCATCTTCTTCTCTGCATCTCCTTCTCTCCATCTCCTGCTGCTACATGTCCTGCTGAATCTCTTGTAGCATCTCTTATTTCTTCATCTCCTGCTGCTACAGTTCCTGCTGCATATGATGCTGCTGCATTACCTGCTGAATATCCTGCTTCTTCAACTCCTGCTGCTGCATCTCCTTCTGTATCTCCTGCTGATGCATCTCCTTCTGCATTTTCTACTGCTACATCTCCTGCAACTACATCCCCTGCAACTACATCCCCTGCTGCTGAATCTCCTGCTGCATGTCCTGCTGCTGCATTAACTGCTGCATCTACAGCTACTGCATATCTTGCTGCAATTCCTGCTGCAGCATCTGTTGCTGCATCTCATCCTGCTTCATTCTAATTTACTTAATTTGCTGATGCATCTCCTGCTGCATATCATGCGGCTGCATCTCATCCTGCATCTCCTGCTTCATCTCCTGCTACATCTCTTGCTGCATTTCTCATGATGTGCCTCTTGCTGCATATCCTGCTGAAGCATGTCCTGCTGCTACATCTCCTGCTGCTGCTTCTGTTGCTACATCTACTTCTTAAGTATATACTGCTGCATTTCCTGCTGCTGCATCTCTTGCTTCTGAATCTCTTGTGCATCTCCTGCTGCTGCATCTCCTGCTTCAATATATACTGCTGCATTTCCTGCTGCTGCATCTCCTGCTGTTGAATTTCCTGCTGCATCTCCTGTAGCATTCCCTTCATCTCCTGCTGCTACATCTTATGCTGCATATGATGCTGCTGCATCTCCTGCTGAATTTCCTGCTGCATCTCCTGCTGCTGCATTACCTGCTGCATCTACAGCTACTGCATATCTTGCTGCATCTCCTGCTGCTACATCTCCTTCTGCATCTGCTGTTGCTACATCTCCTTTCTGCTGCATCTCCTGCTGCTGCATCTGCTGCTGCAGCTCCTGCAGCAGATCCTGTTGAACCTGCTGCTGCCTCTCCTTCTGCTGCATCGCCTGCTGCATCTGCTGCTTCAGCTCCTCCTGCATCTCCTGTGGCTGCATCTCCTGCTGCATCTCTTAATGCGTCATATCCTGATCATGCATCTCCTCCTGCATATCCTGCTGCATCTCTGCTGATGCTTTTTCATGCTGAATCTCCTGTTATAATTCCTGCTGCTGCATCTCCTGTGGCATCTCTCGCTGCTATATCTTCTTTTGCATCTCCTGCTGCATCTCTTCCTGCTGCATCACCTGCTGCATGTCTTACCGCTGCAGGTGCAGGCTTAGTCTTAGTATTAGGGTTAGTTTTGGGGTTAGGCTTATGTTTACATCTAACGTTTGGGTTGGGGTATAGTTTAAGGTTAGGGTTAGGGTTTTGGTTAGGCTTTGTTTAGTGGTTGGGCCTAGGTTTAGCTTTAGGTTTAGGCTTAGTGTTTGTGTTAGTATTAGTTTTGAGGTTAGGCTAATGGTTAAGGCTAAAGATTTGGTTAGGGTATGGGTTAGGGCTAGGGTTAGTGTTAGGGGTAACGTTAGGTTAGGGTTATTGTTTCGATTAGAATTTGCTTAGTTTTTGGTGCTAGGTTTAGTTTTAGGTTTAGGGTTTGTTTTAGAATTATTTTTGGGGTTATGGTTAGTATTAGGCGTAGGGTTTGGTTAGGCTTTTGTGGTTGGTCTTACGTTTAGCTTTAGGTTTAAGGCTAGTGTTAGGATTAGTTTACGGGTTATGCTAAATTGTTAAGACTAAGGGTAGGGTTAGGGTATTGGTTAGGGCTAGGGTTAGAATTCAGGTTAGGGTTTCTGTTAGCCTTTGTTTAGTGGTTGGGCTTAGGTTTAGCTTTAGGTTTAGGGTTAGTTTTAGTGTTACGGTTAAGTTTAGAGTTCGGCTTATGTTTAGGTCTATGGCTTGGGATAGGGTATAGGTTAGGGTTATGACTAGGGTTAGGGTTAAGGTTAGGGTTTTGGTTAGCCTTTGTTTAGTGGTTGGGGTTAGGTTTAGCTTTAGGTTTAAGGCTAGTGTTAGGATTAGTTTTGGTGTTATGCTAAATGGTTAGGGCTAAGGCTTTGGTTAGGGTATAGTTTAGGGCTAGTGCTACGGTTTAGGGTCTCGGTTAGGTTTCGTTTAGTGGTTGGGGCTAGGTTTAGTTTTAGGTTTAGGTTGGTGTTAGTGTTAGGGTTAAGTTTAGGATTAGGCTTATGTTTAGGTCTAAGGCTTGGGTTAGGGTTAGTGTTAGGCTTAGGGTTTCTGTTAGGCTTTGTTTAGTGGTTGGGCTTAGGTTTAGCTTTAGGTTTAGGGTTAGTTTTAGTGTTACGGTTAAGTTTAGAGTTCGGCTTATGTTTAGGTCTAAGGCTTGGGATAGGGTATAGGTTAGGGCTATGGCTAGAGTCAGGGTTAGGGTTTTGGTTAGGCTTTGTTTAGTACTTGGGGTTAGGTTTAGCTTTAGGTTTAGGCTTAGTGTTAGTGTTAGTTTTGAGGTTAGGCTAATGGTTAAGGCTAAAGCTTGGGTTAGGTTATCGGTTAGGGCTAGGGTTAGGGTTATTGTTTTGGTTAGGATTTATTTAGTGTTTGGCCTAGGTTTAATTTTAGGTTTAGTGTTAGTGTTAGGATTAGTTTTGGGTTTAGACTTATGATTAGGGCTAAAGGCTAGGGTTTGTGTACAGGTTAGGACTAGGGCTACGGTTTGGGTTAGGGTTCGGGTTAGCCTTTCTGTTAGCCTTTGTTTAGTGGTTGGGCTCAGATTTAGCTTTAGCTTTAGGGTTAGTGTTAGTGTTACAATTAAGTTTAGGGTTAGGCTGATGCATATCCTTATGCTGCATCTTCTGTTGCTGCATTTTCTGCTCTTGCATCTTCTGCTGCATATCCTGCTGCTTCATCCCCTGCTGCTGTAACCCTTGCTGCTCATCTCGTGCTCCTGCATATCCTGCTGCTGCATCTGCTGCTGCTGTTTCTCTTCTCAACAAGTCCTGTTGCAGAATCTCCTGTTGCAAATTCTACTGCTGAATCTACTTTTGCAGCTACTGCTGCTGCATCTCCTGCTGCTGTATCTCCTGCTGCATCTCTTCCTATTGCACCTCTGGCTGCATCGACTGATGCATCTCCTGCTGCTTCATCCTCTGAAGCTGCATCTCCTGCTGCAACTCTTGCTGCGGCATCCCCTGCTGCTGCATCACCTGTCGCATCTCCTGTTATATCTCCTGCTGTTGCATCTCCTGATGCATCTCCTACTTCATCCCCTCCTTCTGTATCTCCTGCTGCATCTCCTACTGCTGCATCGGCCGCACATTTCCTGCTGCATTTGCTGCTGCGGCATCTCCTCCTGCATCATTTACTGCAGCAACTGCTTCTGCATCTGCTGCTGCTTCTAAGTCTCCTGCTTCTGCATATGCTGCTGCATCTCCTCCTGCTGCATTTCTTGCTTCATCTGCTGCTTAATCTATTGCTGCATTTCCTGCTGCATGTTTTGTTGCTGCATCTCCTGCTGCATCTCCTGTGTCTGCTTTACCTGCTTCATCTCATCCTGCTTTATATCCTGCTGCATATGTTTCTGCATCTGCTGCTGGTGCATCTCTGCTGCTGCATCTCCTCCTGCTGAATCTCTTGTTGCTTCTCCTGCTGCTTCTTCTATGTCTACCTCTCCTGATGCTGAACCTCCTTCTGCTGCATCTCCGGCTGCTGCATTTTCTGCAGCATCTCTTGCTGCTGCTTTTCCTTCTGCTGCATTTTTTTCATCATCTCCTGCCACTGCAACTGCTGCTGCCTCATCTGCTGCTGATGCGTCCACTCCTGAATTCGCTGCTGAATCTCCTGCTGCATATCCTACTGATGCATCTCCTGCTGCTCCATCTCTTGCTGCCGCATCTCCTTCTGATGCATCTCCTGCTGCTGTATCTCCTCCTTAATCTGCTGATAAATCTGAATCTCTTGCTGCTGTATATCTTGCTGAATATCCCGCTGCTTCATTTTCTGCTGCATCTCGTCTGCTTCATCTCCTGCGGCTGCACCTCATGTTGCATCTCGTCCTGCTGTATTTCCTGCTGCATCTCCTGCTGCTGCATATTTACCTGCATCTTCTTCCGATGAATAATCTGCTACTGCATTTCCTGCTGCATCTCCTGCTGCTGCATATTTTCCTGCATCTTCTTCCAATGAATAATCTGCTACTGCATTTCCTGCTGCATCTCCTACAGCATCTCTTTGTGCTGCATCTCCTGATGATTCATCTCCTGCTAATGCATATCATGCTGCTGCTTCTCATGCTGCATCCTCTGCTGCATCTACTCCTTCTTCTCCTGGTGCATCTCCTGCGGCTTCATCTCCTAATGCTACATCCTGCTTCATCTCCTTCTGCTGCAATTCCTGCTGCTGCATCTTCTGCTTCATCTTCTCCTACATCTGCTGCTGCTGCATCTGCTACTGCATCTCCTGCTTCATCTTCTGCTGCTGAATCTCCTGCTGCTGCATCTGCTTTTGCATCTCCTTATGCATCTCTTGCTACTACATCTCCTGCTGCATCTCCTCCTGCTGCATTATCTGATGAATCTCCTCTATGGCATCTCCTGCTGCATCTCCTGCTGCTGCATCTCCTGCTGAACCTCCTGTTGCTGCATTTGCTGCAGAATCTCCTGCTGCTGTTTCTTTTGAATAGGCATCTTCGGCTTCATCTCCTACTGCATCTCCTGCAGCATTACCAGCTGCATCTCCTCTTGCTGCACCTCCTGCAGCTGCATCTCCTGCTTCTGTATCTACTGCTGCATTTCCTGCTACTGAATCTCCTTCTGCTGCATCTCCTGCTGCCTCATCTTCTGGTACTTAATTTTCTGCTGCATCTGCTGCTGTATATCATGCTAGTGCATCTGATGCTGCGTCTCCTGTTGCTTCATCTCCTCCTGCTTTATTCGCTGCAGCATCTCTTGCTGCTACATCTCCTGCTTCTGAATCTCCTGCTTCTTAATCTCCTTCTGCATCTCCTACTGCTGCATCTCCTTCTGGAACTACTACTGCAGCATCTGCTGAATCTACTGCTGCATCTCCAACTACATCTCCTGCTGCTGCATTTCGTGCTGCTGCATCTCCTGGTGAATCTCCGGTAGCATCTCCTGCTTCTGCAATTCCTGCTGCATATGATGCTGTTACATCTCCTGCTGCATCTGCTGCTTCAGAATTCCCTGCTGAATATACTGCTTCAACTCCAACTGCTGCATCTCCTTCTGCTATATCTCCTGTAACTACCTCCCCTACTGCTGAATCTCCTGCTACATTTCATGCTTATGAATCTCCTGCGGCATCTCCTGTGCTGCATTACCTGCTGCATCTCCTGCTACTGCATCTTCTGCTTTAGCATCTCCTGCTGCATTTCTTGCTTCTACATCTCCTGCTGCATCTTCTGCTGCTGTATTACCTACTGCATCACCTCCTGCTGGGTCTCCTGCAGCTGCATCTGCTCCTACTGCATATGCTGCCGCATCTTCTGCTTCTGTATCTCCTGCTAAATCTGCATCTCCTGCTACATCTGCATCTGCATCTCCTGATTCATCTAGTACTGCTGCATCTCCTGCTGCTGGATATCTTGCTGCCCCTCCTTCTGCTGTATATGCTGCTGCATACTGTCCTGCTTCATCTCCTGCAGCTGCATATCCTGCTGCATCTCTTGCTACTGCATCTCCTTCTGCTGCAACTCTTGCTTTTGAATATATTGCTACTGTATCCTCTTCTACAAGGCCTGCTGCTACATCTCCTGCTGCTGTGTCTGCTGCTGAATATCCTGCATGTCCTGCTGCTGCATCTCGTTCTGAATCTGCTGCTGCTAGATCTCCATTCTGCTGCATCTCCTGCTGCTGAATCTCCTCCAGCTGCATCTGCTGCTGCAGTTCCTGCAGCAGATCCTGTTGAATCTGCTGCTGCTGCCTCTCCTCTCATGCTGCATCTCCTCCTGATCCTGCTGCATAACCTGCTGCATCTCATTCTTAATTACCTGCTGAATCTTATCCTTCTGCATCTCCTGCTGCTGCATCTCCTTCTTCAGTATGTACTGCTGCTTTTCATGCTGCTGCATCTTCTCCTGCTGCATTTGGGTTCTTTAATCATGGGGAGGCCCACGCACTCCCAGGCTCTCTTACTAGGGATGGGACACGCCTGTCTGCTAGGGGGACAAAAGCCCTCACCAAAAACCTAGTTAAGCTCATAAATCAAGCTTTAAACTAGATGTGAGGGGGGAGGGGATGGAGGCCAGGCAGGATGGGAGTGAGCCTGGAGGTGAGACTTCAGAGGCAAAGGGGTGGTGTGCTGGTGATGCCTGCCGGTATATCACCACTAAGGAAGAGGGGGCGAGTGCAGCTGAGGATGGTAGGTAGCAAACTGGCACTGTGGCCTTAGTTAAGTCAAGGACCGCTCAGTTGGGGAGAAGTCCTATTACGAAGGCTGAAGCTACGCCTGCCCAGCTGAAGTGCATTTACACCAATGCACGCAGCATGGGAAATAAGAAGGAGGAGCTGGAAGCTGTGGTCGGGCAAGGAGACTACGATGTCGTTGCCATTGCGGAGACGTGGTGGGATGACTCGTACGACTGGAGCGTACCCATGGTGGGGTATAAACTCTTTAGGAAGGACAGGAAGGGCAGAAGAGGAGGCAGGGTAGCCCTCTATGTTAGAGAGGGCATTGATACCCTCGAACTGGACTACAGTCAGGATGGGACTGAGTGCCTGTGGGTGGAAATCAGAGGAGTCCATGGGCAGGAAGGGATTGTGATGGGAGTCTGCTATAGACCACCCAGCCAAGAAGAAGCAGCTGATGAGCTCTTCTACAAACAACTGAGTGTAGTCTCAAAATCGCTACCTCTAGTCCTTGTGGGAGACTTCAATTTCCCAGATATAGGCTGGGAGTATAATACAGCAGAAAGGAAGCAGTCCCGGAGGTTCCTGGAGTGTGTGGAAGACAACTTCCTCACACAGCTGGTGAGCGAACCGACAAGGGACGGTGCCCTCCTGGACCTGCTGTTGGTGAACAGAGAAGGGCTCGTGGGGGATGTGAAGGTTGGAGGACGCTTGGGGCAAAGCGATCATGAGATGATAGAGTTCTCAGTGCAGGGTAAAATGAAGAAGGAGGTTGGCAGAACAGTCGCCCTCAACTTTCAGAGAGCAGACTTTGGGCTGTTCAGAAGGATGGTCAGAAAAGTGCCGTGGGAGGCGCTCCTTGAAGGCAAAGGTGTTTATGAGGGCTGGGCGCTCTTCAAGAAGGAACTCCTAGCAGCTCAAGGAAAAGCTGCCCCCAAGTTCTGGAAAAGTAGCCGGAGATGTAAGAAACCCGCATGGTTGAGTATGGAGGTCCTAAGAGACATCTATAGGAAGAGGAGGGTCTACGACCTCTGGAGGAAGGGGCAGGCATCCTGGGTGGACTATAGGGAGGAAGTGAGAACGTGCAGGGAAAAAATTAGGAGGGCTAAGGCCCAACTAGAAATGCAATTGGCCAAGACTGTGAAAGACAACAAAAAGTCTTTCTACAAATACATCAACAGCAAAAGGAGGGCTAGGGAGAATCTCCAGTCCCTAGTAGATGCAGAGGGAACAACAGTAACAGGGGATGAAGACAAGGCTGAAGTGCTCAATGCCTACTTTGCCTCAGTCTTTAACAGTAAGGATAATTGTTCCCTCTGTGCACAACCCCAAGGGTTGGAAGAGAAGTATGAGATTCCCAAGGTCCAAGAGGAGGTGGTTAGAGACTTGCTTGCCCAGCTAGATGCCCACAAGTCTATGGGGCCGGATGGAGTCCACCCAAGAGTTTTGAGGGAACTGGCGGATGTGCTGGCCAAACCCCTTTCCATAGTCTTCCAGCAGTCCTGGATGACTGGGGAGCTTCCGCTGGACTGGAGGCTGGCTGATGTCGTGCCCATCTATAAGAAGGGGCGCAGGGAGGATCCGGGGAACTACAGGCCTGTCAGCCTGACCTCGGTACCGGGGAAAGTCATGGAGCGGGTGATCTTGAGTGTGATCATGAAGCACTTGCAAGAGAACCAGGTGATCAGGCCCAGTCAACACGGGTTCATGAAAGGCAGGTTTTGCCAGAGTAATCTGATCACCTTCTATGACCAAGTGACTAAACTCTTGGACGAGGGAAAGGCTGTGGATGTGGTCTTCCTGGACTTTAGTAAAGCTTTTATACAGTTTCTCATAGCATTCTGCTTTGGAAACTGTTGGCCTCTGGCCTGGACGGGTGCACACTCTCCTGGGTGAAAAACTGGTTGAATGACCGGGCCCAGAGGGTGGTGGTAAATGGAGTTAAATCCAGCTGGAGGCCAGTGACAAGTGGGGTTCCCCAGGGCTCAGTCCTGTTTAATGTCTTTATCAACGACCTGGATGAAGGCATTGAGTCCTCCCTTAGCAAGTTTGCAGATGACATCAAGCTGGGAGGAAGTGTTGATCTGCTGGAGGGTCGGGAGGCTCTGCAAAGGGACCTGAACAGGCTGGACTGCTGGGCTGAGACCAACGGCATGAGGTTAAACAAGGCCAAATGCCAGGTCCTGCACTTGGGGCACAACAACCCTAAGCAGAGGTACAAACTAGGAGAGACCTGGCTGGAAAGCTGCCAGGAGGAGAGGGACCTGGGGGTGCTGGTTGACAACCAACTGGACATGAGCCAGCAGTGTGCCCAGGTGGCCAAAAAGGCCAATGACATCTTGGCTTGTATCAGGAACGGCGTGACCAGCAGGTCCAGGGAGGTTATTCTCCCCCTGTACTCGGCACTGGTGAGACCGCACCTCGAGTACTGTGTTCAGTTCTGGGCCCCTCACCACAAGAAGGATGCTGAGGCTCTGGAGCGAGTCCAGAGAAGGGCAACAAAGCTGGTGAAGGGGCTGGAGAACAAATCTTATGAGGAGCGGCTGAGAGAGCTGGGGTTATTCAGCCTGGAGTAGAGGAGGCTGAGGGGAGACCTTATTACTCTCTACAACTACCTGAAGGGAGGTTGTGGAGAGGAGGGAGCTGGCCTCTTCTCCCAAGTGACAGAGGACAGGACGAGAGGGAATGGCCTCAAGCTCCGCCAGGGGAGATTTAGGCTTGAGATTAGGAAAAAGTTCTTCACGGAGAGGTTAGTTAGGCATTGGAACGGTCTGCCAAGGGAGGTGGTTGAGTCACCGTCTCTGGAGGTGTTTAAGGTTAGGGTAGCTGAGGTGCTTAGGAGCATGATTTAGGGATTGGTGGGAATGGTTGGACTCGACGAACCAGTGGGTCTCTTCCAACCTTGTCATTCTGTGATTCTGTGATTTGCTGCTGCACCTCCTGCTGCTGATTCTTATGCTGCATCTCATGCTGCATCTCTTGGTGCTTTATCCCATGCTTCTGCATCTCCTTCTGCATCTGTTATGCTGCATAACCTGCTTCATCTCTTGCTGAATTACGTTCTTCATCTCCTTCTGCATCTCCTGCTTCTGTATATACTGCTGCTACATCTCCTCCTTCTGTATATACTGCTGCTACATCTCCTCCTGTATCTCATGCTGCATCTCTTTGTGCTGTATCTCCTGCTTCTGCATCTCCTGAATCTCCTGCTGAATCTCCTTCTGTAGAATCACGTTCTGCATCTCCTGCTGCATTTCTCATGATGCACCTCTTGCTGCATCTCCTGCTGATACATCTCCTGCTGCATTTCTCATGATGCACCTCTTGCTGCATCTCCTGCTGATACATCTCCTGCTGCTGCATATCTTCCTGCTATATCTGCTGCTGCATCTCCTGCTGCGTCACTTCCTAGTGGATCTTCTGCTGCTGCATCTCCTCTTCTGCATCTGCTGCAGCATATCCTGCTACTGTATCTCCTGCTAAATCTGCATCTCCTGCTGCATCTTCTTCTGCATCTCCTGCTGATGCATCTCCTGCTGCCTCTCCAGCTGCTGTATCTGCAGCTGCATCTCCTGCTACATCTCCTGCTCCTGCATCTCCTGCTGCTCATCTCCTTCTTTATGGGCTGCTGATGCATCTACTGCTGCATGTCATTTTCCTGGATCTCCTGCTGCATCTCCTGCTGAATTTCCTGCTATATATCTTGTTGCATCTCTTAATGTGTATCCGGCTGCTGCAACTGCTGCTGCTGTATTTCCTTATGCTGCATCGCCTGCTTCATTTGCTGCTTCAGCTCCTGCTGCTGCATCTCCTGCTTCATCTGCTGCTTCAGCTCCTGCTGCTGCATCTCCTGCTACATCTGCTGCTTCAGCTCCTCTTGCATCTCCTGCGGCTGCATCTCCTGCTGCTGCATGTACTGCTGCATCACAATGCGTCATGTCCTGATAATGCATCTCCTGCTGCATTACTGCTGATGCTTTTTCATGCTGAATCTCCTATTATAACTCCTGCTGCTGCATCTCCTGTGGCATCTCTTGCTGCTACATTTTCTTTTGCATCTCCTGCTGCATCTCGTCCTGCTGCATCACCTGCTGCATGTCTTACCACTGCAGGTGAAGGCTTAGTCTTAGTATTAGGATTAATTTTGGGGTTAGGCTTATGTTTACAGCTAAGTCTAGGGTTAAGGTTAGGGTTAGAGTTTCGGTTAGGCTTTGTTTAGTGGTTGGACCTAGGTTTAGCTTTAGGTTTAGGCTTAGTGTTTGTGTTAGTATTAGTTTTGAGGTTAGGCTAATGGTTAAGGCTAAAGATTGGGTTAGGGTATGGGTTTGGGTTAGGGCTAGGGTTAGTGTTAGGGTTAGGGTTATTGTTTCGATTAGAATTTGTTTAGTGTTTGGGGTTAGGTTTAGTTTTAGGTTTAGGGTTTGTTTTGGGGTTAGGCTTATGATTAGGGCTAAAGGCTTGGGTTAGTGTACAGGTTAGGGATAGGGATAGGGTTAGGGTTAGTGTTAGGCTTAGGGTTTTGGTTAGGCTTTTGTGGTTGGTCTTACGTTTAGCTTTAGGTTTAAGGCTAGTGTTAGGATTAGTTTTGGGGTTATGCTAAATGGTTAAGACTAAGGGTAGGGTTAGGTTGTAGGTTAGAGCTAGGGTTAGGGTCCCGGTTAGGCTTTGTTTAGTGTTTGGGGCTAGGCTTATTTTTAGGTTTATGTTTAGTGTTAGTGTTAAGTTTAGGGTTAGGTCTATGGCATGGGTTAGGGTTAGGCTTAGGGTTTCGGTTAGGCTTTTTTAGTGTTTGGGCTTTAGTGTTAGTGTTACGGTTATGTTTAGGGTTAGGCATATGGTTAGGTCTAAGGCTTGTGTTAGGGTATAGGTTAGGGCTAAGTCTAGGGTTAGGTTTAGGGTTAGTGTTTCAGTTTGGCTTTGTATGGTGTTTAGGTTTAGCTTTTGCTGTAGGATTAGGCTTAGTGTTAGGGTCAGGTTTGGTGTTAGGCTTATGGTTAGGGCTAAGGCTTGGTTTAGGGTTCGGGTTAGGGCTAGGGCAAGGGTTAGGTCTAGGGTTAGGGTTAAGGTTTCAGTTAGGCTTTGTTTAGTGATTGGGTTCAGGTTTAGCTTAAAGTTTAGGCTTAGTGTTAGTATTAGGGTTAGTTTTGGTGTTAGGCTTATGTTTACAGCTAAGGCTTGGGTTGGGGTATGGTTTAGGGTTAGGGTTTCGGTTAGGCTTTGTTTATTGGTTGGGCCTAGGTTTAGCTTTAGGTTTTTCCTTAGTGTTTGTGTTAGGGTTAAGATTAGACTTAGGTTTATGGTTAGGCCTAAGGCTTGGGTTAGGGTATAGGTTAGGGCAACGGCCTAACCTTAGGCCTAACCCTTTAGTGGTTGGGCATAGGTTTAGTGTTAGTGTTACGGTTAAGTTTAGGGTTAGCCTTATGGTTAGGTCTAAGGCTTGTGTTAGGGTATAGGCTATGGTTACCGCTAGGGTTAGGGTTAGTGTTTCGGTTAGGCTTTGTTTGGTGTTTAGGGTTAGGTTTTTCTTTAGGTTTAGGGTTAGTGTTAGTGTTTGGGTTAAGATTAGAGTTAGGCTTAAGGTTAGGCCTAAGGCTTGAGTTAGGGTATAGATTAGGTCTAGGGCTAGGGTTAGTGGGTTAGACTTTGGTGTTTAGGTTTAGGTTTTGATTTAGGTTTAGGCTTAGTGTTAGTGTTAAGATTAGAATTAGACTTATGGTTAGGCCTAAGGCTTGGGTTAGGGTTTAGGTTAGGGCTAGGGCTAGGTTTTTGGTTAGACTTTGTTTAGTTGTTGGAGTTAGGTTTAGCTTGTGGTTTAGGCTTAGTGTTAGTGTTACGGTTAGTTTTGAGGTTAGGCTAATGTTTAAGGCTTAGGCTTGGGTTAGGGTATGGGTTAGGGCTAGGGTTATGGTTTCAGTTAGGCTTTGTTTAGTGATTGGGGTCAGGTTTAGCTGTAGGCTTAGTATTAGTGTTAGTATTAGGGTTTGTTTTGGGCTTAGGCTTATGTTTATAGCTACGGCTTGGGTTGGGGTTAGGGTTTCTGTTAGGCTTTGCTTAGTGGTTGGGCTTTGGTTTAGCTTTAGGTTTAGGCTTAGTGTTAGGATTAGTTTTGAGGTTAGGCTAATGGTTAAGGTTAAGGCTTTGCTTAGAGTATGGGTTAGGGTTATGGGTACGCCAATAGAAGGTAGGCATCTTCTGCTGTAAGTTTTTGTGCATCTCGTGCTGCTCCATTTGCTGCTGCATCTGCTGCTGTTTATATCCTTCTGAATCTCCTGCGGATGAATCTCCTGCTACATATCCTCCTGCTGCATCTCCTGCTGCATCTCTTGCTGCATCTCCTGCTGCTGCATCTCCTGCTTAAGAATCTCCTGCTGATGCATCTCTGTTTGTGCATCTCTAGCTGCACCTCTTACTGCTGCAACTTCTTTTGTGTCTCCTGCTGCATCACCTGCTGCACGTCCTACTGCTGCATCTGCAGCATATGCTGCTTCATCTGGTGCTGCTTAACCTACTGCTGCATCTCCTGATGCTGCATCTGTTGCTGCATCTGCTTCTGCATCCCCTGCTGCAGCATTGCTTGCTGCATCTCCTGCTGCATTAGCTGCTGATGCATCTCCTGCCTCATATCCTGCTTTTGTGTCTCCTGCTGATGCATCTCTTTCTGCATCTCCAGCTTCTGCATCTACTTCTTCGGTATCTCCTGCTCCATCATCTCCCACTGCTTCTCTTACGCATCTTCTGCTGCTGCATATGCTGCTGCATCTTCTGCTGCTGTATTTCCTGCGGCTACATTTCCTGCTGCATCTCCTTTTGCTGCATCTCCTGTTGCATCTCCTCCTGCTGCAGCTCCTGCTGATTCTCCTGGTAAATCCCCTGGATCTTCTGTTGCTTCTGCATCTCCTGATGCATCCCCTGCTGATTTATCTCATGCTGCATCCCCTTCTGCTATATCTCCTTTTGCTCCATGTCCTGCTGCTGCATCTCTTGCTGCTGCATCCCATGTTGCACCTCCTATTGCAGCATCTCCGGCTTCATCTCCTGCTGATGCATATCCTGCTACTGCATCTTCTTGTTCATCACCTGCTGCATCTCCTTGTGCATCACCTGCAGATGCATCTCCTGCTAAAGCATCTCCTGCTGTATCTCCTCCTGATGCATATTCATCTGCATTTCCTGCTAAAGCTTCTCCTGCTGTATATCTTCATGCATCTCCTGCTGCATTTCCTATTGTGAATCTGCTGCAGCATCTCCTGCTGCTGAATCTGCATCTGCTGCTGCTGTATTTGCTGCTTCTGCATTTGCTGTTGCATATGCTGCTGCATCTCCTGCTGCTGTATTTGCTGCTTCTGCATTTGCTGTTGCATATGCTGCTGCATCTCCTGCTGCTGCATAAAATGCTGCATTTCCTGTTGTTGCATCTCCTTTTACTGAATCTCATGCTGCTACACATCCTGCTACATCTCCTGATGCATATATTTATGAATATGCATCTCCTAATGCATGTCCTCCTGATGCATCTCCTACTGCTCTGTCTGCTACTGCATCTCCTGCTACTGCATCTCCTGCTGCATTTTTTCCTACGGCTGCCCCTGCAGGTGCATCTCCTGCTGCTCTATCTCCTGCTGCTGCATCTCCTTCTACTGCATCTCCTGCTGCATCTTATGCTGATACACATGGTGCCTCTCCTGCTGCGGCATCTCCTACTCCTGAATCCCCTGCTCCTGCAGCTCCTGATGCATGTGCTGCTGCATCTTCTACTGCTTCATCTCCAGATGCTGCATCTCCTGCTGCTGCATTTTCTTGTGCATCTTCTGCTTTATGTACTACTGTATCTTCTGCTGCTGAATCTCCAGCAGCATCTGCTGTTGAATCTGCTGTTTAATCACCTGCTGCTGCATCTCCTGCTGCTCTATCTCCTGCTGCATGTCCTGCTGCATCATTTACAGCTGCATCTCCTCCTGCTGCATCTTATGCTGAATCACATGGTGCCTCTCCTGCTGCTGCATCTCCTGCCGCTGCATCTCCTGCCGCTGCATCTCGTGCTGAATCAGCTGTTGAATCTGCTGTAGCTTTTACTGCTGCATCTCCTTCTAAATATGCATCTCCTGATGCATCTCCCCATGCTGCAACTACTACTGCTCCGTCTGCTTCTGCATCTCCTCCTGCATCACCTGCTGCTGCATCTCCTGCTGGATGGGCATCTCCTTCTGCATTTCGCACTTTTGCACCTCTGGCTGCATCGACTGATGCATCTCCTCTGCTTCATCCCCTGAAGCTGCATCTCCTGCTGCAACTCTTGCTGCAGCCTCCCCTGCTGCTGCATCACCTGCTGCATCTTCTTCTACAACTCCTGCTGTGTCATCTCCTGATATATCTCCTGCTGTTGCATCTCCACATGCATCTCCTACTTCATCCCCTCCTTCTGCATCTCCTGCTGCATCTCCTACTGCTGCAACTGCCGCACATTTCCTGCTGCATTTCCTACTGCTGCAACTCGTCCTGCATCATCTCCTGCTGCAAATGCTTCTGCATCTGCTGCTGCTTCTGCATCTCCTGCTTCTGCATATGCTGCTGCATCTCCTCCTGCTGCATTTCTTGCTTCATCTGCTGCTTAATCTACTGCTGCATTTCCTGCTACATGTTTTGTTGCTGCATCTCCTGCTTCTTCGTGTGATTTTGCATCTCCTGCTGCATCTCCTGTTGCTGCTTTACCTGCTTCATCTCATCCTGCATCATATCCTGCTGCATCTGCTGCTTCATCTGCTTCTGCATTTTCTGCTTAATCTGCAACTGCTGTATCTTCTGCTGCATCTTCTGCGGCTGCATCTACTTATGTATCTCTTGATGCTGCATCTCCGGATGCTGCATTTTCTGCAGCATCTCCTGCTGATGCATTTTGTGCTGCTGCATCTCCTCTTGCTGCATCTTCTGCTGCTTTATCTGCTGCAAGATCTCCTGCTACTGCATTTTTTGCTGAATCTGCATCTTCTGCTACATCTGCTGCTGGATCTCCTGCTACTGCATCTGCTGCTTATGCTTTTACTCCTGAATTTGCTTTTGAATCTCTTGCATCTCCTGCTGATGTATCTCCTGCTGCTGCACCTCCTGCTGAATCTGCTGCTAAATCTGCTGCTGCATCTGCTGCGGCTGCATCTCCTGCTTCTGCAAATCATAATGCTGCATCTCTTGCTTCTGCAATTCCTGATGAATATCCTGCTGCTTTATCTTCTACTTCATCTCGTCCTTCTGCATCTTCTGCTGAATCTCCTCCTCCTCTATCTCCTGCTGCATCTTTTGCTTCTGCATCTCCTGCTGCTGCATCTATTTCTTCATCTCCTCCTGCTGCATCTCCTGCTGCTGCATCTGCTAATGCTACATCTCCTGCTGCATCTCCTACTCTGGCAATTCCTGCTTCATCTGCTGCTGAATCTCCTGTTACGTCTTCTACGGCATCTGCTGCTGCATCTACTGCTGCATCTCTTGCTGCTCCATCCCCTGCTGCTGCATCTCCTGGTGCTACATCTCCTGCTACATCTGCTGCTGCTGCAATTCCTCCTCCATCTGCTGCTGCATCTTCTGCTGCATCTCCTGCTGATTTATCTCCTCCTTCTGAATCTCCTGCTGCATCTGTTGCTTTATCTCCTTCTTAATCTTCTGCTGCTGAATCTCCTGCTGCTGCGTCTGATTTTGTATCTCCTTATGCATCTCCTGCTGCTGCATCTCCTGTTGAATATCGTGCTCTATAACCTGCTGCATCTCCTTCTGCTGCATTATCTGCTGCATCTCCTACAGCGGCATATTCTGCTGCATTTCATCCTATGGAATCTCCTCCTGCTGCATCTGCTGCTGCCCCTGCTGCTGCTGCATCACCTGCTTATTCACCTGCTGCTGCATCATCTCCTACTGCTGCATATCTCCTGCAGAATATGAATCTCCTGCTGCATTTGCTACTGCATCTGCTGCTGCATGTCCTTCTGATGCATATCCTGCTGCTGCATCTCCTCTTGTTGCATCTCCTGCTGAATCTGCTGCTGAACCTGCTACTGCATCTGCTGCGGCTCCATCTCCATCTGCTGCGGCTCCATCTCCATCTGCTGCAGCTCCTGCTGCTGCTTCTCTTGCTTCTGCATCACTTAATGCATCTCCAGCTTCATCTCCTTCTTCTGCATGTACTGCTGAATATGCATCTGCTTAATCTCCTGCTTCATCTCCTGCTGATGTATCTCCTGCTTCTGCATCTCCTGCTGATGCATCTGCTGTTGCATCTCCTGCTGATGCATATGTTGCTTGTGCATTTTCTGATGCATCTTTTGCTGCTGCATATTTCTCTGCATATCCTGCTGCATCTCTTCCTGCTGCAACTCCTGCTGAATCTACTACTGCTGCATCTGAAGCATGTGCTGCTGTATCTTGTGCTACTTCACCTACTGCTGCATCTCCAACTACTACTACTACTGCATCTCCTGCTGCATAACCTGCTGCATCTCCTGCTGCTGCATCTCATTCTTCTGTTGGTACTGCTGCCTTTCAGGCTGCTGTATCTCTTCCTGCTGCATCTCCTCCTGCATCTCATGCTGCATCTCCTCCTGAACTACCTGCTGCATCTCCTGCTGCTGCATCTCATTCTTATGTTGGTACTGCTGCCTTTCAGGCTGCTGTATCTCTTCCTGCATCTCATGCTGCATCTCTTGGTGCTGTGCATTGCCTGCTTCTGCAAATCCTGCTGCCGCATCTCTTGCCTCTGCAACTCCTGCTGAATATCCTGATGCTTCATCTTCTACTGCATCTCGTCCTTCTGCATCTCCTGCTGAATCTCCTCGTCCTGTATCTCCTGCTGCATCATTTGCTGCTGCATCTCCTGATCCTGCATCTATTTCTGCATCTCCTGCTGCTGCGTCTGCGGCAGCACCTCCTGGTGCTGCATCATCTGCTGCTGCATCATCTACTGCTGCTGCATCATCTACTGCTGCTGCATCATCTACTGCTTAATCTCCTGCTGCTGCATCTCCTGATGAATCTGCTGCTTCATCTGCTGCGGCTGCATCTCCTTATGCTGCATCTCCTGCTGCTACATCTTTTGCTGCTGAATCTCATTCTTCATCTCTTTCTGCTGCATATCTTGCCGATGCATCTCCTAATGAATCTCCAGTTCCTTAATCCCCTCATGCTGCATCTCCAGCTTCATGTCCTGCTGCTGCATCTCAGGGTGCATCTCCTCTTGCTCCTGCTGCATATCCTGCTACTACATCTCCTGCTACTGCATCTCAATCACAATATCCTGCTGTATCTCTTGCAGCTGAATCTCCTGCTACATCTCTTGCGGCTGCATCTCCTACTCCATCTCCTGCTGATGAATGTTCTTCAGGTGCATCTCATGCGTCAATTTCTGCAGCATCTTCTGCATTTCCTGCTGTATCTCTTCCTGCTGCATCCCCTGCTAAATCTCTTACTGCTGCATCTGCTCCTGCATCTCCTGCTTCACACACTGCTGCATCTGCATCTGAAACACCTTCGGCTGCATCTGCTGCTGCTGGATCTCTTCCTGCATGTCCTGCTTCTGCCTCTGCTGCTTCATATCCTTCTGATGCATCTGCGGATTCATCTCATGGTGCTACTCTCCTACTGGATCTCCTGCTGCTGCATATCCTTCTGCATGTGCTGCTGCTGCATCTCTTGCTGCTGCGTCTGCTGATGCATTTTCTGATGCTGCATATTCTGGTGCTGCATTTCCTGCTGCTGAACCTCCTGCGTAATCTCCTGCTGCTGCATAGGCTGGTGCTGCATCTGCTGCTTCATCTCCTGCTGCTGCATACCGTAATGCATCTTCTTCTGCTAGCTACATCACCTGCTGCTGTATCTCCCACGTATTCTCCTGCTGCAGAATCTCATGCTGCAACTCCTGCTGCTGCATCTCCTGCTTCTGTATCTGCTTCTGCATTTCCTGCTCCTGCATTTCTCGTGATGTACCTCTTGCTGCATAACCTGGTGCTTCGTCTCCTTCTGCTGCATCTACTGCCGCATCTCCTGCTGCTACATCACCTGCTGCTGTGTATCCTGCTCCTATATATTCTGCCGCATTTCCTGCTGCTGCATGTCCTGCTGCTTAATCTTTCTGCTACTCCTGCTTTTTCATCTCCATCTGCTGTATTACCTGCTGCATCTCATTCTACTGCTTCTCCTCCTGCTGCATCTGTTACTGCATCTCTAGCTGCTGCAGTACCTGCTGTATCTCCTCCTGCTGCATCTCCTGCAACTGCGTATCCTGCTTATGTATATATTGCTGCAGTTCCTGCTGCTGCAGCTCCTGATGCTGAATCTCTTTCTGCATCTCCCGCTACTGCATCCGCATCTGCTGTATTACCTGCTGCATCACCTCCTGACGTGTTTCCTTTTACTACATCTCCTCCTGCTGCATCTGTTGCTGCATTGCCTTCTCCTAGTGCTGCATACACTGCTGCATCTCCTGCTGATGCATGTCCTGCTGCATCTTTTGCTGCTACATCTCTTGCTGAATCTCCTGCTTTTATATCTACTGCTGCATTTCCTGCTACTGAATCTCCTGCTGCTGCATCTCCTCCTACCTCATCTGCTGGTACTTAATTTGCTGCTGCATCTGCTGCTGCATATCATACAGCTGCATCTCATGCTGCGTCTCCTGTTGCTACATCTCCTCCTGCTGCATTTGCTGGAGCACCTCTTGCTGCTACATCTCCTGCTGCATCGCCTGCTGCGGCATCCCCTTCTTTTTATATACTGCTGCATTTCCTGCTGCTGCATCTCCTGATGCTGAATAGCTTGCAGCATCTCCTGCTGCTGTATTACCTGTATTATTCTCTTGCTTCTGCATCTCTTGCTGACTCACCTGCTGATGCATCTCCTGCTGCATCTCTGTCTGAATATGCATCTCATGCTGCTGCGTCTGCTACTTCATAACCTTCTGCATTTCCTGCTGCATCTCCTGTAACTTAATAACCTTCTGCATCTCCTGCTGCATCTCTTCTGCTTCCAATCCTGATGCATCTCCTGCTTAACTCTTGCTGCTGTATCTGCTGATTCTACATCTCTTTTGGCATCTTCTGCTGCATCTGCTACTGCATTTCCTTGTGCATCTCCTGCTGCTGCATCTCCTGCTGTATCTCTTGAAGTTCTATCATCTGAAGCATCTCTTCCTGCTGCATCTCCTTTATATGCATCTCCTGCTTCATCTCCTGCTGCTGAATCTCCTGCTTCATCTCCTTCTCTGCATGGAATCCGACTACTTCTGAATGTCCTCTCTTATAGCGCTTTTATTGCAAGGCAAGACTTGTGGAAATTTCACTCTAGACTTGTGTACTGTAACATCAGAATGGCTATTAAGCGTCACTTCAAAATTTAAAGTCGTTCACCACAAGTACCGCAGGAAAGAGGCTACATTCAAATGCTGGCTCTCGTTAAGAGTCTTCGGTGGCAGAGCATTCACTGCAAGCTGAAAAGCACGACTTATGGTCCGTTTTAGTTTAGGGTACTGAATTGTGACTCAACTTCGCATATGAAGGCGCTTTAGAAAAAGTAACTACAGCAGGTAAGATGCTAACATGGAATGCTGCTACTTCTTAATGTCCTGTCTTATAGCGCTTCTACTGCAAGGCAACACTTGTAGAAATTAGAGTCTAGGCTTGTGTACTGCAATATCAGAATGGCTATTAAAGCGTCACTTCAAAATTTCAGTGCGTTCAGCGAAAATACCGCAGGGGAGATGCTACCATCAAATGCTGGCTCTCATTATAGTCTTTTGTGGAAGAGCTTTAACTGCAAGCTGAAAAATCGAATAACTCCTGCAGGGAAGATGCTACCATGGAATGCTGCTGCTTCTGAAAGTCCTCTCGTATAGCACTTTTACTGCAAAGCAAGACTTGTAGAAATTTCACTCTAGACTTGTGTACTGTAACATCAGAATGGCTACTAAAGCGTCACTTCAAAATTTAAAATCGTTCAGCACAAGTAAAGCAGGGAAGCTGCTACCATCAAATGTTGGCTTCAGTTTGAGTCTTCTTTGGAAGCAGCATGATATGCTGTAGAAGGAGATGCTGCAGGAGATGAAGCAGGAGATGCAGCAGCAGGAGATTCAACAGCAGATGCAGCTGGAGATGCAGCAGCTGGAGATGCAGCAGCTGGAGATGCAGCAGCTGGAGATGCAGCAGCTGGAGATGCAGCAGCTGGAGATGCAGCAGCTGGAGATGCAGCAGCTGGAGATGCAGCAGCTGGAGATGCAGCAGGAGATGCATATTCAGAATTAGATGCAGCAGGAGATGTGGCAGCATGAGATGCCGCTGGAGATTCAGCAGGAGAATCAGCAGCAGGAGAGGAAGCAGAAGATTCAGCCACAGCAGATGAAGCAGCAGATTGAAAAGCAGATTCAGCATTAGATTCAGCAGCAGTTTAAAAAACAGATTCAGGCGGAGATGCAGTAGGAAATGCAGCAGCAGGAGATACAGCAGCAGATGCAGGAGGAGATGAAGCAGCAGGAGATTCAGAAGCAGATGCAGCAGGAAATGCAAATTCAGGAGGAGATGCAGTAGGAAGAGAATCATTAACAGATTCTGCAGAATGTGCAACATGAGCAGATATAGCCCTAGATACAACAGCAGGAGCTATAGCAGCAGTAGATGCAGCTGGAGATGAAGGAGGAAATGCAGCAGGAGATGCAGCAGCAGGAGATGCAGCAGCAGGAGATGCAGCAGCAGGAGATGCAGCAGCAGGAGATGCAGCAGCAGGAGATGCAGCAGCAGGAGATGCAGCAGCAGGAGATGCAGCAGCAGGAGATGCAGCAGCAGGAGATGCAACAAGAGATGCTGCAGCAGCAGATACAGCAGCAGGAGATGAATCGGCAGAAGATGAAGCAAGAGATGCATCAGCAGGAGATGCAGAAGCAGGAGCTCACCCAGCAGGAGATGCAGTAGAAGATGAAGCAGCAAGAGATGCAGCAGCAGATTCAGAAAGGTATACAGCAGGAGATGCAGTAAGACATGTATCAGCACGAAATGCAGCATAAAATTAAGGAGCAAAAGAAGCTGCATCTGATGCAGAAGGAAATGCAGTAGGAGGAAATGCATAAGAAGGAGATGCAGATGCCACAGCACCACAGGCAGCAGAAGATTCAGCTGCAGATTCAGGAAGATATGCTTCAGCAAAAGATGTAGCACTAGGAGATGCAGCAGCACATGCAGCAGTAGATGCAGCATCATCAGATGCATTAGCAGGAGATGAAGCAGCAGATGCATCAGCAGGAAATACAGCAGGAAGAGAGGCAGAAGGTAAAGCAGCAACAGGAGTTTAGAGCAGGAGATGCAAATGCAGGAGAGTACGCGGGAGATACAGCTGCAGGTGATGCAGCAGAAGAAAATGCACTATGATATGCAGCAGCAGATGCAGCACGAGCAGATGCAGCACGAGCAGATGCAGCACGAGCAGATGCAGCACGAGCAGATGCAGCACGAGCAGATGCAGCACGAGCAGATGCAGCACGAGCAGATTACGCAGAAGATGCAGCAGCAGGAGATGCATCAGGAAATGCATCAGCAGATGCAGCAGCAGCAGATACAGTAGCAGGAGATCCAGTAGGATAGTAGCATCATGAGATGAATCGGCAGATGCATCAGAAGTATATGAAGCAGCACATGCAGAAGCAGGAGATGTATAAGGAGATCCAGAAGGAGTAGATTCAAAAGAAGGAGATGTAGCAGGAGATGCAGCATTAGATGAATCAGCAGCATATGCAGCAGGAGATGCAAGAGATGCAGAATCAGGAGATGCAGCAGCAAAAATGCAGTAGCAAAGGATGCAGTAGCAGGAGATGCCAAGAATGATAAGCAGCAGAAGGAGATCAAGTAGTACATAAAGCAGCAGCAGATGCAGCAGCAGGAGATGCATCAGGAGATGCAGATTCAGTAGGAGATATAGCAGCAGAAGATGCTGCTGCAGATTCAAAAGGATATGCATCAACAAGAGATGCAGCACTAGGAGATGCATCAGCACATGTAGCAGCACATACAGCTGTAGATGCAGAACCATCAGATGCATTAGCAGGAGATGAAGCAGCAGATGCAACAGCAGGAGATGCATCAGAATGAAATACAGCAGGAAGAGAGGCAGAAGGTAATGCAGCAGCAGGAGTTTAAGCACGAGATGCAAATGCAGGAGATGTAGCACCAAGAGATACAGCAGGAAATGCAGCAGCAGGCGATTGAGCAGCAGGACAGGCAGTATGAGACGCAGCAGCTGGAGCTGTAGAAGCAAATGCTGCAGCAGATGCAGCACCAGCAGATGCAGCACCAGCAGATGCAGCACCAGCAGATGCAGCACCAGCAGATGCAGCAGGAGAGTACACGGGACATACAGCTGCAGGTGATATAGCAGAAGAAGATGCACTATGATATGCAGTAGCTGGAGATGCAGCAGGAGGTTGAGCAGCAGATGCAGCACTAGCAGATGCAGATTCAATAGGAGATATAGCAACAGACGATGCTGCTGCAGATGCCGACACAGGAGATGCCGCAGCAGGAGATTTAGCAGGAGATGAAGCAGAAGCATATGCAGCAACAGATACACCAGATGGAGCAGAAGGAGATGCAGAAGGGGATTAAGCAGCAGATGCAACAGGAAAAAGGGGCATCAGGAGATGCATCCGCAGATGCATGAGAAGAGGATACAGCAGGAGATGTAGCAGCAGAAGATACAGCAGCAGGAGTTGAAACAGCAGCAGGAGATGCAGGAGGACATCACGTAGCAGGAGATGCAGCAGCAGGAATTTTAGCAGGAGATGCAGCAGTACATGAAGCATTTCCTGCTGATGCATCTCCTGCTGATTCATCTCTTGATGATGCATCTTTTGCTGCATCTCCCGCTGCTACATTTCCTGCTGAATCTGCTACTGAATCTGCTGCATCTATCTCCTGCTTCTGCATCTCCTGCTTCTGCATTTGCTACTGAATCTGCTGTGGCATCTCCTGATGGATCTCCTGCTGCTACATCTCCTGCTGCTGAATATCCTGCTTCATCTTCGGCTGCTTCATATATGCTTCTGCATCTCCTGCTGCTGCATCTCCTGCATCT
Organism: Clamator glandarius; assembly: GCA_033459285.1. Lineage (NCBI taxonomy): Eukaryota > Metazoa > Chordata > Aves > Cuculiformes > Cuculidae > Clamator > Clamator glandarius. The sequence continues at coordinate 175,585 of JAUNZM010000793.1, forward strand.
CCTCCTGCTGCATCAGCTGATTCATCCCCTTTCTGTTACATCTACTGTTGCATCACTTGCTGCTGAATCTCATGATCCTGCATCTCCTGCTGTGGCAATTCCTGCTGAATATGCATGTCCTTCTGCACCTCCTGCTGCTGCATATCATGATGCTACGCTTCCTGCTGCTGCATCTCCTGCTGAATCCCCTGCTTCTGCATCTCCTGGTGATTCATTTCCTGTTGCATGCCCTCCTGCTGCAAATGCTGCTGCATATTGATGCTGGATCTCCTAATGTATCTGCTGCTGCATCTCCTTCTTCATCTGCTGCTGATGCATCTACAGCTACATCTCTGCTGCTGCATATCCTGCATCTGCCCTAACACTAACCCTAGCCCCAGTCCTAACCTATACCCTAACTCAAGCCTTAGACCTAACCATAAGCCTAACCCTAATCTTAACCCAAACACTAAGCCTAAAGCTATACCTAGGCCCAACCACTAAACAAAGCCTAACCGAAAACCTAACCCTAATCCTAACCTTAACCCTAAACTATACCCCAACCAAAGCCTTAGCTGTAAACATAAGCCTAACACAAAAACTAAACTGCATCTGCTGCTGCTTCATTTACTGGTACATCTCCTGCTGCATCTCCTGCTGCATATGTTCTGCTGTAACTCTTGCTGAATCTACTGTAGCTGAATCCCCTGATATATCTCCTTCTGCAGCACATTCTTCTCTGCATCTACTACTCTGCATCTCCTGCTGCTGCATCTCCACCTGCTGCATCTCCTGCACCTTCATCTCCTGCTGCTACATCTCATTCTGCATATGATGCTGCAGGTCCTTCTACAACATCCCCTGCTAAATATCCTGCTGCATCTCCTCCTTCTGCATCTCCTCCTTCTGCTGCTGATTCATCTACTGATGCATCTCCTGCTACATCTCCTGCTGGTGGATCTCCTCCTGCTGGACCTCCTCCTGCATCTACTGCTGATGAATCTCCTGCTGCTGTGTACACTGCTGAATCTCCTGCTACATCTCCTCCTTCATATACTGCTGCATAACCTGCTGCATCTCCTGCTGAATTACCTGCTGCATCTCCTGCTGTTGCATCTACTGCATCCATATATACTGCTGCTACATCTCCTCTTGCATCTCATGCTGCATCTCTTGGTGATGCATCTGCGTCTTCTGCATGTCCTTCTGAATCTCCTGCTGTAGAATCTCATTCTGCATCTCCTGGTGCATTTCTCATGATGCACCTCTTGCTGAATAGCCTGCTGCTGCATCTCCTGCTGCTGCATCTCCTCCTGGTACATCTACTGCAGCATCTCCTGCTGATACATCTCTTGCTGCTGCATCTTCTATGGCTGCATCTACTTCTGCTGTATTACCTGCTGCAATATCTCCTGTTGCGTCTCCTGCTTTTGCATCTCCTGCTGCATCTCCTACTGCATTTCCTGCTGCTGCATTGTCTGCTTATCAGTCTCCTGCTCCTGAATCTCCTGCTGCAAATCCTGTTGCATCTACTGATGCATATCCAGCTGCTGCATCTCCTGCATCATCCCCTGCTGCTGCATATCCTTCTTCAGATGCCGATGCATCTGCATCTACATCTCTGCTGCTACATCTCCTGATGCATCTCCTGCTTCATCTGCTGCTGCAGTATCTTCTGATACATCTCGTCATGCTGCACATCCTGCTGCATCTGCTGAAGATTCTCTTCCTACTGCATCTCCTGCTGAGTTTGCATTTCCTGCTGCATCTGCTTCTGCACCTCCTGCTACTGCATCTCCTGCTTCATCTCCTGCTCCATCACCTGCTCCTGCAACTCCATCTGCTCATCTCCTGCTGCATCTACTTCTCCTGCAAATCCTGCTTCATTTCCTGCTGCATATATTACGGTATATCTTGCTACTTCTGCTGCCTCATCTCCTCCTTCATCTCTTGCTTCATCTGCTGATGCATCTCGTGCTGCTGCATTTCCTGCTTCATCTTCAGCTGATGCATCTTTGGCTTCATCTCCTGATGTTATATCTGCTGCATCTCCTGCTGCTGCATCTCCTGCTGCTTTGCTGTTGCTTCATGTACTGCTGAATTTCCTGCTACATCTCCTGCATCTGCATCTTCTGCCGTATCTCATACTGAATCTCCTGTTCCTGCATCTCCTGCTGTATTTCTTGCTGCATCTGCTGCTGAATCTCCTGCTACATCTCCTGCTGCTGCATCTTCTGCCGTATCTCATAATTAATATCCTGTTCCTGCATATCCTTCAGCTGCATATCTTAATGCATCTCATGATAATGCTGCATTTCTTGCTACTGCATCTCCTCCTGCATCTACTGCAGCTGCATCTCCTGTGCTGCATCTCCTATTGTGAACCTGCTGCAGCATCTCCTGCTGCTGCTTCTCCTCATGCTGCAACTACTACTGCTTCACCTGCTGCTGCATCTCCTGCTGGATATGCATCTCCTGCTGCTGCATCTGCTCCTGCATCTCCTACTTATGTATCTCCTGATCCTGCAGCTCCTGTGGCATCTCCTGATACATATCCTTATGCTGCATCTTTTGTTGCTGCATTTTCTGCTGCTGCATCTTCTGCTGCATATCCTGCTGCTTCATCTCTTGCATCTGTAACCCTTGCCCTGTATCTGCTGCAGCTGTATCTGCTGCAGCTGCATCTCCTGCTACTGCACCTCCTCCTGCTGCATCTCCAACTTATTGCATCTGCGGCTGATTATCCTGCTGCTCTATCTCATGCTGCATCTCCTGCTACTGCATCTGCTGCTATGGCAATTCCTGCTGCATCTCCTGCTGCTCCATCTGGTGCATCTGCTGCTGCTTCATCTACTGCTGAATCGCCTGCTATATCTCCTTCTGCTGCTGCTGTATCTCTTCCTGAACTTTTTTGTGGCTGCATCTCCTACTCCATGTCCTGCTGCAGAGTCTCCTGTTGCATCTCCTACTGCTGCATCGACTGCAGAATCTCCTTGGCATCTTGGCTTGTATCAGGAATGGCGTGACCAGCAGGTCCAGGGAGGTTATTCTCCCCCTGTACTCGGCACTGGTGAGACCGCACCTCGAGTACTGTGTTCAGTTCTGGGCCCCTCACCACAAGAGGGATGTTGTGGCTCTGGAGCGAGTCCAGAGAAGAGCAACAAAGCTGGTGAAGGGCCTGGAGAACAAATCTTATGAGGAGCGACTGGGAGAGCTGGGGTTGTTCAGCCTGGAGAAGAGGAGGCTGAGGGGAGACCTTATTACTCTCTCCAACTACCTGAAGGGAGGTTGTGGAGAGGAGGGTGCTGGCCTCTTCTCCCAAGTGGCAGGGGACAGGACGAGAGGGAATGGCGTCAAGATCCACCAGGGGAGATTTAGGCTTGAGATTAGGAAAAAATTCTTCACAGAGAGGGTGGTTAGGCATTGGAACGGTCTGCCCAGGGAGGTGGTTGAGTCTCCATCCCTGGAGGTGTTTAAGGTGAGGGTGGATGAGGCACTTAGGAGCATGATTTAGGGATTGGTGGGAACAGTTGGACTCTATGATCCAGTGGGTCTCTTCCAACCTGGTTATTCTGTGATTCTGTGGTTATTCTGTGAAATGCAGCAAGAGATGCAGCAGAAGGAGATTCAGCAGTAGATACAGGATCATGAGATGTAGCCGCATATGGATCAGGAGAGGGAGATTCAGCAGGAGATGCAGCAGCAGATGCACCAGCTGGAGATGCAGCAGGAGATGCAGCAGCAGATGCACCAGCTGGAGATGCTGTTAGCTCTTAAATTTTGAAGTGACTCTTTAATAGCCGTTCTGATGTTATAGAACAGAAGCCTAGACTGGAAGTTCTACAACTCTTGCTTTGCAGTGAAAGCGCTATAAGAGAAGACATTCAGAAGCAGCAGCATTCCATGCTAGCACCTTCCCTAACGCGCCATAATTTGTGATATTAATTCACAATTCAGTATTCTATACGAAAACATTCTGTTAGTCGTTTATTGCAGCTTGCAGTGAAAACGCTTCCAGAGAAGTCATTCTGCAGGGAAAGCGTTATAAGAGAAGACATTCAGAAACAGCAGCATTCCATGCTAGAATATTCCCAGCGGGAGTTATTATATTTTCATAAAACAGCAGGAAATGGAGATGTAGGAGTGGCAGTAGGAGATGAAACGGGAGATGCCTATTTAAAAGAAGCAGCAGCAGGTGATTCTGCAGCAAATGCAGCAACAGGAGATACAGCAGGAGATGCCATAGGAGGAGATGCATCAGATATGCAGCAGGAGGAGATGCAGCAGCAAGAGATGCATAAGGAGATGCAGCAGCAGCAGATGCTGCAGCAGCAGATGCAGGAGAAGATGAAGCAGAAGATGCAGAAGCAGGGATTGCAACAGAAGGAGATGAAGCAGGAGCTGTAGCATTATGAGATGAAGCAGCAGAAGATGAAGCTGCAGGAGAAGAAGGAGTAGATGCAGCAGGGGATGCAGCATGAGAAGCAGCAGCAGGAGATGCATTAGCAGGAGATGAATAAGCAGGAGATGCAGCAGCAAGAAATGCTGTATGAGATGAATCAGGAGGAGATGCAGCAGCAAGAAATGCTGTATGAGATGCAGCAGCAGGAGATGCAGCAGCAAGAAATGCTGTATGAGATGCAGCAGCAGGAGATGCAGCAGCAAGAAATGCTGTATGAGATGCAGCAGCAGGAGATGCAGCAGCAAGAAATGCTGTATGAGATGCAGCAGCAGGAGATGCAGCAGAAAATGAAACAGCAGGAGATACAGCAATATATGCAGCATCAGGAGATGCAGATTTATCAGCACACACAGCAGCAGGAGATGCATCAGAAGGATATACTGCAGCAGGAGATGCATCAGAAGGAGATGCAATAGCAGGATATGCATCAGTAGGATATGCAGCAGGAGATTCAGCAGCAAATTCAGGAGTAGAGGCATCAGCAGCAGATGAGGCAGCAGAAGGAAAAGTATCAGCAAGAGATGCTGCAGAAAATGCAGCAGCCGGAGATGCAGCAGCAGGAGGTTCAGTATCAGGAGAGGTAGAAGAAGCAGGAGGAGATGCAGCAGCAGGAGGAGATGCAGCAGCAGGAGGAGATGCAGCAGCAGGAGGAGATGCAGCAGCAGGAGGAGATGCAGCAGCAGGAGGAGATGCAGCAGCAGGAGGAGATGCAGCAGCAGGAGGAGATGCAGCAGCAGGAGATATCAGGGGATTCAGCTACAGTAGATTCAGCAAGAGTTTCAGCAGAACATATGCAGCAGCAGGAGATGCAGCAGAAGATGCAGCAGAAGATGCAGCAGAAGAAGCTACAATAAAATGAGGAGATAAATTAGCAGTACATGCAGAAGCAGATGCAGCAGAAGATGCCGTAGCAGATGAACCAGGATATGCAGCAGCAGATGAAGCAGGAATTTCAGCAGCAGGAGATGCATCATCAGCAGATGCAGTAGCAGGAGATGCAGCAGAAGATGCAGCAGAAGATGCAGATTCAGCAAAAATGCAGTAGCAGCAGATCCTGCAGCAGATACAGCAGCAGGAGATGCAGGAACAGGAGATGCAGTAGCAAGACATGCAGCAGAAAATGCAGCAGCACAAAATGCATCAGCAGGAGATGCTGCAGAAAATGCAGCATCCGGAAATGCAGCAGGAGATGCAGCTTCAGGGGATGAAGCGGCAGGAGATGCATCAGACGATGCAGCCAGAGGTGCAATAGGACGAGATTCAGCAGGAGATGCAGCAGCAGATGTAGCAGCCGGAGTATCAGCAGCAGGATATGCAAGTGCAGTAACTGCACAGGATATGCAAGAGGAGATTATAGCAGGCGATTCAGCAGTAGATGAAGCAGCAGCAGATGCACCAGATGGAGCAGCAGGAGATGCAGCAGGGCATGAAGCAGCAGATGCAATAGTAGGAGATGCAGAAGGAGATTCAGCAGCAGGAGATGCAGCAGCATATGCAGCAGGAGGCAATGCATCAGCAGCAGGAGATGCAGCAGGAAATGCCATAGCAGGAGATGCAGCAGGAGATAAGCAGCAGGATAATCAGCCAAAGATGCATAAGCTGGTGATACAGCAGGAGGAGGTGCAGTAGCTGGAGATACAGCAACAGCAGATGCAGCTGGAGATGCAGCAGCAGAAGATACAGTAGTACATAAAGCAGAAGATGCACAACAAATGCAGCAGGATAAGATGCAGCAGGATCAGATTCAGCAGGAGATGCAGCATCTGGAGACAAAGCAGTAGAAGATGCAGTAGGAGATACAGAAGCAGATGGAGCAGGAGGTGCGGGAGCAGGAGGTGCGGGAGCAGGAGGTGGAGATGCAGCAGGTGGAGATGCAGCAGGTGGAGATGCATATTCAGAAGGAGATCACAGAATAACCAGGTTGGAAGAGACCCACTGGATCGTCGAGTCCAACCATTCCCACCATTCCCTAAATCATGCTCCTAAGCACCTCATCTACCCTAACCTTAAACACCTCCAGAGACAGTGACTCAACCACCTCCCTTGGCAGACTGTTCCAATGCCTAACCACCCTCTCCGTGAAGAACTTTTTCCTAATCTCAAGCCTAAATCTCCCCTGGCGGAGCTTGAGGCCATTCCCTCTCGTCCTGTCCCCTGTCACTTGGGAGAAGAGGCCAGCTCCCTCCTCTCCACAACCTCCCTTCAGGTAGTTGTAGAGAGTAATAAGGTCTCCCCTCAGCCTCCTCTTCTCCAGGCTAAACAACCCCAGCTCTCTCAGCCGCTCCTCATAAGATTTGTTCTCCAGCCCCTTCACCAGCTTTGTTGCCCTTCTCTGGACTCGCTCCAGAGCCTCAACATCCCTCTTGTGGTGAGGGGCCCAGAACTGAACACAGTACTCGAGGTGCGGTCTCACCAGTGCCAAGTACAGGGGGAGAATAACCTCCCTGGACCTGCTGGTTACACCGTTCCTGATACAAGCCAAGATGCCATTGGCCTTTTTGGCCACCTGGGCACACTGCTGGCTCATGTTCAGTCGGTTGTCAACCAGCACCCCCAGGTCCTTCTCCTCCTGGTAGCTTTCCAGCCAGGTTTCTCCTAGTTTGTACCTGCTTAGGCTTGTTGTGCCCCAAGTGCAGGACCCGGCATTTGGCCTTGTTAAACCTCATGCCGTTGGTCTCAGCCCAGCAGTCCCGCCTGTTCAGGTCCCTTTGCAGAGCCTCCCTACCCTCCAGCAGATCAACACTTCCTCCCAGCTTGGTGTCATCTGCATCAGGAAGTGTCGCAGAATGTGTAGCAGCATGAGATGCCACAGGAGATTCAGGAGGAGATTCAGCAGCAGGAGGTGCAGCCGCAGCAGATTCAGCAGCAGATTCAGCAGGATATGCAGCAGTAGATTCAGCAGGGGATGCAGAAGCGGATGCATTAAGAGATGCATATTAAGCAAGAGATGCAGCAGGAAGAGATGCTTTAGATGATATAGCATCAGGAGATGCAGCAAGACATTCAGCAGGAGATGCAGTAGGAGGAGAGGCAGGAGGAGATGATGCAGCAGACACAGCAGCACGAGATGCAGAAGCAGAAGATGCAGCAGGAGATGCATCAGTAGAAGATACAGCAAGGGATGCAACTGCAGGAGATTCCACAGCAGGAGATGCAGCAGGAGACACAGAGAAAGGAGATGAAGCAGAAGGAGATGATGCAGGAGACGCAGAGAAGGAGATGCAGCAGAAAGAGACTCAGCAGGATATGCAGCAGCAGGCATCGAAGCAATAGATGCAGCAGATTCAGCAGGAGCTGCGGATTCACAATAAGAGATGCAGCACAGGAGATGCAGCAGCCAGAATAGGCAGCAACAGAAGATGCAACAAGAGATTCTTATTTCCCATGCTGCATGCATTGGTGTAAATGCACTTCAGCTGGGCAGGCGTACCTTCAGCCTTCGTAATAGGGCTCCTCCCCAACTGAGCGGTCCTTGACTTAACTAAGGCCACAGTGCCAGTTTGCTGCCTACCATCCTCAGCTGCTCTCACCCCCTCTTGCTTAGTGGTGATATACCGGCAGGCATCGCCAGCACACCACCCCTTTGCCTCTGAAGTCTCACCTCCAGGCTCACTCCCATCCTGCCTGGCCTCCATCCCCTCCCCCCTCACATCTAGTTTAAAGCTCGATTTATGAGCCTAACTAGGTTTTTGGTGAGGGCTTTTGTCCCCCTAGCAGACAGGCGTGTCCCATCCATGGTAAGAAAGCCCAGGGGTGCGTAGGCCTCCCCATGATTAAAGAACCCAAAGCCCCTCTTCTCACACCAGTCCCTAAGCCATTCATTAACCCATTTCTTATTCCTCATTTCCTGCTCCTGGTTCCTTAGTATTGGGATGGAGTTGAATATTACCTGTGCCCCAGAACCCTCGATCATTCTCCCAAGTGCCTTGAAGTCCCTTTTAATGGCTTTAGGCCTTCTATGTTCTATTTCCTCATTACCAATTTGAAAAACTAAGAGCGGGTAGTAGTCGGTGTCTTTGACCAGGGAAGGGAGCTTTCTAGTAACGTCCCTCACCGATGCTCCCAGCAAGCAGCAGACCTCCCTATGGAGCAGGTCCGGCCTACAGATGGGACTCTCCATTCCTTTGAGAAGGGAATCCCCCAAGACAATCACCCTCCTCTTCTTTTTATCCGAGGATGTTTTTAAGGCTGTGGGAGGATGATGGGGTTTCAGAAACATTTCTAGGCTGTGGGTGCAGCCCTCTTCATCTTTAGGGCTAGGCTGCACCATCAGCACCTCATATTTGTTCCCCAGAGAGATCTGGGGGTTAATTGCCTGGGTGGGGGGAGCAGGTTTCCTTCTCCGGGCAGGAACCTGCTGCCATTCCCCCTCTCTGTCTCTCTCGTCCTCACAGCTTACCGGTGGGTGGTGCTCAGCTTCACTGGCTCCAGCAGCCTGTGAGAGGGTCCTGCTCCACTCATCTATCTCCCTCTCACACTCCCTGATGGCCCTCAGCCTAGCCACTTCCTTCCTCAGCTCTTCCACCATATGCAGCAGTTCCCCTACCCGAACACAGCTTCCACAGGAGGAGCCAGTGCCAGAGGCATGAGCCACTATAGGAGGGGGGCACTGACTGCAGCCCAGGGTCTGGGTAGCTGCATGTGCCCACCGGGGCTCTGTCTGGGTGGCAGCCTTCACCACGCTTGGTGCAGCCTTAGTCTTTCATCAGGTACCCACCATTTTCCTCAATCTCTTCTGACCGTGCTCCAGCCCTTCCCTGCTCACTCGCTCAAACTGCCCTGTTTAATGAGCCCCACACCCCTTTACCACACCCCTCTTCACTTGTGCTCCCTAAGGGCCCTTTAAATCGCCTGCGGGAGCTTCCAGGACCGCCCCCTCCCGTCAGTCACCCCGCGGGATCGGCCGATGAGCCCGGAGCCCGGCGCCGATTTTCCGATCGAGTTTTTTTAGGGTTTTTCCCCGTTCGGGAAAAGCCGAACTCACCGTCCTGTCGCTGGATGCAGCTGAATCTCCTTCTGCTGCATCTCCTGCTGCATCTCCTTCTGTTGCATCTTTTCCTGCTGCATCTCCTTCTGCATCAGCTGCTTGTGCACCTCCTTCTGCATCTGCTACTTCAGCTCCTCCTACATCTGCTGCATATCCTGCTGCATTTCCAGCTGATGCATCTCCTGCTGAATCTCCTGCTTTATCTCCTGCTGCTACACCTCCTGCTGCATCTGCTGCTGCTGTATATCCTGCTGCATCTCTTGCTGCTCTATTGCCTGCTGCATCGCATGCTGGATCACTTTCTGCTGGATCTCCTGTTGATGAATCTTCTGCTGCATTTCCTACTGAATCTCCTGCTGCATCTCCTGCATATCCTATTACATCTCCTGCTCCTGCATCTCCTGCTTATGTATCTACTGATCCTGCAGCTCCTGCTGCAGCTCCTGCGGCATCTCCTGATGCATATCCTAATGCTGCCTCTTCTGTTGCCGCATTTTCTGCTGTTGCATCTTCTGCTGCGTATCCTGATGCTTCACCCCCTGCTGCTGTAACCCTTGCTGCTGCATCACGTGCTCCTGCATATCCTACTGCCGCATCTCCTGTTGCATCTTCTGCTGCATATCCTGCTGCTTCATCCCCTGCTACTGCATCTCCTGGGGCTGTATCCCTTGCTGCTGCATCTCCTGCTTACCATCTGCGGCTTCATCTCCTGCTGGTGCATCTTCTGTTGCATCTCCTGCTGCATCTGTTGCTGTTGCATTTCCTGCTGCTGTATCTGCTTCTACATCTGCTCTGCATCTCCTGCTGTATCTCCTGCCAAAGCTCTTGCTGCATCTCCTGCTGCATATCCTGCTGCATCATCTCCTGCTATGGCATTTCCTGCTGCATCTCCTACTTCTGAATCTGCTGATGCATCACCTTCTCCTGCATATGCTGCTGCATTTCCTGCTGCTCCATATGCTGCATCTGCTGCTGCTTCATCTACTGCTGAATCGCCTGCTATATCTCCTTCTTCTGCATCTGCTGCTGCTGCATCTGCTGCTGCTGTGTCTCTTCCTGATTTTTTTGTGGCTGCATCTCCTACTACATGTCCTGCTGCAGAATCTCCTGTTGCATCTCCTACTGCTGCATCTCCTCTTGCATATTCTGTTTCAGCATTTCCAGCTGCCTCTCCTCCTGCTGAATCTCCCGCTGCTACATCTGCTGCTGCATCTCCTGCTTAATCTCGTCCTATTGCACCTCTGGCTGCGTCGACTGATGCATCTCCTGCTGCTTCATCCCCTGAAGCTGCATCTCCTGCTGCAACTCTTGCTGCAGCATTTCCTGCTGCTGCATCACCTGAAGCTGCATCTCCTTCTATATCTCCTGCTCTGGCATCTCCTGTTATATCTCCTGCTGTTGCATCTCCTGCTGCATCTCCTGCTTCATCCCCTCCTGCATCTCCTGCTGTATATCCTGCTGGATCTCCTACTGCTTCTTCTGCTGCACATTTCCTGCTTCATTTGCTGCTGCTGCAACTCATCCTGCATCATCTCCTGCTGCAACTGCTTCTGCATCTCCTGCTGTATCTCCTGCTGAATCTCCTACTGCTGCTTCTGCTGCACATTTCCTGCTTCATTTGCTGCTGCTGCAACTCATCCTGCATCATCTCCTGCTGCAACTGCTTCTGCATCTCCTGCTCTATCTCCTGCTGGATCTCCTACTGCTGCTTCTGCTGCACATTTCCTGCTTCATTTGCTGCAGCTGCAACTCATCCTGCATCATCTCCTGCTGCAACTGCTTCTGCATCTGCTGCTGCTTCTGCGTCTCCTGCTTCTGCATATGCTGCTGCATCTCCTCCTGCTGCATTTCTTGCTGCATCTGCTGCTTAATCTACTGCTGCATTTCCTGCCGCATGTTTTCTTGCTGCATCTCCAGCTGCTTCGTGTGATTTTGCATCTCCTGATGCATCACCTGTTGCTGCTTTAACTACTTCATCTCATCCTGCATCATATCCTGCTGCATCTGTTTCTGCATCTGTTGCTGCTGCATCTCTGCTGCTGCATCTGCTTCTGCATTTTCTGCTTTATCTGCTACTGCTGTATCTCATGTGGCATCTCTGGATGCTTCATTTTCTGCAGCATCTTCTTCTGCTGCATTTTGTGCTGCTGCATCTTCTGCTGCATTTCCTGCTGCTGCATGTCCTGCTACTGAATCTCATGTTGTTGCATCTCCTGCTGCTGTATCTGCTGCTGCATCTCCTGCTACTGCATCTGCTGCTTATGCCTTTACTCTATAATTTGCTGTTTAATCTCCTGCATCTCCTTCTGCATCTCCAGATGCATATGCTTCTGCATCTCCTTCTGATGCATCTCTTGTTGCTGCATCTCCTGCTGAATCTACTGCTAAATCTGCTGCTGCAACTGCTGCGGCTGCATCACCTTCTGCTGCATCTCCTGCTGCTGCATCGCTGGCTTCTGCAAATCCTGCTGATGCATTTTGTAATGCTGCATCGCTGGCTTCTGCAAATCCTGCTGATGCATTTTGTACTGCTGCATCTGCTGCTGATTCACCTGCTGCAGCAACATATCCTGCTGCACCATCTCCTCTGGCTGCAGCTCCTGCTGCATCTCCTGCAGCATCTCCTGATGCATATCTTTATGCTGCCTCTTCTGTTGCTTCATTTTCTGCTGTTGCATCTTCTGCTGCATATCCTGCTGCTTCATCCCCTGCTGTTGTAACCCTTGCTGCTGCATCTCCTGCTCCTGCATCTCCTCCTGCTGCATCTTTTGCTGCATCTCCTTTTGCATCTTCTGCTGCATATCCTGCTGCTTCATCCCCTGCTACTACATCTTCTGCTGCATATCCTGCTGCTTCATCCCCTGCTACTGCATCTCTTGGTGCTGTATCCCTTGCTGCTACATCTGCTGACCATCTGCGGCTTCATCTCCTCTGGTGCGTCTTTTGCTGCATTTCCTGTTGCAACTCCTGCTGCATCTGTTGCTATTGCATCTCCTGCTGCTGTAACTGCTTCTACATCTCCTGCTGCATCTCCTGCTGTATCTCCTGCTAATGCTCTTGCTGCATCTCCTGCTGCATCTCCTGCTGCTGCATATCCTGCTGCATATCCTGCAGCTGCATATCCTGCTGCATTATCTGCTGCTGCATCTCATGCTAATGCATTTAGTGCTGATGCATCTCCTGCTGCAGCTGCTGCTGCAGCTGCTGCTGCAGCTGCTGCTGTATCTACTTCTGCATCTTTTACCGCTGCATCTCCTGCTACTCCATCTGGTGCATCTACTGCTGCTTCATCTACTGCTGAATCACCTGCTATATCTCCTTCTGCTGCACCTCCTGCTGCTGCTGTATCTCTTCCTGAATTTTTTGTGGCGGCATCTCCTACTACATGTCCTGCTGCAGAATCTCCTGTTGCATCTCCTACTGCTGCATCTACTGCTGAATCTCCTCTTGCATCTCCTGTGTCAGAATTTCAAGGTGCCACGCCTCCTACTGAATCTTCTGCGCAGCTACTGCTGCTGAAATTCCTGCTGCTACATCTGCTGCTGCATCTCGTCATATTGCACCTCTGGCTGCATCGACTGATGCATCTCCTGCTGCTTCATCCCCTGAAGCTGCATCTCCTGCTTCAACTCTTGCTGCGGCATCTCCTGCTGCTGCATCACTTGAAGCTGCATCTCCTTCTACATTTCCTGCTGTGCCATCTCCTGTTATATCTCCTGCTGTTGCATCTCCTGCTTCATCCCCTTCTTCTGCATCTCCTGCTGCATCTCCTACTGCTGCTTCTGCTGCACATTTCCTGCTGCATTTGCTGCTTCTGCATCTCCTCCTGCATCATCTCCTGCTGCAACTGCTTCTGCATCTGCTGCTGCTTCTGCGTCTCCTGCTTCTGCATCTGCTGCTGCATCTCCTCATGCTGCATTTCTTGCTGCATCTGCTGCTTGATCTACTGCTGCATTTCCTGCTGCATGTTTTGTTGCTGCATCTCCTGCTGCTTTGTGTGATTTTGCATCTCCTGATGCATCTCCTGTTGCTGCTTTAACTACTTCATCTCATCGTGCATCATATCCTACTGCATCTGTTACTGCATCTGTTTCTACATCTGCTGCTGCTGCATCTACATCTCCTGCCGCATCTGCTTCTGCATCTCCTGATGCATATCCTGCTTCTTCATCTCCTGTAGCCTCTATAGCTGCTTGATCTCCTGCTGCTCGATCTCTAGCTGCATCTCCTGAAGCTGGATCTCCTGCTGCATCGCCTCCTGGTGCATCGCCTCCTGGTGCATCTCTTGCTGAATTTCCTGTTATATATCCTGCTGCTGAATCTCATGTTGCTGCATCTCCTTCTTCTGCATCTCCTACTGCATTACCTGCTACTGAATGTCCTGCTGCTGCATTTTCTGTTTATCAGTCTCCTGCTGCTGAATCTCCTTCTGCAGATCCTGTTGCATCTTCTGCTGCTGCATCTTTTGCTTCATACCCTGCTGTTGCATCTTCTACTTCTGTATCTCTTGCTGCTGCATCTCCTGATACATCTCTGCTACTACATCTCCTGCTGCTTCTGCTGCTGCTGTATCTTCTGCTACATCTCGTCATGCTGCACATCCTGCTGCATCTGCTGAAGATTCTCTTCCTACTGCGTCTCCTGCTGAATTTGCATTTCCTGCTGCATCTGCTTCTGCTCCTCCTGCTGTTGCATCTCCTGCTGCATCTGCTGCTGCATCTCCTACTGCATCATCTCCTGCTTCATCTCCTGCTCCTGCAACTCCTCCCGCTTAATCTCCTGCTGCATCTACTTCTCCTGTATATCCTCATGCATCTCCTGCTGCATATCCTGTGCTGCATCTACTTTTGTGAATCTGCTGCAGCATCTCCTGCTGCTGAATCTACTGCTGAATCTGCCTCTACTGCTGCATTTGCTGCTGCATCTGCTGCTACATCTCCTGCTTCTGCATATCCTATTGCATCTCCTGCTTCTGCATCTCCTACTCCCGCATCTCCTGCCTCTGCATCCCCTGCTCCTGCACCTCCTGATGCATCTGCTGCTGCATCTTCTACTGCTTCGTCTCCAGATGCTGCATCTCCTGCTGAATCTGATCCTGCTGCATCTTATCCTGCTGCATCTCCTGCTGCATTTTTTTTCATCTTCTGCTTTATGTACTAATGTATCTTCCACTGCTGCATCTCCAGCTGCATCTGCCTCTGCATCTCCTGCTGACTCTCTTTCTGCTGCATCTGCTGCTGCATCTTCTACTGCTTCGTCTCCAGATGCTGCATCTCCTGCTGAATCTGATCCTGCTGCATCTTATCCTGCTGCATCTCCTGCTGCATTTTTTTTGCATCTTCTGCTTTATGTACTAATGTATCTTCCACTGCTGCATCTCCAGCTGCATCTGCCTCTGCATCTCCTGCTGACTCTCTTTCTGCTGCATCTCTTGCTGCTCTATTGCCTGCTGCATCTCATGCTGGATCACTTTCTTTTGGATCTCCTGTTGATGAATCTTCTCCTGCTGCATTTCCTACTGAGTCTTCTGCTGCATCTCCTGCTCCTGAATCTCCTGCTATTGAATCTCCTGCTGCTGTGTCTGCTGCTGCATCTCCTACTGCTGCGTCTGCTGTGGCATCTCCTTCTTCATCTCCTGCTACTGCATTTCCTGCGTCATCTCCTTCTGCATATCCTGCTGCATTTTTTCCTGAATCTCTAGCGGCTGCATCTCCTGCTGCTCTATCTCCTGCTGCTCTATCTCCTGCTGCATCACTTACTGCTGCATGTCCTGCTGCTGCATCTCCTGCTTCTGCATATCCTATTGCATCTCCTGCTGCTGCATCTCCTGCTTCTGCATCTCCTACTCCCGCATCTCCTGCTGCTCTATCTCCTGCCTCTGCATCCCCTGCTCCTGCATCTGCTGCTGCATCTGCTGCTGCATCTCCTGCTGCATCTTCTACTGCTTCGTCTCCGGATGCTGCATCTCCTGCTGAATCTGATACTGCTGCATTTTATCCTTCTGCATCTCCTGCTGCATTTTCCTGTGCATCTTCTGCTTTATGGACTACTATATCTTCCACTGCAGCATCTGCTGCTGCATCTTATGCTGACTCTCTTTCTGCTGCATCTCTAGCTGCATCTCTTGTTGCTCTATTGCCTGCTGCATCTCTTGCTGCTCTATTGCCTGCTGCATCTCATGCTGGATCACTTTCTGCTGGATCTCCTCTTGATGAATCATCTCCAGCTGCATTTCCTACTGAATCTCCTGCTGCATCTCCTGCTCTTGAATCTCTTATTACATCTCCTGCTTATGTATCTCCTGATCCTGCAGCTCTTGCTGCAGCTCCTGCGGCATCTCCTGATGCATATCCTTATGCTGCATCTTCTGTTGCTGCATTTTCTGCTGTTGCATCTTCTGCTGCATATCCTGCTGCTTCATTTCCTGGTGCTGTATCACTTACTGCTGCATGTCCTGCTGAATTTCCTGTTGCTTTTTTTGCTGCATCTGTTGCTCTTGCATCTACTGCTGCTGTATCAGCTTCTACATCTGCTGCTGCATCTCCTGCTGTATCTCCTGTTAAAGCCCTTGCTACATCTCCTGCTGCATCTCCTGCTGCATCTCCTGCTGCGGCATCTTCTGCTGCATTATCTGCTGCTGCATCTCATGCTAATGCATTTAGTGCTGTGGCAGCTGCTGCTTAATCTGCTGCTGCATCTGCTGCTGCATCTGCTGCGGCTGCATCTCTGGCTACTGCACCTCCTCCTGCTGCATCTCCATCTTATTCATTTGCGGCTGATTATCCTGCTGCTCTATCTCCTGCTGCATTTACTGCTGCTGCATCTCCTGCTGCTGAATCTGCTGATGCATCACCTCTTGCTGAATCTGCTGATGCATCACCTCCTGCTGCATATGCTGCTGCATCTCCTGCTGCTGAATCTCCTTCTGCATCTCCTCCTGTTGCATCTCCTGCTTCATGCCCTGCTGCATCTCCTGCTGCTCTATCTGGTGCATCTACTGCTGAATCGCCTGCTATATCTCCTTCTGCTGCATCTCCTGCTGCTGCTGTATCTCTTCCTGAATATTTTGTGGCTGCATCTCCTACTACATGTCCTGCTGCAGAATCTCCTGTTGCATCTCCTACTGCTGCATCTACTGCAGAATCTCCTATTTCATCTCCTGTGCAGGAACTGCTGTTGCATTTCCTGTTGCTGAATCTCCTTCTGCTACATCTGCTGCTGCATCTCCTGCTGCATCTCGTCCTATTGCACCTCTGGCTGCATCAACTGATGCATCTCCTGCCGCTTCATCCCTTGAAGCTGCATCTCCTGCTGCAACTCTATCTGCGGCATCTCCTGCTTCTGCATCACCTGAAGCTGCATCTCCTTCTACATTTCCTGCTGTGCAATCTCCTGTTATATCTCCTGCTGTTGCATCTTCTGCTTCCTTCCCTCCTTCTGCATCTCCTGCTGCATCTCCTACTGCTGCATCTGCTGCGCATTTCCTGCTGCATTTGCTGCGGCTGCATCTCCTCCTGCATCATCTCCTGCTACAACTGCTTGTGCTGCTTCTGCGTGTCCTGCTTCTGCATATGCTGATGCATCTCCTCCTGCTGCATTTCTTGCTGCATCTGCTGCTTAAACTACTTTTGCATTTCCTGCTGAATGTTTTGTTGCTGCATCTCCTGCTGCTTCGTGTGATTTTGCATCTCCTGATGCATCTCCTGTTGTCGCTTTACCTGCTTCATCTCATCATGAGCTGCATCTGCTGCAGGATCTCCTGCTACTGCATCTTTTGCTGAATCTGCATCTTCAGCTGCATCTTCTG
Source organism: Clamator glandarius (assembly GCA_033459285.1). Taxonomy (NCBI): domain Eukaryota; kingdom Metazoa; phylum Chordata; class Aves; order Cuculiformes; family Cuculidae; genus Clamator; species Clamator glandarius. The sequence continues at coordinate 192,820 of JAUNZM010000793.1, forward strand.
CAGCATCTCCTGCTACTGCATCTGCTTCTGATGCATCTCCTGCTGCATATCTTGCTGCACTTCCTGCTGCATATCTGGATTCTGCATCTCCTGCTGCATCTCCTGCTGCTGAAATTCCAGCTTCATCTGCTGCTGCATCTCATGTTGCATCTGCTGCTGCCTCTGCTGAATCTCTTGCTGCTCTATTGCCTGCTACATCTCCTGGTGCTACGTCTTCTGCTACATCTCCTGCTGCTACAATTCCTTGTCCATCTGCTGCTGCATCTCCTGATGCATCTTCTGCTTCTTCTTTTGCTGCATCTCCTGCTGATTTATCTCCTCCTTCTGAATCTCCTGCTGCATCTGCTGCTGTATCTCCTTCTTAATCTTCTGCTGTTGAATCCCCTGCTTCATCTCCTGTTGATGTATCTCCTGTTTCTGCATCTACTGCAGCATCTCCTGCTTGTGCCTCTCCTGCTGAATCTGCTACTCCTGCTGCACCTTCTGCAGCATCTGTTGCTGCTGCATCTGCTGCTGCTGCATCTCCTGCTGACGCGTCTGCTGTTGCATCTCCTGCTGCTGCATATATTGCTTGTGCATCTTTTGCTGCTGCCTATTTCTCTGCTGCATCTCTTCCCGCTGCAACTCCTGTTCAATCTACTACTGCTGCATCTGAAACATGTGCTGCTGTATTTTGTGCTGCTTCACCTTCTGCTGCATCTCCAACTACATCTACTACTGTAGCCCTTACTGCTTCTGCATCTCCTGCTGCATACCTTCCTGATGCATCTCCTGCTACGTCTCATGCTGCGCTATCTCCCCCTGCGGGATTTACTCCTCCATATCCTACTGCTGAATCTCCTGCTGCATCTTCTACTGCATTTCCTGCTGATAGATCTCCTGCTTCATATACTGCTGCTGCGTCTCCTGCAGCTGAATCTCCTGCAGCTGCATCTCTTGCAGCTGCATCTTCTGCCTATGCATTGCCTGCTGCTGCATCTCCTGCTGCTGCATCTCCTGCGCCATCTCCTGCTGCTGCATATCCTGCAGCAGTATCTACTGCTGATGCATCTCCTGCTGATGCATCTCCTGCTACATTTTCTAATGTAGCATATCCTGCTGCTGCATCTCCTGCTGAATGTGCTTTTGAATGTGTTGTGGCATCTGCTGAGTCTGCATCTCCTGCTGCTGCATTTGCTGCAGAATCTCCTGCTGCTTCTTCTTCTGAATAGGCATCTTCAGCTTCATCTCCTACTGCAAATCCTGCATCTAAATTTCCTGCTGTTTTATGAAAATATAGCAACTCCCGCAGGGGATATTCTAGCATGTAATGCTGCTATTACTGAATGTCTTCTCTTATAGCGTTTTCCCTGCAGAACGATTTCTCTGGAAGCGTTTTCATTGCAAGCTGCAAAGCACGACTAACAGAACATTTCTGTATAATGTACTGGACTGTGACTTAATATCACAAATTACGGCACTTTAAGAAAAGTGAATAACTGCCGGAGGGAAGATGCTAGCGTGGAAAGCTGCTGCTTCTGAATGTCTTCTCTTATAGCGCACTGCAAAGCAAGATTTGTAGAGCTTTCAGTTTAAGCGTGTGTACTGTAACAATCGTTCAGAACAAGTACGTCAGGGAACATGCTATGATTAAATTTTGACTCTAGTCAGAGTCTTTTGTGGTGCGATTTCACTGCATTCAGAAAAGCACGACTTATTGGCCATTTTAATATAGGATACTGAATTGTGACTTAACTGTGCCTATTAAGGCGCTTTAGGAAAACTGAATCAAGCCCGCAAGGAGGATGCTAGCATGGAAAAGTGCAACTTCTGAATGTCTTCTCTTATAGTGCTTTCACTGCACAGCATAATTTGTAGAACTTTGAGTCTAATCTTGTGTACTGTAACATTAGACTGGTTATTAAAGCTTTACTTGAAAAATTCTGAGTGTTCAGCACAAGTAAAGTAGTGAAGCTGCCACCATCATATGCTGGCTGTCGTTAGAGTCTTCTCTGGAAGATCTTTCACGCAAGGTGAAAAGTACAACTGACAGATGATACTGAAATGATGATACTGATTCTTATATGATACTGAAATGTGACCTAACTAATAAGGCGCTTTATGAAAAGTGAGTAACTCCTGCAGGGAAGATGCTAGCATGGAATGCTGCTGCTTCTGAAAGCCCTCTCTTATAGCGCTTTTACTGCAAGGCAAGACTTGTAGAAATTTCACTCTAGTCTTGCCTTGCAGTAAAAGTGCTATAAGAGAGGACATTCAGAAGCAGCAGCATTCCATGCTAGGATCTTCCCTGCTGGAGTTATTCTAATTTCCTAAGGAGCCTTAATAGGGGCAGTTAAGACACAATTCAGTACTCTATACTAAAATGGGCCATAAATTGTGCTTTGATGCTTACAGTGAAATCACTCCACAAAAGACTTCTGCATCTTCTGCTGATGCACCTCCTGTTATTGTATCTCCTGCTGAATAACCTCCTGCTGCTGCATCTACTGTGGCGGCATCTCCTTTGGCTGCATATCTTGCTGCTGCACTTCCTTCTGGAATTTCATCTGATGTATTGACGGATTCATCTCATCATGCTGCATCTCCTGCTGCATCTCCTCCTGGTGCATACCCTTCTACATCTCCTGCTGCTGCATCTCCTGCTTCTGCATCATCTACTGCTGCATCTCCTGCGTAATCTCCTGTTGCTGCATCTGCTGCTGCAGCTCTTGGTGCTGCATATCCTGCTGAAGCAACTCCTGCTGCAGCATTTCCTGGTGGATCTCCTGCTTTATCTCCTGCTGCATCTGCTGCTGCTGCATCTTCTGCTGCTGCATCTGCTGCTGCATCTCCTTTTGCATCTCCTGCAGCAGTATCTACTGCTGATGCATCTCCTGCTGCATTTCCTAATGCAGCATATCCTGCTGCTGCATCTCCTGCTGAATGTGCTTCTGAATCTGCTGTGGAATCTGCTATAAGGAAGACATTGAGAAGCAGCAGCATTACATGCTAGAATATTCCCTGCGGGAGTTATTATATTTTCATAAAACAGCAGGAAATGTAGATGCAGGAGTTGCAGTAGGAGATGAAGCCAGAGATGAATATTCAGAAGAAGTAGCAGCTAGAGATACTGCAGCAAAAAATACTGCAGCAGCAGGAGATGCAGCAGAAGGAGATGCAGACTCAGCAGATGCCACAGCAGATTCAGAAGCACATTCAGCAGGAGATGCAGCAGCAGGATATGCTGCATTAGGAAATGTAGCAGAAGATGCATCAGCAGGAGATACTACTGCAGGAGATGCAAAAGGAGATGCAGCAGCAGATGCAGCAGCATGAGATGCAGCATCAGGAGATGCAGCAGCAGATGCAGCAGGAGATAAAGCAGGAGATCCACCAGGTAATGCTGCAGCAGGAGTTGCTTCAGATGCAGTAGCAGTTTCAGCAGCAGATTCAGCAGGAGATGCAACATAAGGAGATGCAGCAGCAGGAGATGCGTCAGCAGGATATGCAGCAGCAGGAGATGCAGCAGCAGATGCAGTATCAGGTGCAGCAGGTGATTCATATTCTGCAGGAGATGCAGCAGCAAGAGATGCAGCCACAGGAGATGGTGCAGCAGGAGATGATGCAGCAGCAGGTGAATCAGCAGGAGCTGAAGCGGAAGGAGTTGCAGGAGCAGGAGATGAAGCAGGAGATGATGCAGTAGGAGATGCAGCAGGAGATGCAGCAGCAGACGCGGCAGCAGATGCAGCAGGAAATGCAAATTCAGCAGATGATGCATTAAGAAAAGCATCTTCAGCAGATGCAGCAGGATGTGCAGCATGACGGGATGTAGCAGAAGCAGATGAAGCAGGAAATGCAGCAGCAAGACATGCAGCCACTGAGGAAGCAGGAAATGAAGCAGCAAGAGATGCAGCTGCTGATGAAGCAGGAAATGCAGCAGCAAGAGATGCAGCAGCAGAAGATGAAACCGCAGATTCATCAACAGCAGATGAAAAAGGAGATGCAGCAGCAGGAGATGCAGCATGACGGGATGTAGCAGAAGCAGATGAAGCAGGAAATGCAGCAGCAAGAGATGCAGCCGCTGAGGAAGCAGGAAATGCAGCAGCAAGAGATGCAGCCGCTGAGGAAGCAGGAAATGCAGCAGCAAGAGATGCAGCCGCTGATGAAGCAGGAAATGCAGCAGGAGATGCAGCAGCAGAAGATGAAACCGCAGATTCATCAACAGCAGATGAAAAAGGAGATGCAGAAGCAGGAGATGCAGCAATAGGATATGTAGCAGGAAATGCAGCAGAAGATGCATTAGCAGGAGATACAGGATGAATCAGAAGAAGCAGAAGGAGATGCATCAGCAGGAGATGTATTAGCAGAAGATGCAGCAGCAGGAGATGCATTAGCAGGAGATGCAGCAACGGGATACGCATGAAGAGATGCAACAGGATCTGCAGCAGGAGATTAAGCATCAGGAGACTGATAAGCAGACAATGCAGCAGCAAGACATTCAGTATCAGGAACTGCAGTAGGAGATGCAGCAAAAAGAGATGCAGCAATAGGAAATTCAGCAGCAGGATATATAGCAGGAAATTTAGCAGGCGATGCAGCAGGAGGTGATGCAGCAGGAGATCCAGCAGCTGGAGATAGAGCAGCAGGAGATGCAGCAGGAGATTCAGCCGCAGGAGATGCACCAGTAGGAGATGCATCAGGAGATGCAACAAGAGATGCAGATTATGCAGAAGATGCAGAAGCAGGAGATGCTGCAGCAGATGCAGCAGGAGGAGATGCAGCATCAGGAGACACAGCAGGAGGTGTAGCAGCAGTAATACAGCAGCAGGAGATTCAGGAGGAGATTCAGCAGCAGGAGATGCAGCAAGAGGTACATCATGAGAAATGCAGGAGGAGGTGCAGAACGAGATTCTACAGGAGGAGATGCAGCACGCGATTCAGAAGGAGATGCAGAAGCAGGAGATGCATCACCAAGAGATGCAGCATGAGGTTCAGGAGGAGTTGTTACAGCAGTATATACAAAAGCAGGAAATGCTGCAGCAGGAGATGCAGAAGGAGAAGATGCAGCAGGAGATTCAGCAGGAGATGCATCAGCAGTAGATGCAGCAGTGTATGCAGCACTAGGAGATTCAGCACCAGGTGATGCAGCAGGAGATGCAGCATCAGATTCATCAGCAGTAGAGGCAGGAAGAGGTCCAGTAGAAGGATGTCCACCAGCAGGAGATATAGCAGGAGATGCATCAGTAGATGAATCAGCAGCAGATGTAGCAGCAGATGCAGGAGATGCAGAAGGAGGAGATGCAGCAGGATATTTAGCAGGAGATGCAGCTGCATAAAATGCAGCAAGATATGAAGCAGCAGGAGATGCAGCAGCAGGAGATGCAGCAGGAGATGCAGCAGCAGGGGATGTTGTAGCAGGACCTGCAGCATCATATGCAGAATGAGATGTAGCAGCAGGAGATGAAGGTGCAGGAGATGCTACAGGAGATTCAGCAGGAGATGCAGCAGGCGGAGATGCAGCAGCAGGAGATGCAGAGAAGAATATGCAGCAGAAGGAGATATATCAGGGGATTCAACTACAGTAGATTCAGCAAGAGTTACAGCAGAACATATGCAGCAGCAAGAGATATATCAGGAGATGGAGCAGTAAATAAAGCAGCAGCAGATGCAGTTTAGTTTTCGTGTTAGGCTTATATATACAGCAAAGTCTTTGGTTGGGGTATAGTTTAGGGTTAGAGTTAGGATTAGGGTTAGTCTTTGTTTAGTGGTTGGGCCTAGGTATAGCTTTAGGTTTAGGCTTAGTGTTTGTGTTAGTGTTAATTTAGACCTTAGGCTAATGGTTAAGGCTAAAGCTTGGGTTATGTAAAGGGATAGGGCTAGGGTTAGTGTTAGGGGTAGGGTTAGCGTTACATTTATTATTTTGGTTAGGCGTTGTTTGGTGTTTAGAGTTAGGTTTTGCTTTAGGTTTAGGTTTACCTTTAGGTTTAGATTAGTGTTTGGGTTAAGATTAGGGTTAGGCTTATGGTTAGGTCTTCTTGCTTTGCAGTGAAAGCGCTATAAGAGAAGACATTCAGAAGCAGCAGCGTTCCATGCTAGCATCTTCCCTCCGGCAGTTATTCACTTTTCTTAAAGTATCGTAATTTGTGATATTAAGTCACAATTCAATATTTAATACTAAAAGTCGTGATTTGCAGTTTGCAGTGAAAATGCTTCCAGAGAAGTCGTTCTGCAGGGAAAGCACTATAACAGAAGACATTCAGAAACAGCAACATTACGTGCTAGAATATTCCCTGCAGGAGTTATTATATTTCTGCATCTGCTGCCTCATTTCCTTCTGCATCTGCTCCTGCATCGCTTGCTGCTTCATCTTCTACTGCATCTCATGCTGGGTGATCTCCTGCTTCTGCATCTACTGCTGCTGCATCTCTTGCTTCATCTGCCGATTCATTTCCTGCTGCTGTATCTCCTGCTGCTGCATCTCCAGCTGTATCTCGTGCTGCTGCATTTCCTGCTGCTGCATCGACTGCTGCTGCAACTACTGCAGCATCTCATCCTTCTGCATCTCCTCCTGCTGCAATTTCTGTTCATGCATCTCCTGATGTTACATCACTTGCTGCAGCTCCTGTTGCATCTCCTTATTCGTATCCTGCTGCTGCGTCTTCTGCTTTTGATTCTTCTGCTTCGGCATCTCCTGCTGCTGCATCTCTTGCTAATGCATCTCTTGCTACATATTCTGCTTCATATCCTGCTGCTGCATCTCCTGCTTCATATCTGCTGCTGCATCTCCTGCTTCATCTCCTGCTGCATCTCCTTTGCATCTACAGCTGCTGCGTCTCCTTCTGTTCCTCCTGATGCTGAATCTCTTGCTGGATCTCCTGCTGTTGCTTCTTCTGAATATTCATCTCCGGCTTTATCTCCTACTGCAACTCCATTTCCTGCTGTTTTATGAAAATATAATCATTCCCGCAGGGAATATTCTAGCATGTAATGTTGCTGCTTCTGAATGTCTTCTCTTATAGCGCTTTCACTGCAAAGCAAGATTTGTAGAACTTTGAGTATGCGCTTGCGTACTGTAACATCAGAATGGCTATTAAAGCGTGTCTTCAAAATTTCAGATCGTTCAGCACAAGTACCTCAGAGAACATGCTACAATTAAATGGTGGCTCTTGTCAGAGTCTTTTGTGGAGCGATTTCACTGCATTCAGAAAAGCACGTCTTATTGGCAGTTTTAGGAAAGGACACTGAAATGTGACTTAAATGCGCCCATTAAGGCGCTTTAGGAAAACTGAATCATGCCCGCAGGGAAGATTCTAGCATGGAAAGCTGACACTTATGAATGTCTTTCTTATAGCGCTTTCACTGCAAAGTATAACTTGTAGAACTTTGAGTCTCAGCTTGTGTTCTGTAACATTAGACTGGCTATTAAAGCTTTACTTGAAAAATTCTGAGCGTTCAGCACAAGTAAAGTAGGGAAGCTGCCACCATCACATGCTGGCTGTCGTTAGAGTCTTCTCTGGAAGATCTTTCACGCAAGGTGAAAAGTATTACTTGATGGACCGTTTTCGTATATGAAAATGCGAAATGCGACCTGCCTGCGTCTAATAAGGCGCTGTAGGAAAAGTGAGTAACTCCTACAAGGAAGATGCTCGCATGGAATGCTGCTGCTTCTGAAAATCCTCTCTTATAGTGCTTTTACTGCAAGGCAAGAATCTAGGCTAGAAACTCTAGGCTTGTGTACTGCAATATCAGAATGGCTATTAAAGCGTCACTTCAAAATTTCAGAGCGTTCAGTGAAAATACCGCAGGGGAGATGTTACAATCAAATGCTGGCTCTCGTTATAGTCTTTTGTGGAAGAGCTTTAACTGCAAACTGCAAAGGATGACTTTTGGACCGTTTTAATATGAGTTACTGAATTGTGATTTAATTGCGCTTTAGAAGTGATTTAGAAAAAATCTACTGTAGGGAAGATGCTAGCATGGAATGCTGCTGCTTCTGAAAGTCCTCTCTTATAGTGCTTTTACTGCAAGGCAAGACTTGTAGAAATTTCACTCTAGGCTTGTGTACTGTAACATCAGAATGGCTATTAAAGCGTCACTTCAAAATTTAAAATCGTTCAACACAAGTAACGCAGGAAGCTGCTACCATCCAGTGTTGGCTTTAGTTTTAGTCTTCTTTGGAAGTGCTTGCACTGCAACTGGCAAAGGAGGAATAAGAGAACTTTTTAGTATAGGGTACTGAATAGTGACTTAACTGGGCCCAATAAGGCGCTTTAGGGAAATTGAATAACGCCTGAAGGGAAGATGCTAGCATGCAGATGTCTTTTGCAGCTTGTAATGAAAGCGCTTCCACAGAAGAGTATAACGAGAGGCGGAATTTTATCGTTGCATGTTCCCTGTGGTACTTGTGTTGAACGAGCTGACATTCTGAAGTGACGCTTTAATAGACATGCTGGTGTTACAGTATAGAAGCCTAGTTTGAAAGTTCTACAAGTCTTGCTTTGCAGTGAAAGCGCTGTATGAGAAGACATTGAGAAGCAGCAGCATTCCGTGCTAGCATCTTCCCTGTGGGTGTTATTTAATTTTCCTTAAGCGCCTCAATAGAAGCAGATAATTCACTATTCTATACTCTACCCAAAAAGGAAATCTTAGTCGTGCTTTGTCTCTTGCAGTGCAAGCGCTTTCAAAGAAGACTCAAACTAAAGTCAACATTTAATGGTAGCAGATTCCCTGCTTTACTTGTGCTGAATGATTTTAAATTTTGAAGTGACACTTTAGTAGCCATTCTGTTACAGTACACAAGCCTAGAGTGAAATTCCTACAAGTCTTGCCTTCCAGTAAAGCGCTATCAGAGAGGACTTTCAGAAGCAGCACCATTCCATGTTAGCATCTTCCCTGCTGGTGTTATTCATTTTTCCTAAAGCGCCTTAATAGGCACAGTTAAATCACAATTCAGTACCCTATACTAAAATGTTCCATAAATCGTGCTTTTCTGCTTGCAGTGAAATCACTCCACAAACGACTCTGACTAGAGCCAACATTTAATTGTAGCATGTTTCCTGAGGTACTTGTGCTGAACGCTCTTGAATTTTGAAGTGAGGCTTTAATAGTAACTTTCATTAAAACGGTCCATAAGTCGTGCTTCGCAGCTTTTAGTGAAAGCACTTCAAGAGAAGACTTTAACGAAAGATAGCATTTGATCGTAGGAGCATCCCTGCGGTTCTTGTGCTAAACGATTTGAAATTTTCAAGTGACACTTCAATAGCAATTCTGATGTTTCAGTACACAAGCCTAGACTGGAAGTTCTACAAGTTTTTCTTTGCTGTGAAAGCACTATAAGAGAAGACATTCAGAAGCTGCAGCATTTCATGCTAGCATCTTCCCTGCGGGCGTTATTCAGTTTTTATAAAGCGCCTTATTAGGCGCCGTTAAATGACAATTCAGTACCCCATACTAAAACGTCCAATAGGTCGTGCTTTGCAGCTTGCAGTGAAAGTGCTTCAAGAGAAGACTATAAGGAGAGCCAGCATTAGATGGTAGCATCTCCCCTGCGGTATTTTCGCTGAACGCTCTGAAATTTTGAGGTCATGCTTTAATAGCCATTCTGATGTTACAGGACACAAGCCTATGTTTCAAGTTCTACAAATCTTGCTTTGCAGTGAAAGCGCTATAAGAGAAGACATTCAGAAGCAGCAGCATTCCATGCTAGCATCTTCCCTGCGGCAGTTATTCTCTTTTCTTAAAGTGCTGTAATTTGTGATATTAAGTCACAGTTCAGTACCTTATACTAAAATGTTCTGTTAGTCGTGCTTTGCAACTTGCACTGAAAACGCTTCCAGAGAAGTCGTTCTGCAGGGAAAGCACTATAAGAGAAGACATTCAGAAACAGCAGCATTCCATGCTAGAATATTCCTGCAGGAGTTATTATAGTTTCATGAAACACAGGAAATGGAGATGCAGGATTGGCAGTAGGAGATGAAGCCGGAGATGAATATTCAGAAGAAGCAGCAGCAGGAGATTCAGCAGCAAATGCAGCAGCAGGAGACTCAACAGGAAATGCATTAGCAGGAGATGCTACAACAGATTCAGTAGCACATTCAGCAGGCGATGCAGCAGCAGGATATGCTGTATTAGGAAATGTAGCAGAAGATGCATCAGCATTAGATACCGCTGCAGGATATGCAGCAGCAGGAGATGCAGCAGGAGATTAAGCAGCATGAGATGCAGCATATGGAGATGCAGCAGCAGGAGATGCAGCATACGGATATGCAGCCGAATCAGATGAAGCAGCAGATTCATAAGAGATGAAGCAGCAGGAGATACATAAGTAGGAGATGCAGCAGCAGTATATACAACAAGAGGAGATGCAGCAGGAGATGCATAAGCAGGATATGCACCTGAAGTAGATGCATGAGCAGATGCAGCAGGAGATTCACATTCTGCAAGAGATGCAGCAGCAAGAGAGCAGCCACAGAGATGGTGCAGCAGGAGATGATGCAGCAGCAGGTGAATCAGCAGGAGATGCAGCAGCAGGAGGAGGAGATGTAGTAGAAGGAGACGCAGCAGGAAGTGATGCAGTAGGTAATACAGCAGATGGAGATGCGGTAGGAGGAGATGCAGAAAGAGATTCAGCATCAGGAGATGCAGCAGCATGAAATGCAGCAGTATATACATAAGCAGGATACGCAGTAGCAGGAAATGCAGCAGCAGGAGATTCAGAGTAGTAGATGCGGTATAGAATATGCAGCAGAAGGAGATATATCAGGTTATTCAGCTACAGCAGATTCAGCAAGAGTTACAGCAGAACATATGCAGCAGCAGGAGATGTAGCAGGAGATGCAGCAGTAAATGAAGCAGCAGCAGATGCAGTTTAATTTTGGTGTTAGGCTTATGTTTACAGCTAAGGCTTGGGTTGGGGTATAGTTTAGGGTTACGGTGGGGATTAGGTTTAGGGTTCTGCTGCATCTCCTTCTGCTCCATATGGTGTATCTGCTGCTGCATATGCTTCTGCTGCATCTCCTGCTAAATCTCCAGCTGCTGCATCTCCTTATGAATTTGCTGCTGAATCTACTGCTGAATACGCATCCCCTGCTGCATCTCCTGCTGCTGCATCTCCTTAATCTGCTCCTGCATCTGCTGCTGCTTCATGTACTGCTGCATCTCCTGCTGCTTATCATTCTCTGCATCTTCTGCTCTGCATCTTCTGCTCTGCATCTCCTGCTACTGCATCCTTTGTTACCGCATCTCCTGCTGCTGCATCTCATGCTTCTGCATCTATTGCACTTGCCACTGCATCTCCTGCTGATTCATCTAAAGCTGCATCTCCTGCTACATCTCCCTCTTCTGCATCTACTGCTGCTGGATCTCCTCCCACATCTCCTTCTTCTGCATCTGCTGCTTCATATCCTTCTGATGCATCTGCGGATTCATCTCATGATGTTACTCTCCTGCTTGATCTCCTGCTACTGTATCTGCTGCTGCTGCTGCGTCTGCTGATGCATTTCCTGATGCATCTTCTGATGCTGCATCTCCTGTGTAATGTCCTGCTGCTGCATATGTTGGTGCAGCATCTGCTGTGGCAACTCCAGCTGCTGCATATCATAGTGCATCTTCTTCTGCTGCATCACCTGCAGCTGTATCTCCCGAGTACTTTCCTGCTGCAGAATCTCCTGCTGCAACTCCTGCTGCTGCATCTCCTGCTGTTGAATTAGCTGCTTCACCTCCTTCTGCTGCATTTGCTGGTGCTGCATCTGCGGCAGTATTTGCTTCTGCATCTACAGCTGCTGCATCTTATACTAGCTATCCTGCTGCTCAGTCTCCTGCTGCTGCTTCTCCTGCTTGATCTCCTGCTGCTGCATATTCTGCTTCATCTCCTGCTGCACCTCTTGGTGCTGCATCTTCTGCTGCATATGCTGCAGAATCTCAGGCTGCAATTACTGCATATCCTCTTTAAACTCCTCCTGCTGCATTACCTTCTTCCTCTCTTCCTGCTGTATTTCCTGCTGCTGCATCTGCTGCTTCTTCTCCTGCTACTGCATCTTATGGTGCTGCATCTTCTGCTGTATGTGCTGCTGCATCTCCTGTTGCTACATCATTGCTGATGCATATACTTCTTAATCTGCAGCTGAATCTTCTGCTGCCTGTGGTGCTGCAGCATCTCCTGCGGCATCTACTTCTGCATCTGATGCAGCTTCTCTTGCTCCTTAATTTTCTGCTGCATTTAGTTCTGATGCATCTCCTACTGCATCTCCTGCTGTTTAACTTTCTGCATCTGCTGCCTCATCTCCTCCTGCATCTGCTCCTGCATCTCTTGCTGCTTCATCTTCTACTGCATCTCATGCTGGGTGATCTCCTGCTTCTGCATCTACTGCTGCTGCATCTCCAGCTGTATCTCGTGCTGCTGCATTTCCTGGTGCTGTATCTACTGCTGCTGCACCTCTTGTTGCATCTCCTGCTGCTGCATCTCCAGCTGTATCTCGTGCTGCTGCATTTCCTGCTGCTGCATCGACTGCTGCTGCAACTACTGCAGCATCTCATCCTGCTGCATCTCCTCCTGCTGCAATTTCTGTTCATGCATCTCCTGATGTTACATCGCCTGCTGCAGCTCCTGTTGCTGCATCGACTGCTGCTGCAACTACTGCAGCATCTCATCCTGCTGCATCTCCTCCTGCTGCAATTTCTGTTCATGCATCTCCTGCTGTTACATCGCCTGCTGCAGCTCCTGTTGCATTTCCTTCTTCGTATCCTCCTGCTGCATCTTCTACTTTTGATTCTTCTGCTTCGGCATCTCCTGCTAATGCATCTCCTGCTAATGCATCTCCTGCCACAAGCGATTCAGCAGTTAATGAAGCAACAGCAGATGCACCAGATGGAGCAGCAGGAGATGCAGCAGGGCATGAAGCAGCAAATGCAATAGTAGGAGATGCAGAAGGAGATTCAGCAGCAGGAGATGCAGCAGCATATGCAGCAGCAGGCGATGCATCAGCAGATTCACCAGCAGCAGGAGATGCAGCAGGAAATGCCATAGCAGGAGATGCAGCAGCAGATGCAGCAGCAGCAGATGTAGCAGCAGATAAAGCAAGAAATGATTCACGAGATGCAGCAGCAGGAGATTCAACAGAAGGAGATGTAGCAGGAGATTCAGTAGGAAATGCAGCAGGAGAAGATTCATCAGCAGGTGATCCAGCAGAAAGTGATCCAGCATGAGATGCAGCAGGCAATAGTGTAGCAGGAGATGCAGCAGCAGATGCAGCAGCAGATGCAGCAGCGGAAGATATACATAAAGTAGATTATGCCTAAAAAAATGCAGAAGGAGATGCAGCAGGATAAGATGCAGCAGGATCAGATTCAGCAGGAGATGCAGCATCTGGAGACGAAGCAGTAGAAGATGCAGCAGGAGATGGAGCAGCAGATGCAGCAGGAGGTGCAGGAGCAGGGGATGCAGCGGCAGGAGATGCGGGAGTAGGAGATGCAGAAGCAGGAGATGTAGCAGCAGGACATGCAATAGGATATGCAGAAGCAAGAGATGCAGCAGCTGGACATGCAGCAGTAAGTGATGCAGGAGGAGATAGAGCAGCAGGAGATGCACCTGCAGATGCAGCCGCTAGAGATTCAGGTAAAAATGCAGCAGGATAAGCAGAACGATATGCAGCAGGAAATGCAGTAGCAGGAGATGCAGAATGAGATGCCGCAATATATGCAGCAGAAGGAGCTGCAGCAGCAGACGCGGCAGTAGGAGATGCAGCAGGAAGACATGCATCAGGAGGTGTCGCAGGATGTGTAGCAGCATGAGATGCCACAGGAGATTCAGGAGGCGATGCAGCAGCAGGAGGTGCAGCCGCAGCAGATTCAGCAGCAGATTCAGCAGGATAAGCAGCAGTAGATTTAGCAGGAGATGCAGAAGCGGATGCATTAAGAGATGCATATTAAGCAAGAGATGCAGCAGGAAGAGATGCTTTAGATGATATAGCATCAGGAGATGCAGCAAGACATTCAGCAGGAGATGCAGTAGGAGGAGAGGCAGGAGGAGATGATGCAGCAGACACAGCAGCACGAGATGCAGAAGCAGAAGATGCAGCAGGAGATGCATCAGTAATAGATACAGCAAGGGATGCAACTGCAGGAGATTCCGCAGCAGGAGATTCATCAGGAGATGCAGAGAAGGAGATGCATCAGAAGGAGATTCAGCAGGATATGCAGCAGCAGGCGTCGAAGCAATAGATGCAGCAAGAAATGCATCAGCAGGAGATTTAGCAAAAAGAGATGCAGCAGAAGGAGATGCAGCAGCAGATGAAGCAGCAAATGCAGAAGCAGCAAATACAGCAGCAGGAGATGCAGGAACAGATGCAGCAGTAGATGCAGATTCAGCAGGAGATTCAGCAGCAGGAGATGCTGCAGCAGATTCACAATAGGAGATGCAGAACAGGAGATGCAGCAAGAGATGCAGCAGTAGCAGATGCAGCAGCCGGAATAGGCAGCAACAGAAGATGCAACAAGAGATGCAGCTGCAGTAGATGCAGGAGGAGATGCAGTAGGAAGAGTTTCAGCATTATCATGAGATTCGTTAAGATATGCAGCAGAAGGATATGCAGCAGCAGGAGATGCAGCAGGATATGCAAGAACGGGAGATTCAGTATGAGATACAGCAGAAGATGCAGCAGCACGAGATGCCGCAGCAGCAGAGCAGCATCAGATGCAGCAAGAAATACAGCAGGAGATGAAACATCAGGAGATGAAGCCAAAGATGCATCAGCTGAAGATGAAGCAGGAGATGCAGCAGCACGAGATGCATCAGCATATGCAGCAGGAGATGAAGGAGGAGATGTAGCAAGATATACCGTAGTAGATGCAGCAGGAAATGTATCAGCACGAGATGCAGCAAGAAATGCAGGAGAAACAGATGCAGCAGGAGATGAGCCGATGGAGTTGCAGGAGCAGGAGATGAAGCAGGAGATGATGCAGTAGGAGATGCAGCAGCAGGAGATGCACAAGCAGATGCAGCAGGAAATGCAAATTCAGCAGGAGATGCAGTATGAAGAGAATCTTCAGCAGATGCAGCAGGATGTGCAGCATGATGAGATGTAGCAGAAGATACAGCAGCAGCAGATGAAGAAGGATATGCAGCAGCAGGAGATGCATCAGCAGGAGATGCATCAGCAGGAGATACAGAAGTAGGGTATGAAGCACAAGATGCAGCAGGAGAAGATGCAGCAGCCGGATATGCATCATGAGATGCAACAAGATCTGCAGAAGGAGATTCAGCAGCAGGAGACTAATAAGCAGATAATGCAGCAGCAGGACATTCAGTAGCAGGTAATGCAGTAGGAGATGCAGAAGAAGGAGATGCAGCAACAGGAGATTCATCAGCAGGAGATGCACCAGGAGGCGATGAGGCAGGAGAGAAAGCAGCAGCAGATGCATCAGCAGATACAGCAGGAGATCAAGCAGCAGGAGATGCAGCAATAGGAGATGCAGCAGTAGAAGATGCATCAAGAGATGCAGAAGCAGATGCAGCAGGAGATGCAGATTTAGCATGAGATGCAGAAGCAGGATATGCAGCAGAAGATGCAGAAGCAGGATATGCTGCAGCAGATGCAGCAGGCAGAGATGCAGCAGCAGGAGATGCAGCAGAAGTAGATGCAGCAGCAAGAAATGTATCAGCAGTAGATGCTGCAGCAGATGTAGATAGAGGAGGTGCAGCAGCAGGAGATGCAGCAGCAAGATATGCAGCAAGAGGTGCATCATGAGAAATGCAGCAGGAGATACAGAACGATATTCTACAGCAGGAGATGCAGCAGGAGATTCAGAAGGAGTTGCAGAAGCAGGAGATTCATCAGTAGATGCAGGAGGAGATGTAGCTGCAGTATATACAGAAGCAGGAGATGCAGCAGCAGGAGATGCAGAAGGAGGAGATGCAGCAGGTCAATCAGCAGGAGATGCATCAGCAGTAGATGCAGCAGTGTACGCAGCACCAGGAGATTCAGCACCAGGTGATGCAGCAGGAGATGCAGCAAAAAGAGATGCAGCATCAGATTCATCAGCAGTAGATTCAGGAGGAGGTCCAGCAGGAGGAGATCCACCAGCAGGAGATATAGCAGGGGGTGCATCAGTAGATGAATCAGCAGCAGATGCAGGAGATGTAGAAGGAGGAGATGCAGCAGGAGGAGATGCAGCTGGACATTTAGCAGGAGATGCAGCTGCATAAGATGCAGCAAGAGATGAAGCATTAGGAGATGCAGCAGGAGATGCAGCAGCAGGGGATGTTGTAGCAGGACATACAGCAGGAGATTTAGCAGGAGATGCAGCAGCAGGAGATGCAGAGTAGTAGATGCAGAGAAGTATATGCAGCAGAAGGAGATATATCAGGGGATTCAGCTACAGTAGATTCAGCAAGAGTTACAGCAGAACATATGCAGGAGCAGGAGATATAGAAGGAGATGTAGCAGTAAATGAAGCAGCAGCAGATGCAGTTTAGTTTTGGTGTTAGGTTTATGTTTACAGCTAAGGCTTGGGTTGGGGTATAGTTTAGGGTTAGGGTTAGGTTTCGGTTAGGCATTGTTTAGTGGTTGGGCCTAGATTTAGCTTTAGGTTTAGGCTTAGTGTTTGTGTTAGTGTAAGTTTTGAGGTTAGGCTAATGGCTAAGGCTAAAGCTTGGGTTAGGTTATGCGTTAGGGCTAGGGCTAGGGTTAGTGTTAGGGTTTGGGTTAGGGTTAGGTTTATTGTTTGGTGTTTAGGGTTAGGCTTTGCTTTAGGTTTAGGATTAGGCTTAGTGTTAGGGTCAGTTTTGGTGTTAGGCTTATGGTTAGGGCTAAGGCTAGGGTTAGGGTATGGGTTGGGGCTAGGGCTAGGTCTAGGATTAGGGTTAAGGTTTCAGTTAGGCTTAGTTTAGTGATTGCGGTCAGGTTTAGCTATAGGTTTAGGCTTAGTGTTAGTATTAGGGATAGTTTTGGTGTTAGGCTTATGGTTAGGGATAAGGCTTGGGTTAGGGTGTAGGTTAGGGCTAGGGCTGGGGTTAAAGTTCGGGCTTGGGCTAAGGTTGAAGTTAGGTAAGGCTTTGTTTAGTGATTGGGGTCAGGTTTAGCTTTAGGTTTAGGATTAGTGTTAGTTTTGGTGTTAGGCTAGGTTCCACGCTAGCATCTTCCCTCCTGCAGTTATTCACTTTTCTTGAAGTGCTGTAATTTGTGATATTAAGTCACAGTTCAATACCTTATACTAAAACGTTCTGTTAGTCGTGCTTTGCAGCTTGCAGTGAAAACGCTTCCAGAGAAGTCGTTCTGCAGGGAAAGCGTTATAAGAGAAGACATTCAGAAACAGCAGCATTCCGTGCTAGAATATTCCCTGCGGGAGTTATTATATTTTCATAAAACAGCAGGAAATGTAGATGCAGGAGTAGCAGTAGGAGATGAAGCCGGAGATGAATATCCAGAAGAAGCAGCAGCAGGTTATTCTGCAGCAAATGCAGCAGCAGGAGATGCAGCAGGACATGCAGCAGCAGGCGATGCCATATGAAGGAGTTGCAGCAGGATATGCCGCAGAAGGAGATGCATCAGATAATGCAGCAGGAGGAGATGCAGCAAGATATAGAGCAGGAGATGCCACAGCAAGACATGCATAAGGAGATGCAAAAGCAGATGCAGCAGCAGGAGATTCAGCGCAGCATATGCTGCAGGAGATGCATATCCAGCAGGAGATGCAGAAGGAAATGTAGCAGCAGGAGATGCAGCAGCAGAAGAAACAGTAGGAGTGGCAGCAGACGGAGATGCATCAGTAGATGTATATTCAAAATTAGATGCAGCAGAAGATGCAGCAGGAGATGTAGCAGCAGTAGATGCCGCAGGAGATTCAGCAAGAGAATCAGCAGCAGGAGAATCAGCAGCAGGAGATGCAGCAGCGGGAGATAGAGTAGCAGATGCAGGAGTAGATGAAGCAGCAGATGCAGCAGGCAATTCAAATTCAGGAGGAGATGCAGTAGGAACAGAATCTTCAACGGATTCTACAGGATGTGCAACATAAGGAGATATCGCAGGAGATACAGCAGCAGGAGTTATAGCAGCAGCAGATCCAGCAGGAGATGAAGGAGGAAATGCAGTAGGAGATGATACAGCAGGAGATGTAGCCGCAGATGCATCAGTAGCAGATGCAGCAGGAGATGATGCAGCAGGAGATGATACAGCAGGAGATGCAGGAGCAGGAGGTGCAGCAGCAGGAGATGAAGCAGTAGGAGATGCAGCAGAATATGAATCAGCAAGAGATGCAGAAGCAGAAGATGCTGCAGCAGGAGATGCATTAGCAGATGCATTAGCAGGAGATGCTGATGCAGAAGATGAAGAAGCAGAAGATGCCGCAGCAGGATATGAATAAGGAGATGCAATAGGGCTTGCAGCAGGTGATGAAGCAGCAGGAGACGCAGGAGCAGAAATTGCAGCAGGAGGAGATGCAGCAGGATGAGATGCAGCAGGAGATGCAGCAGGATGAGATGCAGCACGAGATGCAGAAAGAGATTCAACAGGAGGAGATGCAGCAGCAGAAGACGTAGCAGCAGGTTATGCAGCACGAGATTCTGAAGGATATGCAACCACAGGAGATGAAACAGCAGATGTAGCAGCAGAAGATGTAGCCGAAGGTTACGCAGCACGAGATTCAGCAGGAGCTTCATCAGGATATGCAGCAGCAGGAGATGAAGGAGCAGGAGATGCAGAAGCAGGAGATGCAGCAGTAGGAGATGCAGCAAAAGATGCATCTGAAGGAGATGAAGCAGCAGAAGATCCAGCAGCAAGGAATGCAGCAGCAAAACATGAAGCAGCAGAAAATGCAATAGGAGATGCAGAAGCAGGAGATGGAGCAGCAGGAGATGCAGCACAAGGAGATGCAGCTGGAGACAGATCAGCAAGAGTTGCATCATAAAAATCAGCAGGAGATGCAGCAGCAGGAGATGCAGCAGTAGGAGATGCAGCAACAGGAAATGCAGCAACAGGAAATGCAGCAGTCAGAGATGCAGCAGCAGGTTGAGCAGCAGATGCAGCAGTAGGAGATGCAGCAGCAGGAGATGCAGCAGCAGAAGATGCAGCAGCAGACGCAGCAGCAGCAGATACAGTAGCAGGAGATCAAGTAGGAGAGTAGCATCATGAGATGAATCCGCAGATGCATCAGAAGAATATGAAGCAGCAGATGCAGAAGCAGTAGACGTAGGAGGAGATCCAGCAGCAGTAGATGCAAAAGAAGGGGATTCAGCAGTAGATTCAGCAGAAGAATATGCAGCAGCAGATTCACCAGATGGAGCAGAAGGAGATGCAGCAGGGGATTAAGCAGCAGATGCAACAGGAAATGGAGCATCAGGAGATGCATCCGCAGATGCATGAGCAGAGGATGCAGCAGGAGATGTAGCAGTAGGAGATACAGCAGCAGGAGTTGAAGCAGCAGATGCAGCAGCCGGAGATGAATGAGGACATCAAGTAGCAGGAGATGAAGCAGCAGGAATTTTAGCAGGAGATGCAGCAGTACAAGAAGCATTTCCTTCTGATGCATCTCCTGCTGATTCATCTCTTGATGATGCATCTTTTGCTGCATCTCCTGCTGCTGCATTTCCTGCTGCTACATTTTCCTGCTGAATATGCTACTGAATCTGCTGCAGTATCTGCTGCTGCTGCATATCCTTCTGCATCTCTTTCGGCTGCATCTCCTGCTGCATATCATCCTACTGCACCTCTGTCTGTATCTCCTGATGCATCTCCTGCGGCTTCATCCCCTGAAGCTGCATTTCCTGCTACATCTCCTGCTGCAGTATCCCCTGTTGTTGTATCTCCTGCTGCTGCATCTCCTCCTGCTGCATCTCCTGTTGCATTTCCTGCTGTATCTCCTGCTGCTTCTTCTACTTCTACCTCTCCTGATGCTGAACCTCCTTCTGCTGTGGCTGCTGCTGAATCTCCTGCAGTGTCTGCTGCTGCATCTCCTCCTACATCTGCTGCGGCTGCATCTCCTTGTGCTGCGTCTCCTGCTTCAGCTCCTAATACATCTCCTGTGACTTCATCACCTGCTGCATCTCTTGCTGCTGTATTTCCTGCTGCTGCATCGCCTGCTGCATCTCCTGCCGGATGCCTTTCTGCTGGAAATTTTTGCTCCATCTCCTCCTGCTGTATTTCCTGCTGCATCTCCTGCTGAATCTCTTGCTGCAGCTACTGCTGCTGCATCTCCTGCTGCAACTACTACTGCTGCATCTCCTTCTGAGGCTTCTGCGGATTCACCTACTGCTGGTGCATTTCCTGCTGCATTTCCTGCTACCGCATGTATTGCTGAATCTCCTGTGGCTGCATCTCCTGCTATTGCATCTCTTACTGCAGTAATTCCTGCTAGATCTGCTGCTGCACCTCCTGCTAAATCTCCTGCTGCAGAATCTCCTGCTGCATCTCCTTCTGCATCTCCTGCTGAATATTCATCTTCTGATGCATCTCCTGCTGCTGCATCTCTTCTGCATATCCTGCTGCAGCATCTGCTGCCACATCTGTACTGCTGTATCTCATGCTGCATCTCCTGCTGCTCCATCTTCTACTGCATATCATGCTGCTTCATCTCCTGCTACTGCATCTTCTTCTTATGCATCTCCTGATGCTGCATCTCCTGCTGCATCTTCTTTTTTTTTGTATCTTCTGCTGCTACATCTCCTGCTTCATCTCCTTCTCTGCATATCTTGCTGCTACATCCCCAGCTACAGCATCTCATGTTGCATCTCCTCTTGCTCAATCTCCTGCTGCATATCCTGCTGGTACATCTCCTGCTACTGCATCTCCTTCTGCATCTCTGTATCTCCTGCTGATGCATCTCCTGCTGATGCATCTCTTGCTGCGTGTCCTAATGCAGCATATCCTTCTGCTGCATCTCCTGCTGAATGTGCTTCTGAATCTGCTGTGGCATCTGCTGAGTCTGCATCTCCTTCTGCTGAATCTCCTGCTTGTGCATCTTCTGCTGAATGTGCTGCTGAATATGCTGCTGCATCTCCTGCTAAATATGCATGTCCTGCTGCATCTCCTTCTGCTCCATCTGGTGCATCTGCTGCTGCATCTCCTGCTGAATCTCCTGCTGCTGCATCTCCTGATTCAGCAGGAGATGCAGCAGGAGGAGATGCAGCAGCAGTAGTTACTGCAGCAGGAGATTCAACAGGAGACTGAGCACCAAACACAGCAGCAGGAGATGCATATCCAGCAGGCGATGCAGGAAGAAATGTAGCAGCAGCAGATGCAGCAGCAGATGCACCAGATGGAGCAGAAGGAGATGGAGCAGAAGAAGATGCAGCAGCATGAGATGCAGCAGGAGATGTAAAAGGATGAGAAGCAGCACAAGATGAAGAAGGAGATTCAACAGGAGGAGATGCAGCCGCAGGAGATGCAGCCGCAGGAGATGCAGCAGCAGAAGATGCAGCAGCAGAAGATGTAGCAGCAGGTTATGCAGCACGAGATTCAGCAGGAGCTTCAGCAGGATATGCAGCTGCAGGAGATGCAGCAGCAGGAGGTGCAGCAGGATCAGGAAATGCAGCAGAAGATAAAGGAATAAGAGAAGCTGCAGCAGATGCAGAAGGAGATGCAGCAGCTGGAGACGCAGCAGAAGGAAATGCAGCAGCAGAAAATGCAGCTTGAGACGCAGCAAGAGTTGAAGCGGGAAATGCTGCATCAGGTGATGCTGCAGGAGATGCAGCAGGAGATGCATCAGCAAGAGATGCAGCACCAGGAGATGAAGCAATAGGAAGTGCAGCATCAAAAGATGCATCAGGAAATGCATCAGCAGATGCAGCAGCAGCTACAGTAAGAGGAGATCAAGTAGGAGAGTAGCAACATGAGATAAATCCGCAGGTGCATCAGGAGGATATGAAGCAGCAGATGCAGAACCAGGAGATGTAGGAGGAGATCCAGCAGCATTAGATGCAAAAGAAGGAGATGTAGCAGGAGATGCAGCAATAGATGAATCAGCAGCAGATGCACCAGCAGATGCAAGAGATGCAGCAGCAGGAGATGCAGCAGTAGGAGATGTAGGAAAAGATGCAGCAGCAAGGGATGCAGTAGCAAAGGATGCAGTAGCAGGAGATGCTAAGCAGCAGAAGGAGATGCATCAGTACATGAAGCAGCAGGGGATGCAGTAGCAGGAGATGCTAAGCCGCAGAAGGAGATGCAGCAGGACATGTAGCCGATAGAGATGCAGCAGGTAATGCAGCAGCAGGAAATGCAGCTGGATATAAAGCAGGAGATGCAGCAGGATCTGAAGCAGGAGATGCAGCAGGAGATGCGTATTCCGCAGCACATTCAAAAGGAGATGCAGCAGCAGGAGATTTAGCAGGAGATGCAGTAGGAGATAAAGCAGAAGCATATGCAGCAGCAGATGCACCAGATGGAGCAGAAGGAGATGCAGCAGGAAATTAAGCAGAAGATGCAACAGGAAATGGAGCATAAGGAGATGCATCCACAGATGCATGAGCAGAGGATGCAGCAGGAGATGTAGCAGCAGGAGATTAAGCAGCAGGAGTTGAAGCAGCAGGTGCCACAGCAGGAGATTACACAGGAGATGAAGCAGCAGGAGATGCAGCAGGGGATGCCTATTCAGCAGCACATTCAGAAGGAGATGCGGCAGCAGCATATTTAGCAGGAGATGCAGCAGTAGATTCAGCAGAAGCAGATGCAGCAGATGGAGCAGAAGGAGATGCAGCAGGGGATTAAGCAGCAGATGCAACAGGAAATGGAGCATCAGGAGATGCATCCGCAGATGCATGAGCAGAGGATGCAGCAGGAGATGTAGCAGCATAAGATACAGCAGCAGAAGTTGAAGCAGCAGATGCAGCAGCAGGAGATGCAGGAGGACATCAAGTAGCAGGAGATGCATCAGCAGGAATTTTAGCAGGACATACAGCAGTACATGAAGCATTTCCTGCTGATGCATCTCCTGCTGCATATCCTGCTGTTGTATCTCCTGCTGATTCATCTCTTGATGATGCATCTTTTGCTGCATCTCCTGATGCTACATCTTCCGGCTTCTGCATCTCCTGGTTTTGCATATCCTGCTAAATCTCCTGCTGAATCTCAGGCTGCAATTACTGCTGCATCTTATGCTGCTGCATCTGCTTCTACATCTCTTGATATATCTACAACTGCTGCATCTCCTGCTGCTGGATCTCCCGCTGCCTCTCCTGCTGCTGTATCTGCTGCTGCATCTGCTGCTGCATCAGCTCCTGCAGCATCTCTTACTGCATCTCCTTCTGCTCAATATCCTGCTTCATTTGGGGCTGCTGCATATATGCTGCTGCATCTCCTGCGGCTGCATGCTCTTCTGCATTTAATCCTGCTGCATCTGCTGCTTCATCCCCTTCTGCAACATCTACTGTTTGATCGCTTGCTGCTGAATCTCATGATCCTACATCTCCTGCTGTGGCAATTCCTGCTGAATATGCATGTCCTTCTGCACCTCCTTCTGCTGCATCTCCTTCTGCATATCATGATGCTACACTTCCTGCTGCTGCATCTCCTGCTAATGCATCTCCTGCTGAATCTCCTGCTGCTGCAATTCCTGCTGCATCTCGTGCTGCACCTCCTGCTGCATTTCCTGCTGTCTCCTGCTGATTCTCGTTCTGCATCTGCTGCTTCTGCAGCTCATGCTGCTGCATCTTCTGCTTCTACATCTTGTGCTGCATCTCTTGCTGCTGCATCTCCTGCTTCTTCATTTCCTGCTGCTGCATCTATTGCTGCATCTCCTGCTGAATCTATGCTGCTGCATGTTCTGCGGCATATTCTGCTACTGCATCTCCTGCTGCATCACCTGCTGCTACATCTCCTGCCTCATCTCGTCCTCTGCATCTGCTGCTATATAACTTTGTCCTGCCTCTCCTGCTGCATCTCTTTCTCTGCATCTCCTGCAGCTGCATCTCCTGCTACATCTCCTACTATATCTCTTGCTTCTGCATATCATGCTGTATCTCCTCTTACATCTCCTTCAATTCATATCCTGCTCCATCTCCTACTGCTGCATCTCCTCCATCTCCGACTGCTGCATCATCTGCTGAATCCCCTGCTTCTGCATCTCTTGGCGATTCATTTCCTGTTGCATCCCCTGCTGCTGCAAATGCTGTTGCATCCCCTGCTGCTGAATCTCCTGCTGCATCTCGGGCTGCTGCATCTCGGGCTGCTGCATCTGCTGCTGCTACATCACTTTGTCCTGCCTCTCCTGCTGCATTTCTTTCTTCTATGTCTCATGCTGCTGCATCTCCTGCATCTGAATCCCCTACTACATCTCTTGCTGTATCTCCTGCTGCTGCATTCCCTGCTGCAGCATCTCCTGCTTCATCTCCTGCCTCTGCATCTCCTGCTGGTACAATTTCTGCCTCTGAGCCTCCTGCTTCTGCATCTCATGCTGTATCTCCTGCTGCATCAGCAGCATCTACTCCTGCATCTGCTGCTGATTTATCTCTTCCAGAATTTTTTGTTGCTGCATCTCCTACAGCATCTTTTGTTGCTGCATCTCCTGCTATATCTCGTGTTGCTGCATATCCTGCTGAATATGCTGGTCAATCTACTTGTGCATCTGCTGCGGCTGCATGTGCTGCTGCTGCAGCTCTTGCATCTCCTGCTGCTGCTTCTCATGCTGCATCCTCTGCTGCATCTACTCCTTCTCCTCGTGCATCTCCTGCTGATTCATCTCCTGCAGCTTCATCTCCTAATGCTACATCTCCTGCTTCATCTCCTTCTGCTGCAATTCCTTCTGCTTCATCTTCCTCTACATCTGCTGCTGCTGCATCTGCTACTGCTTATGCATCTCTTGCTACTGCATCTCCTGCAGCATCTCCTGCTCTATATCCCGCTGGATCTCCTCATCCTGCATTATCTGATGCATCTCCTCCAATGGCATCTCCTGCTGTTGCATCTCCTGCTGCTGCATCTTCTGCTGAATCTCCTGATGCTGCTTCTTTTGAATAGGCATCTCCGGCTTCATCTCCTACTGCCACTCCTGCATCTCCATTTCCTGTTGTTTTATGAAAATATAATAACACCCGCAGGGAATATTCTAGCATGGAATGCTGCTGTTTCTGAATGTCGTCTCTTATAGCGCTTTCATTGCAGAACAACTTCTCTGGAAGCGTTTTCACTGCAAGCTGCAAAGCACGACTAACAGAACGTTTTCGTATAGAATACTGAATTGAGAATTAATATCACAAATTATGGCACTTTAGGAAAAGTGCGTAACTCCCGCAGGTAAGATGTGAGCATGGAATGCTGCTGCTTCTGTGACGGAGACCAGCTCACAAGGACGCCTTGATTAACTGACAGGCTACCACTCTGGTGGCAAATAGCGAAACTTTACTTCAAGAGTGGTAATATATACAATGCTCAGATAGTAGTTCAAGAAATAGGTTCACACACACAACAGCATCTGGACATAATCACTATCAACATTCATATCCTGGGAACACAGCTGAATTTACTGTCTCAGCTCGAAACGTCCTTCCAATGTTTACAGAACACATTATCTCAACCTGCAATGTTACTTGCTCTAAATCACGGAATAAGGGAGCAACCATCAGGCATGCCAAGAGTTCCCAGGGCACCCCTCCCTTCCAGGAGGGGGGCACCTTATTTCCCTTCTACAGTTCTAGCTTAACCCTTTCAGGCCGGCAGAACTGTGTGCAGCCCAATGGTTCTCCTCATTCCACCCTTTTTCTTTTTGTTAGATAAACATTGGTGGAGGTTTTTCTTTGGAGTGTTCTAATTTAATCTTTTTTAGGCCTATATATATTTGCTGAAACTGCTTTGCAACGCATCGCAAAAAAACACGGGCAAAATAACAGTCCTAGCAAAACCACGATTCCCAACACAATTAACTCATAAATTCCCTGTTTAAAAGATTCAAAAGATGGAAATGCTGATTTGAGGGCATCAATAAAATTTTCCGTTTGTTGAGCAACTGAAAGCTCTAGCTTATGAGAATTTATCATGTCCTGAATATGCTGTTTCAATTCTTTTAAATCAAGAGAAGTGTTAGCATTATTCCAAATACCTTGTAAATGACTTTGTATCTTATCCCAAGAAAACATGGTGTAATTATATGGGACCGGGGTTACACATATGGTACGATATTCAGCATGGCAAAGAAGGGATTCTCGAGTGGCTAAAATTTGCAACTGTCTTCCCAAGATATCAACTGTATCTTTGAGTGAGTTGAGACGCAATTCTATCTTTTCATCCCAATTTTCCTGACTCTGTAATGCTCTAGATACATTGATAGATAATTCATTCACAAACGCAGCAGTCTGGATACTAGAGGCTAAAGATATAGAGGCCACTGGTGTTATTGCAATGGCAGCAATTAAGGCTGCAATCCCAGCTATTATTAGTCCAATCACCCGTTTAGATTGATGTGTCAATTGTCGCGTTACCTCCTCTAATATTTTAACTCCCCTATCTGCATACCAATCATGCGATAGATTAACAGGTAGATATACATAGTCAGGTTGTTTTACTAACAAAAAGGAGTCATTAGTACTATTTACACAGTTAGAAATTTGACAGTTACTACAGCTAACATTAGTATCATTCACAATTTTTAAAGGTCCACTCAAAAATGCATAAGGTTCTGGGACACAAGCCCGCTTATAGAATTCAGTCTGATTTTGCGTTCCTTCCATTGCCCATATTTTGCCCTTTCGAATCCATGTAACATTCAACCTTTTTTTTTTTTTTTTATTGGTTTGATTTTTCCCAGGGCGGCAGCAGCCTTCCACAAGTTAGAATAAAAGGTTTGGTTATTCTTTGTCCAAACTCCAGAAACAAGGTTAACGGGTTGCGAATTTTGATAGATCATATTCCAATCACACAAAGATGTGTTAGAACACACTGTTTCGTTGGCATGACACATTCTCCAATATGGTGCAAAATCCATTTTTGTCGGGGAGAGGTTTCGACAAAGAGGTATATGCGAGGGTGGTATACCAGGACCTCGGCTAACGTTTTGTAGGTCAGGATAATAGAAATCAAGAGCCCAGTGGATCCCTGCTGAAACATTTCGATCCCAATCATGTCGCATAACAACCTTTTCACACAAGGGCTCAGTATGATTAGCCTGAAAACACATAGGTTTACCATCTAATCTACCAGAATAATTGAAAAATGCTGAAAAGACTTAAATATGCATATCAGAATATTGTCCCATAAACTTAGTTTGGTTATTATACACAGGAATATCTGTCGGCTCGTCCCATGTAACTGGATGAATTACAGGAGGATTAGGGACAAAAGCCCAATATATTTCAGGCCAACACCCACGTTGCAGCAACCATAGAGCACTAAGTAACAGGGCCAGAAGCTGAATTCTGGATCGCATTCTCATCTCCCAATCGTGGGTCAGGGACAATCTCTGCAGACGTCTCCGTAGCTTTCCCATCTTGGTTTTTGGCATGACGAATGCACCGCTCCGGTATCCACCTTGGCGAAGTTTCATCTGTGGGAAAAACACAAACATACCCTCGGCCCCAGACTAGTACTGGGTCGGGCCCATGTAATTTCCCGTCCATTGGATCTCTCCAATATACCAAAGGTTTGGAACTGATGGTGTGGTTCCAATGTCGATCAGCAGCAGATAAACCATCATCGTCCAAAGTTAAAAATTTAAAACAAATAACGCATGTGACAATATAGAAAATGGAGTATCCTTGATACCCCATGTCCCCCTTTTTGTTTTTTGATGACTAAAGCGTTCAGGTGAAACATATGATTGACTTGATGTTGTATACACTGCAACACACAGAATAATTGTTAAAGCAATTAACACCATTAAAAATAACATTCCTCCTCATTCTTGTCAACTGCTTTTGTGATTGAGGCTTAACAGTTGTCACACAGCAATGTCATTTGATCCATCTTACAGGTGCCCACAGTGGTCCTGTATCTGTGAAAACACAAGCATAACCTTGTCCCCATGTTAGTAGCTTATACAGAACTGTCCTTTGCCCATAATAACTGTTTTTCAATGGCACTTTCACACTGTCTCGTACGTGCTCTAATTTTGACGACATGGTTTGCATATGCTTCAACATTGGCACAATTTTATCATCTCCTGCTAATCGCAAAATTTCATTACATATTGCACCTTCATCAATCTGTTTTGTAGTGCCTCTCCTGATTTCCCCTTTCTTTGTTTCGCTAACAATGTTTTTACTACTTGATGGATATGCTCAAAAATCACATGACTTAGTAAATGGATATCAATACTTCCCGGATAATCTGTTAGATCTACTTGTAAATTCAAAATATTTGCCATGCAGCACTTAGCATATTTGTTGTCATTGGGATATAAATGATTGTCGAGTTTTGGCCTAATAACTGAACACTTCTTTTTCTTCCCTTGGTGATTATCGTTGTAACAACTTTAAATCTAGTGACTACATTTTTGTTTGTTTGCTTGTTTGTTTGTTAAGGTTGAAGGTTGAAATATCCACTCAATAATTTGTAATGAATCATTTACATTTCCCTATATCATTGGCTCAATATCCCCAAAGGTTGTCTGCACTAGGACCCAGCAGTTGCTGATGAGCAACCCTGGAATGCAGAGTGTTCTCACAAATTGGCATTCCCCAAGAAAGACAACCATTAACTCCTCTGGACTTCTTCAAAGCTGAAAGAAAAAAAAACTTAGAGAGGAAAGAGAAGGGTGGGGGGGCGGGGGGATTCACACACATACAGGTGCAAGGTTAGGCTTTATCCTTCTTTTTATGTTTTGCTAGGTATTTTAAACTCTTACCTTCTGAAGCCTTTCATTCCAAAGATCCCCAGGTAAATCTACCTGTTTGCCGGCTTAGTGGACGTTTGAGATTGAAAGATCCCAGAGATATATTTTCAAGATTACTCAAAACCAATTTGTAAGTCTTACAAATGTTTGAAGTACTTCAAACACACACGATCGCTCATTTCTCAGCTAGCCGAATACATTCATACAATGTTGGTTATCACTATTGGATCCACACGGTACCAGGAACATACAACACTTAAAATATGTACATGCATTATCTAATAAGGCTTATATCGATTTCACTTATGGTAAACTTTTTTTTTCTTTTTTTTTTTTTTTTCTTTTTTTTTTTTTGTAGTTTCTGTGTTGATAGAATCACGAACTGGTCAGTTGAACCACAGCTTAAGAATGTTAGCGGCAATGGTTTCCAAAATCGTAATAGTAAAGGGGGCCGTCGGGCCATACTGAGCACTAGGGACTTTTAATTCTTTTAGTTGTTTGAATGGAATAGGTTCATAATCATTAAACAGTTCTCCGGCTGCATGCTGTCTCTGTACTACCGGGTACACTTGGAATCCTTCCATAACCTCCCCTGCTTCTCTTGCCTTTTTCAACGCTAACTGCATAGGAGACTGCATAAGCAGGTCCTCAGGACCAGGGGGTGGGGGCCATGTCCCATCTCTAAAAGCAGGCAGAACTACAGGAGGCTGTTCTGGTAAATGTGCCTGAATGCCCACCTCCTTTAAAACAGGAAAAACATCTTTTTCGTGGTGATACCGAGCTGCCTGCTCCTCTAAGTCTTCCCAATCCCCAGGGTTTAAATCCTTGGCATCCGTCCCTAGATTTATGTCAAATTTGAATTTGCGTAAAGCTGCATGATTCTGGGAAGGTTGTTCATACTGAGGGGGAGGAGGGGGTGCAGAGGGAGGTGGGGGTATGTCGTCTAAAGATCGAGAACGAGGTAAGGAAGGATATATTTTCCTAACTGAAGAGCGCGTCTGTCTAGCCCATTTTTCGTCGCCTGTGTCCCCTCGCAGACACTCTTTAATCAAGGACCACAAGGTAAAGGCGTCGATAGGAACCTTTTCAGGTCCATGAGCAGCGTAACAACTTTTGATTCTATCTCCTACTCTATTCCATGTGTCAATATTAATCGTACCATCTCTTGGAAACCAAGGGCAAATCTTTTCTATGAAGTCTAAAAAATGATCAATTTGTTTCCCAGTAATCTTGACCCCTCTAGCACAAAGCAAAGATTTTAAAATACTAGCAAAAATATCACGCTCCGTACTTGAAGCAAGTCCCATCTCCTTAGTATTATTTGATTGATTCGTCTGTTAGAAATCCCTAGTCCTTACCTTCGATTCAACTCACCTACCGTGGCTTGTGAAGGTAAGCGATGCCCTGTCCTTCAGTAACCAAGTATCCCGGGTTTCGGCACCAAATGACGGAGACCAGCTCACAAGGACGCCTTGATTAACAGACGGGCTACCACTCTGGTGGCAAATAGCGAAACTTTACTTCAAGAGTGGTACTATATACATGCTCAGATAGTAGTTCAAAAAATAGGTTCACACACACAACAGCATCTGGACATAATCACTATCAACATTCATATCCTGGGAACACAGCTGAATTTACTGTCTCAGCTCGAAACGTCCTTCCAATGTTTACAGAACACATTATCTCAACCTGCAATGTTACTTGCTCTAAATCATGGAATAAGGGAGCAACCATCAGGCATGCCAAGAGTTCCCAGGGCACCCCTCCCTTCCAGGAGGGGAGCCCTTGTTTCCC
Source organism: Clamator glandarius (assembly GCA_033459285.1). Lineage (NCBI taxonomy): Eukaryota > Metazoa > Chordata > Aves > Cuculiformes > Cuculidae > Clamator > Clamator glandarius. Next base: position 223,342 of record JAUNZM010000793.1, read on the forward strand.
TTCTACAGTTCTAGCTTAACCCTTTCAGGCCGGCAGAACTGTGTGCAGCCTAATGGTTCTCCTCACTTCTGAATGCCTTCTCTTATAGCGCTTTCACTGCAAAGCAAGAGTTGTAGAACTTCCAGTCTAGGCTTGTGTTCTGTAACATCAGAATGGCTATTAAAGCATCGCTTCAAAACTTAAGAGCTAACAGCATCTCCTGCTGCATCTCCAGCTGGTGCATCTGCTGCTGCATCTTCTGCTGCTGCATCTCCTGCTAATGCATCTTTTGCTGAATCTCCTGCTGCTGCATATCCTGATGCTTCTTCTACTTCATATCCTACTGCTGCATCTTCTACTTCATATCCTACTGCTGCATCTTCTTCTGCATCTCCTGCTGATGCATCTCCTGCTGCATTTCCTGCTTCATCTGCTGCTGCATCTGCTGCTGCATCTCCTTCTTCTGCATCTCCTGCTGCATCTCTTGCTGCTGTATCTTCTTCTTCTTCATCTCCTTCAGCATCTACTTCTCTTGCATATCCTGCTGCATTTCCTGCTGCATCTCCTGCTGCATTTCGTGCTGATACATTTCCTGCTCCATCTACTATGGTGTATCTTGATACATCTGTTGCCTCATCTCCTCCTGCATCTGCTGATGCATCTCGTTCTGCTGCTTCTCCTGCTTCATCTTCAGCTAATGCATCTTTGGCTTCATCTCCTGATGTTTCATCTCCTGCTGCATCTGCTGCGGCATCTCCTGCTGCATCTGCTGCGGCATCTCCTGCTGCTGCATCTCTTTCTGCATTTCCTGCTGCATCTGCTTCTGCCCTGCTGCTGCTTCATCTACTGCTGAATCTCCTGCTCCATATCCTGCTGCTGCATCTTCTGCTGTATCTCATACTGAATGTCCTGTCCCTGCATATCCTCCTGCACCCCCTGCTACTGCATATCTTTCTGCTGCATCTCTTAATGTATCTTATGATTATGCTACATTTCTTGCTCATGCATCTCCTGCTGCATCTACAGCTGCTGCATATCTTGCTGCATTTCCTGCTGCTGCATCTCCTGCTGCTGCATCTGTTGCTGCATCTCATCCTGCCTCATCTGATGGTACTTAATTTGCTGCTGCATCTCCTGCTGCTGCATTTCCTCTTGCATCTCCTGCTACATCGCTTGGCATTGCATCTCCTGCTTCATCTCCTGCTGTAGAATCTCCTGCTGCATTTCTCATGATGCACCTCTTGCTGCATATCCTGCTGCTGCGTCTCCTGCTTCTACATCTCCTCCTGCTACAGCTGCTGCAGCCTCTCCTGCTGCTACATCTTCTGCTGCTGCATCTCCTGCTGCCGCATCTCCTGCTGCTGTATCTCCGGAAGAATTTCCTGCAGAATCTCATGCTGCTACATCTCCTGCTGTTTCTACTCTTGCATCTCTTTTTGAATATGCATCTCCTGATGCATCTCCTCCTGCTGCAACTCCTACCGCTTCGTCTGATTCTGCATCTCCTCCTGCATCACCTGCTGCTGCATCTCCTTCTGGATATGCATCCCCTGCTACTGCACCTCCTGCTGTTGAATATACTGCTACTGTATCCTCTTCTACAACTCCTGCTGCTACATCTCCTGCTAAAGCCCTTGATGCCTCTCCTGCTGCTGTGTCTGCTGCTGAATAGCTTGCATGACCTGCTGCTGCATCTCCTTCTGCATCTACTGCTGCTACATCTCTATTCTGCTGCATCTCTTTCTGAATCTCCTGCTGCTGCATCTCCTCCAGCTGCATCTGCTGCTACAGCTCCTGCAGCAGATCCGGTTGAATCTGCTGCTGCCTCTCCTGCTGCTGCATCGCCTGCTGCATGTATGGTTGCATCTTCTGCTGCATGAACTGCTGCATCTCTTAATGCGTCACATCTTGATCATGCATCTCCTGCTGCATCACCTGCTGATGCTTTTTCATGCTGAATCTCCTGTTATAACTCCTACTGCTGCATCTCCTGCGGCATCTCTCACTGCTACGTCTTCTTTTGCATCTCCTGCTGCATCACATGCTGCATGTCCTACCACTGCAGGTGCAGACTTAGTCTTAGTATTAGGGTTAGTTTTGGGGTTAAGTTTATGTTTACAGCTAAGGCTTGGGTTGGAGTATAGTTTAGGGTTAGGGTTATTGTTATGATTAGAATTTGTTTAAAGTTTGGGGCTAGGTTTAGTTTTTGGTTTAGGGTTTGTTTTAGAAATCGTTTGGGGTTTAGGCTTATGATTAGGGGTAAAGGCTTGGATTAGTGTACAGGTTAGGGGTAGGGCTAAGGTTAGGGTTAGTGTTAGGCTTAGGGTTTTGGTTAGGCTTTTGTGGTTGGTCATAGGTTTAGCTTTAGGTTTAAGGCTAGTGGTAGGATTAGTTTTGGGGTTATGCTAAATGGTTAAGGCTAAGGCTTGGGTTAGGGTATAGGTTAGGGCTAGGGTTAGGGTTAGGGTCTCGGTTAGGCTTTTTTAGTGGTTGGGCTTTAGTGTTAGTGTTACGGTTATGTTTAGGGTTAGGATTATGATTAGGTCTACGGCTTGTGTTAGGGTATAGGTTAGGGATACGGCTAGGGTTAGGGTCAGTGTTTCAGTTTGGCTTTGTTTGGTGTTTAGGGTTAGGTTTTGCTGTAGGATTAGGCTTAGTGTTAGTGTTAGGGTCAGGTTTGGTGTTAGGCTTATGGTTAGGGCTAAACCTTGGGGTAGGTTTTAGGGTTAGGGTTAGGGCTAGGGCAAGGGTTAGGGGTAGGGCTAGGTCTAGGTTTAGGGTTAAGGTTTCAGTTAGGCTTTGTTTAGTGATTGGGGTCAGGTTTAGCTATAGGTTTAGGCTTAGTGTTAGTATTAGGGTTAGTTTTGGTGTTAGGCTTGTGTTTACAGCTAAGGCTTTGGTTGGGGTATGGTTTAGGGTTAGGGTTAGGATTAGGGTTAGGGTTTCTGTTAGGCTTTGTTTAGTGGTTGGGCCTAGGTTTAGCTTTAGGTTTAGGCTTAGTGTTTGTGTTAGGATTAGTTTTGAGGTTAGGCTAATGGTTAAGGCTAAATCTTTGCTTAGAATATGGGTTAGGGGTACGCCAATAGAAGGTAGGATTCTTCTGCTGTAAGTTTTTGTGCATCTCCTGCTGCTCCATTTGCTGCTGCATCTGCTGCTGTTTATATCCCGCTGAATCTCCTGCGGATGCATCTCCTGCTACATATCCTCCTGCTGCATCTCCTGCTACATATCCTCCTGCTGCATTTCCTGCTTTTGCATCTCCTGATTAAGAATCTCTTGCTGATGCATCTCCTGTTTGTGCAACTCCTGCTGCACCTCTTACTGCTGCATCTGCAGCATATGCTGCTTCATCTGGTGCTGCTGAACGTACTGCTGCATCTCCTGCAACATCTCCTGCATCTGTCACTGCATCTCCTTCTTCATCTCCTTCTGCATCTCCTGCTGCATCTCCTGCTGATACATCTCCTGCCTCATATTCTGCTGCTGTGTCTCCTGCTGATGCATCTCCTTCTGCATCTCGTACTTCTGCATCTACGTCTGTATCTCCTGCTCCTTCATCTCCTGCTGCATCAATTACTGCTGCATCTTCATCTAAGTGTCGATCTGCTGGAGGATAGGGAGGCTCTGCAAAAAGTTTAACAAGGCCAAATGCTGGGTCCTGCACTTGGGGCACAACAACCCTAAGCAGAGGTACAGACTAGGAGAAGCCTGGCTGGAAAGCTGCCAGGAGGAGAAGGACCTGGGGGTGCTGGTTGACAACCGACTGAACATGAGCCAGCAGTGTGCCCAGGTGGCCAAAAAGGCCAATGGCATCCTGGCTTGTATCAGGAACGGCGTGACCAGCAGGACCAGGGAGGTTATTCTCCCCCTGTACTCGGCACTGCTGAGACCGCACCTCGAGTACTGTGTTCAGTTCTGGGCCCCTCACCACAAGAGGGATGTTGTGGCTCTGGAGCGAGCCCAGAGAAGGGCAACAAAGCTGGTGAAGGGTCTAGAGAACAAATCTTATGAGGAGCGGCTGAGAGAGCTGGGGTTGTTCAGCCTGGAGAAGAGGAGGCTGAGGGGAGACCTTATTACTCTCTACAACTGCCTGAAGGGAGGTTGTGGAGAGGAGGGAGCTGGCCTCTTCTCCCATGTGACAGGGGACAGGACGAGAGGGAATGGCCTCAAGCTCCGCCAGGGGAGATTTAGGCTTGAGATTAGGAAGAAATTCTTCACGGAGAGGGTGGTTAGGCATTGGAACGGTCTGCCAAGGGAGGTGGTTGAGTCACCGTCCCTGGAGGTGTTTAAGGTTAGGGTAGACGAGGTGCTTAGGAGCATGATTTAGGGATTGGTGGGAATGGTTGGACTCGACGATCCAGTGGGTCTCTTCCAACCTGGTTATTCTGTGATTCTGTGATTCTGTGATTCTTATGCTGCTGTATCTCCTGCCGCTATATTTCCTGCTCCATCTCCTCCTGCTGCATCTCCTGTGGCATCTCCTCCTGCTGCAGCTCCTGCTGAATCTCGTTGTACATCTCCTGCTGCTTCTGTTTCTTCTGCATCTCCTGATGCATGCCCTGCTGCTTTTTCTCATGCTGCTGCATCTCCTGCTGCTATATCTCCTGTTGCTCCATGTCCTGCTGCTGCTTCTCCTTCTGCTGCATCCCATATTGCATCTCCTATTGCAGCATCTCCGGCTTCATCTCTTGCTGATGCATATCCTGCTGCTGCATCTCCTTGTGCATCACCTGCTGCATCTCCTTGTGCATCACCTGCAGATGCATCTCCTGCTAAAGCATCTCTTGCTGTATCTCCTCCTGATGCATATTCATCATCATTTCCTGCTGCAGCTCTTCCTGCTGCATCTCCTTCTGAATCTACTACTGCTGCATCTGCTGAATATGCTGCTGCATCTGCTGCTGCTGGATCTCGTGCTGCATCGCTTCCTGCTGCATCTCCTGCTGAATTTCCTGCTATATCTCATGTTTATGAATGTCCTGCTGCTGCATTTTCTGTTTATCAGTCTCCTGCTGCTGAATCTCCTGCTGCAGATCCTTTTGCATCTCCAGATGCATATCCGGCTGCTGCATCTTCTGCTGCTGCATCTGCTAATGCATCTCCTACTGCATCTCCTGCTAATGCATATTGTGCTGCATCTTCTGCTTCATAGCCTGCTGCTGGATCTCCTGCTACATCTCCTGGTGCTGCATCTCCTACTGCTGCATTTCCTGCTTCATATGCTGCTGCATCTGCTGCTGCTGTATCTTCTGCTACATCTCGTCATGCTGCACATCCTGCTGCATGTGCTGAAGATTCTCTTCCTACTGCATCTCCTGCTGAATTTGCATTTCCTGCTGCATGTTCTTCTGCACCTTCTGCTGCTGCATCATCTCCTGCTTCATCTCCTGCTCCTGCAACTCCTTCCACTTAATCTGCTGCTTCATCTACTTCTGCATATCCTGCTGCATTTCCTGCTGCATCTCTTGCTGCATTTCTTGCTGATACATTTCCTGCTGCATCTAGTACGGCATATCTTGCTACATCTGCTGCCTCATCTCCTCCTTCATCTTCTGCTGCATCTGCTGATTCATCTCGTGCTGCTGCATCTCCTGCTTTATCTTCAGCTGATGCATCTTTGGCTTCATCTCCTGATGTTTCATCTCCTGCTGTATTTCCTGCTGCTCTGCTGCTGCAGCATCTCCTGCGGCTGCATCTGCTGCTGTATCTCATACTTAATGTCCTGTTCCTGCATATCCTGTGTGGCATCTCCTATTGTGAATCTGCTGCAGCATCTCCTGCTTCTGCTTCTCCTGCTGCATCCCCTACTGCTGCATCTCCTGCTGATACATCTCCTGCTGCTTGATCGCCTGCTGCCTCTCCAGCTGCTGTATCTGCTGCTGCTTTCTCTCCTGCTGCATCTACGGCGGCTGCATCTCCTGACGCTGCATTTCCTGCTTGATCTGCTGCTGCATCTGCTGCTGCTGTATCTTCTGCTATATCTCATCATGCTGCACATCCTGCTGCATCTGCTGAAGATTCTCTTCCTACTGCATCTCCTGCTGAATGTGCATTTCTTGCTGCATCTGCTGCTGCACCTCCTGCTGCTGCATCTCCTACTACATCATCTCCTGCTTCATCTCCTGATGCATCTAATTCTCCTGCATCTCCTGCTGCATTTCCTGCTGCATTTCGTGCTGATACATTTCCAGCTGCATCTACTACGGTATATCTTGCTACATCTGCTGCCTCATCTCCTCCTTCATCTCCTGCTGCATCTGCTGATGCATCTCGTGCTGCTGCATCTCCTGCTTCATCTTCAGCTGATGCATCTTTGGCTTCGTCTCTAGGAGATTTTGCAGGAGATGGAGCAGCAGGGGATACTGCAGCAAAAGAAGAAGCAGGAAATGCCGCTTCAGGAGATGAAGCCACAGGAGATGCAGCAGGAGATGCAGACAGAGGTGCAGTTGGACGAGATACAGCAGGAGATGCAGCAGTAAGAGATGCAGAAGGATATGCAGCAGCAGGAGATGCTGCAGCAGATTCAGTAGCATATTCAGCAGGAAATGTAGAAGCAGGAGATGCATCAGCAGGAAATGCTTCATGTACTGCTGCATCTCCTGCTAAAATTCCTGCTGCTTCATCTCCTGCTACTTCATGTCCTCCTGCATCTCCTGCTGCTGCATCTGCTGCTTCAACTCCTGCTGCTGTATCTAATGCTGCTACATCTCCTGCTGCATCCTCTGCTCATGCATCTGTGGATGCATCGCCTGATGCTCCATTTCCTGTTGCATCTGCTGCTTAATCTCCTGCTGCATCTCCTTCTGCTCCATCTGGTGCATCTGCTGCTGCATATGCTTCTGCTTTATCTCCTACTGCATCTCTTGCTAAATCTCCTGCTGCTGAATCTCCTTCTGAATGTGCTGCTGAATCTACTGCTGAATACGCATCCCCTGCTGCATCTCCTGCTGCATATCCTGCTTCATATCCTGCTGCATCTCCGGCTTCATATCCATCGGCAATTCCTGCTTCTGCATCTCCTGCTGCATATCCATCGGCAATTCCTGCTTCTGCATCTCCTGCTGCATCTCCTGCTGCATTTCATTCTGTGGCATCTCCTGCAGCGTCATCTGCAGCAGCATCTCCTGCTGCTACATCTCCTACTGAATCTGCATCTCCTGATGCATCTGCTGCTGCATCTCCTTCTGCTGCTTATCATTCTCTGCATCCTCTGCTCTGCATCTCCTGCTACTGCATCCTTTGCTACTGCATCTCCTGCTGCTGCATCTCCTTAATCTGCTGCTGCATCTGTTGCTGCTACATCTCCTTCTTTTGCATCTACTGCCGCTGGATCTTTTCATACATCTCTTGCTTCTGCATCTTCTGCTTCATATCCTTCTGATGTATCTGCAGATTCATCTCATGATGCTACTGTCCTACTGGATCTCCTGCTACTGTATCTGCTGCTGCTGCGTCTGCTGATTCATTTCCTGATGCATCTTTTGATGCTGCATCTCCTGCTGCTTCATCTCCTGTGTAATCTCCTGCTGCTGCATCTGCTGCTTCAATTCCTGCTGCTGTATCTCCTGCTGCTACATCTCCTGTTGCATCCCCTACTCATGCATCTGTGGATGCATCTCCTGATGCTCCATTTCCTGTTGCATCTGCTGCTTAATCCCCTGCTGCATCACCTTCTTCTACATCTGGTGCTTCTGCTGCTTCATCTGCTTCTGCTTCATCTGGTGCATCTGCTGCTGCATCTTCTGCTGCTTCATCTCCTTCAGATGCATCTCCTGCTGCATCTCCTACTGCTGCATCTCCTGCTTCTGCATCTCCTGCTGAATCTCGTACTGCATAACCTGCTGCTACATCTTCTGCTGCTATATCTTCTGCTGATGCATCTCCTGCGGCTGCATCTCCTCCTGTTGAATTTCGTTCTGCATCACGTGCTGCTTCTCATCCTTGTGCATCTCCTGCTGCATCTCCTCCTGCTGCATCTCTTCCTGCTGCATTATCTGTTCCTGCAACTCCTGATGCTGCATCACCTGCTGCAACTCCTGTTGCATCTCTTTATTCGTATCCTGCTGCTGCATCTTCTGCTTCTGCATCTTCTGCTTTGGCATCTCCTGATAATGCATCTCCTGCTGCATATTCTGTTTCATATCCTGCTGCTGCATCTTCTACTTCTGCAGCTCTTGCTGCTACATCTCCTGCTGCATCTAATTCTGAATATGAATCTCTGGCTGCCACTCCTACTGCTGCTGAATATGCTGCTGCATCTCTTGCTAAATATGCATGTCCTGCTGCATCTCCTTCTGCGGCATCTCCTGCTGCGTCATCTGCAGAAGCATCTTCTGCTGCTACATCTCCTAATGAATCTCCATCTCCTGATGCATCTGCTGATGCATCTCCTACTGATGCATCTCCTGCTGCTGCATCTTATGCTGATGCATCTCCTGCTGCTGCATCTGCTTAATCTGCTGCTGCATCTGTTGCTGCTACATCTCCTTCTTTTGCATCTACTGCTGCTGAATCTCCTGCTACATCTCCTGCTTCTGCATTTGCTGCTTCATATCCTTCTGATATATCTGCGGATTCATCTCATGATGCTACTCTCCTACTTGATCTCCTGCTACTGTATCTGCTGCTGATGCATTTCCTGATGCATCTTCTGATGCTGCATCTTCTGATGCTGCATCTCCTGCTGCTGCATCTCCTGCGTAATCTCCTGCTGCTGCATATGCTGGTGCTGCATCTGCTAGTGCTGCATCTGCTGCTCAACCTGCTGCTGCATCTCCAGCTGCTGCATATCATAGTGCATCTTCTTCTTTTACATCACCTGCAGCTGTATATCCCGTGTACTCTCCTGCTGCAGAATCTCCTGCTACATCTCCTGCTGCTACACTACCTGCTGCATCTCCTCCAGCTGCAACTCCTGCTGCTGCAACTCCTGCTGCTGCATCTGCTGCAGCATTTGCTTCTGCATCTCCGGCTGCTGCATCTTATACAGCCTGTCCTGCTGCTCAGTCTCCAGCTGCTGCATCTCCTGCTGTATCTCTTGGTGGTGCATCTCCTGCTGATGTATATCCTGCTTAAACTCCTGCTGCTGCATTACCTTCTGCCTCTCTTCCTGCTGTATTTCCTGCTGCTGCTACTACTGCTTCATCTCCTGCTACTGCATCTAGTGCTGCTGCATCTGCTGCTGTATGTGCTGATGCATCTCCTGGTGCTGAATCTCTTGTTGATGCATCTCCTGCTGCATCTCAAGCTGCATTTTCTACTGCTGCATCTACTGCTGCGTTTTCTACTGCTGCATCTCCAGCTGATGCATCTCCTGCTGCTGCAGATCCTTCTGAATCTGCAGCTGAATCTTCCACTCCCTGTGGTGCTGCTGCATCTCCTGCGGCATCTCCATCTCCTTCTTATGCACCTCCTCATGCTGCATCTCCTTCTGCATCAGATGCAGCTTCTTTTGCTCCTTAATTTTCTGCTGCATTTCTTGCTGCTCTATCTCCTGCTGCATCTTTTGCTCTATACCTTTCTGAATCTGCTGCTGCATCTCTTGCTGCTTCATCATCTACTGCATCTCATGCTGGGTGAGCTCCAGCTGCTCTATCTGCTGCTGCTGCATCTCTTGTTGCATCTCCTGCTGATGCATCTCTAGCTGTATCTCGTGCTGCTGCATCTACTGGTGCTGCATCGCCTACTGTAGCAAATGCTGCAGCATCTCCTGCTGCAGCATCTCCTGCTGAATATGCATCTTCTGCATCTGCTGCTGCTTTATCTGCTGCTTCTGCTTTTGCTGCTTCATCTCCTGCTGCATCTCCTGCTACTGTGTCTTCTGCTGCATCTCCTGCTGCTGCATCTCCTGCTGTTTCATCTGCTTCTGCATCTCCTATTGCATCTTCTGCTGCTTCATTTCTTGCTGCTGCATTTCCTGCTCCTGCATCTCCTGCTGCTGCATCTCCTGCTTCATCTTCAGTTGATTCATCTTTGGCTTCATTTCCAGGAGATTTTGCAGGAGATGCAGCAGCAGGGGATACCACAGCAGGAGATGTAGCGTAAATGCAGCTTTAGGGGATGAAGCCGCAGTCAATGCATCAGGAGATGCAGCCAGAGGTGCAATAGGACGAGATGCAGCAGCAGATGTAGCAGCAGGAGTTTCAGCAGCAGTAGCTGCGCAGAGGATTCAGCAGGAGGAGTGGCACCTTGAAATTCTGACACAGGAGATGCAAGAGGAGATTCAGCAGTAGATGCAGCAGTAGGAGATGCAACAGGAGATTCTGCAGCAAGACATGTTGTAGGAGATGCAGCCACATAAAATTCAGAAAGAGATACAGCAGCAGCAGGAGATGCAGCAGAAGGAGATATAGCAGGCGATTCAGCAGTAGATGAGGCAGCAGCAGATGCACCACATAGAGCAGCAGGAATTGCAGCAGGGCACGAAGCAGCAGATGCAACAGTAGGAGATGCAGAAGGTGATTCAGCAGCAGGAGATGCAGCAGCATATGCAGCAGGAGGTGATGCATCAGCAGATTCAGCAGCAGGAAATGCCATAGCAGGAGATGCAGCAGCAGATGCAGTAGCAGGAGATACAGCAGGAGATAGAGCAGCAGGATAATCAGCCGCAGATGCATAAGCTGGAGTTGCAGCAGGAGGAGGTGCAGTAGCAGGAGAGGCAGCTGGAGCAGATGCAGCAGCAAATTCAGCAGCAGCTGCAGCAGGAGATGCAGCAGGTGATGCATCAGCACTAAAAGAATTAGCATGAGATGCAGCAGCAGAGAATGCAGCAGGATATGCAGCAGCAGGAGATACATCAGGATATGCAGCATCAGGAGATGCAGCCGGAGATACAGCAGCAGATGTAGAAGCAATTACAGTAGCAGTAGATGCAACAGCAACAGATGCAGCAGGAGATGCAACAGGAAATGCAGCAGGAGATGCACCAGGAGGAGATGAAGCCGCAGATGGTCAGCAGATGTAGCAGCAAGGGATACAGCACCAGGAGATGCAGTAGCACGGGATGAAGCTGCAGGATATGCAGCAGAAGATGCAGCAGCAGGGGATGAAGCAGCAGGATATGCAGCAGAAGATGCAACAGGAGATGCAGCAGGATATGCAGGAGCAGGAGATGCAGCAGCAAGGGTTACAACAGCAGGGGATGAAGCAGCAGGATATGCAGCAGGAGATGCAACAGCAGAAAACGAAGCAACAGAAGAGGTAGCATAAGGATATGCATCAGGAGATGCTGCAGGAGATGCAGCAGGAGATGCAGGATAAGGAGATACATAAGCAGGAGATGCAGGAGCAGGAGATGTAACAGGAGATGCAGCAGGAGGTGCAACAGAAGACACATCAGCAGGAGATGCAGCTGCAGAAGGTGCCGCAGGTGTAGCAGATTCAGCCGGAGATGCAGAAGCAGGAGATGCTGCAAGAGATGCAGAAGCAGGAGATACAGAAGAAAGAGATGCAGCTGGAGATGATTAGGTGATGCAGCAGCAGGAGAATCAGCAGCAGGATCTGATGCAGATGGAAATGCAACCGCAGCAGATGTAGTAGCAGTTTCAGCAGCAGATTCAGCAGGAGATTGAACAAGAGGAGATGCATCAGCAGGAAATGCAGCAGCAGGAGATGCATCAAAAGGACATGCAGCAGCAGATTCAGAAGAAGGAGAAAAGAAACAGGATATGCACCTGCAGGAGATGCAGCAGCAGATGCAGTAGCAGATGCAGCAGCAGATTCATATTCTGCAGGAGATGCAACAAGAAGAGATGCAGCAGCAGGATATGCAGCAGAAGGACATGCAGCAGCAGATTCAGCAGCAGGAGAACAGAAGCGGGATATGCACCTGCAGGAGATGCAGCATGAGATGCAGTAGCAGATGCAGCAGGAGATTCATATTCTGCAGGAGATGCAGCAGCAGGAGATGCAGCCAGAGGAGATGGTGCAGCAGGAGATGATGCTGCAGCAGGTGAATCAGCAGGAGATGCAGCAGCAGATGCAGCAGCACAAAATGCATCAGCACAAAATGCATCAGCAGGATTTGCAGAATCAGGCGTTGCAGCAGCAGGAGATGCAGAAGAAGGTGATGCAGCCGCAGCAGATGCAGCAGCAGGTTTAGCAGCAGATTCAGCAGGAGATGCAGCAACAGGAGAGGCATCAGAAGGAGATGCAGAAGGATATGCATCTGGATATGCAGCAGCAGGAGATGCAGAAGGAGATGCAGGAGATTAAACAGCAAATTAAGGAGTAAAGGCATAAGCAGCAGATGCAGTAGAAGGAGATGCAGCAGCAGATACAGCAGCAGGAGATGCAGCAATATGAAATGCAGTAGCAGGACATGCAGCAGCAGGAGATACAGCAGAAGATGCAGCAACACAAAATGCAGCAGCAGAAGATGCTGCAGAAAATGAAGGATCCAGAGATGCCGCAGGAGATACAGCAGTAGCAGATTAAGCAGAAAATGCAGAAGCAGATGCAGATGCAGCAGCAGAGATGCACCAGCAACAGATGTAGCAGCAGCAGATGTAGAAACAGATGCAGTAACAGATGCAGTAGGATATGATGCAGGATGAGATGAAGTAGTTAAAGCAGCAACAGGAGATGCATCAGGAGATGCAAAATCACACGAAGCAGCTGGAGATGCAGCAAGAAAACATGCGGCAGGAAATGCAGCAGTAGATTAAGCAGCAGATGCAGCAAGAAATGCAGCATGAGGAGATGCAGCAGCATATGCAGAAGTAGGCGACGCAGAAGCAGCAGCAGATGCAGAAGCAGTTGCAGCAGGAGATGATGCAGGAGGAGTTGCTGCAGCAGCAAATGAAGCAGGAAATGTGTAGCAGAAGCAGCAGCAGGAGATGCAGAAGGAGGGGATGAAGCAGGAGATACAGCAGGAGATGCCACAGCAGGAAATGTAGAAATAGATGCAGCTTCAGGTGATGCAGCAGCAGGAGATGCTGCAGCAAGAGTTGCAGCAGGAGATGCAGCTTCAGGGGATGAAGCAGCAGGAGATGCATCAGTCGACGCAGCCAGAGGTGCAATAGGACGAGATTAAGCAGGAGATGCAGCAGCAGATGTAGCAGCGGGAGATTCAGCAGGAGGAGAGGCAGCTGGAAATGCTGAAACAGAATATGCAAGAGGAGATGCAGCAGTAGGAGATGCAACAGGAGATTCTGCAGCAGGACATGTAGTAGGAGATGCAGCCACAAAAAAATCAGGAAGAGACACAGCATCAGCAGATGCAGCAGCAAATGCAGCAGCAGCAGATGCAGCAGATGGAGCAGGAGGAGATGCAGCAGGATATGCAGGAGAAGGTGATGCATCAGCAGATTCAGAAGTAAAAGATGCAGCAGCAGGAGATGCATCAGCATATGCAGGAGAAGGTGATGCATCAGCAGATTCAGAAGTAGGAGATGCAGCAGGAAATGCCATAGTAAGAGATGCAGCAGCTGATAATGCAGCAGAAGATGCAGCAGCAGGATATGCCGCAGGAGATGCAGCAAGAGCTTTGGCAGGAGATACAGCAGGAGATGCAGCAGCAGATGTAGAAGCAGATACAGCAGCAGGAGATGCAACAGCAACAGATGCAGCAGGACATGCAACAGGAAATCCAGGAAAAGCAGGAGATGAAGGAGCAGGTGATGCAGAAGCAGAAGATGCAGCAGTAGGAGATGCAGCAGAAGATGCAGCAGCAGGAGATGCAGCTGGAGACAGATCACCAGGAGATGCAGCAGAAAAATCAGCAGGAGATACAGCAGTAGGAGATGCAGCTAGAGATAAACCAGGAAATGCAGCAGCAGGAGATGCAGCAACAGGAAATGCAGCAGCAGGAAATGCACCAGCAGATGAAGCAGCAAAAGCAGAAGCAGCAGATACAGGAGCAGCAGTTTCAGCAGCAGATGCACTAGATGCATATTCAGTAGGAGATGTAGCAGCAGGAGATGCTGCAGCAGTTGCAGCAGCAGGCAATGCAGCATCAGGAAATGCAGCAGCACGAGATACAGCAGGAGATGCATCAGCAGGAGATGCAACAAGAGATGCTGCAGCAGCAGATACAGCAGCGGGAGATGAATCGGCAAAAGATGAAGCAAGAGATGCAGCAGCAGTAGATGCAAAAGCAGGAGCTCACCCAGCATGCGATGCAGTGTAAGATGAAGCAGCAAGAGATGCAGCAGCAGATTCAAAAAGGTATACCGCAGGAGATGCAGTAGGAGATGTATCAGCACGAAATGCAGCAGATGAAGGAGTAAGAGAAGCTGCAGCAGATGCAGAATGAGATGCAGCAGGAGGAGATGCATAAGAACAAGATGCAGATGCAGCAGGAGATGCAGCAGCACCACAGGCAGCAGAAGATTCAACTGCAGATTCAGAAGGATATGCAGCATCAGGAAAAGCAGCAGCTGGAGATGCAGCAGAAGGATATGCAGCAGTAGATGCATCAGCAAGAAATGCAGCTTGAGATGCAACAGGAGATGAAGCAGGAAATGCTGCAGCAGGTGATGCCGCAGGAGATGCATCAGCAAGAGATGCAGCACCAGGAGATGCAGCACCAGAAGATGCAGCAGCACTTGCAGCAGCACATGCAGCAGCACATGCAGCAGCATCAGATGCAGTAGCAGGAGATGAAGCAGCAGTAGCAGCAGCAGGAAGTACAGCAGGAAGAGAGGCAGAAGGTAATGTAGCAGCAGGAGTTTAAGCAGGAGATGCAGCAGCAGGAGATGCAGCACCAAGAGGTACAGCACGAGATGCAGCAGCAGGAGATTGAGCAGCAGGACAGGCAGTATGAGATGCAGCAGCTGGAGATGCAGAAGCAAATGCTGAAGCAGATGCAGCACCAGCAGATGCAGCAGCAGGAGATAAAGCAGACGATTCAGAAGCAAGAGATGCAGCAGGAGGAGATGCAGCAGGAGGAGATGCAGCAGTTAACGTAGCAGCAGGAGATGTAGCAGGAGATTCAGCAGCAGGAGAGTACACGGGAGATACAGCTGCAGGTGATGTAGCAGAAGAAGATGCACTATGATATGCAGCAGCTGGAGATGCAGCAGGAGGTTGAGCAGCAGATGAAGCACTAGCAGATGCAGCAGCAGGAGATGCAGCAGCAGAAGATGCAGCAGCAGATACAGTAGCAGGAGATCAAGTAGGAGTAGCATCAAGTAGGAGATGAATCCGCAGATGCATCAGAAGGATATGAAGCAGCAGATGCAGAAGCAGGAGATGTAGGAGGAGATCCAGCAGCAGTAGATTCAAAAGAAGGGGATGTAGCAGGAGATGCAGAATTAGATGAATCAGCAGCAGATGCAAGAGATGCAGCAGCAGGTGATGCAGAAGAAGGAGATGTAGCAGGAGATGCAGTAGCAGGGCATGCAGCAGAAGGAGATGCAGCAGCAGAAGATGCAGTAGCAAAGGATGCAGTAGCAGGAGATGCAGAGATTAAGATGCAGAGAATGATAAGCAGCAGCAGGAGATGCAGCAGAATATGCAGCAGCAGCAGATGCAGCAGCAGATTAAGGAGATGCAGCAGCAGGGGATGGAGCCGAAGGAGATGCAGCAGAAGGAGATGCAGCCACAGATGCAGATTAAGTAGGAGATGTAGCAGCAGAAGATGCTGCTGCAGATGACGAAGCAGGAGATGCTGCAGTAGGAGATGCAGCAGGGGATGCGTATTCAGCAGTAGATTCAGCAGCAAATTCAGAAGGAGATGCAGCAGCAGCATATTTAGCAGGAGATGCAGCATTTCCTTCTGATGCATCTCCTGCTGCTCTATCTCCTGCTGCATCACTTACTGCTGCATGTCCAGCTGCTGCATCTCTTGCTTCTGCATATCCTATTGCATGTCCTGCTGCTACATCTCCTGCTTCTGCATCTCCTACTCCCGCATCTCCTGCCGCTGCATCCCCTGCTCCTGCACCTCCTGCTGCATCTGCTGCTCCATCTCCTGCTGCATCTTCTACTGCTTCGTCTCCAGATGCTGCATCTCCTGCTGAATCTGATCCTGCTGCATCTTATCCTGCTGCATCTCCTTCTGCATTTTTTTAGGCATAATCTACTTTATGTACTACTGTATCTTCCGCTGCTGCATCTCCAGCTGCATCTGCTGCTGCATCTCCTGCTGACTCTATTTCTGCTGCATCTACTGCTGCATCTCTTGCTGGTCTATTGCCTGCTGCATCTCATGCTGAATCACCTGTTGATGAATCTTCTCCTGCTGCATTTCCTACTGAATCTCCTGCTGTATCTCCTGCTGTTGAATCTCCTGCTGCTGCATCTCGTGATTCATTTTTTGCTTTATCTGCTGCTACATCTCTTGCTGCTGCATCTACTGCTGCTGTATCTCCGGCTACTGTACCTCCTCCTGCTGTATCACCAGCTTATGCATCTGCAGCTGATTATCCTGCTGCTTATATCCTGCGGCATCTCCTGCTGCAGCATCTTTTGCTGCATCTCCTGCTATGGCATCTCCTGCTGCATCTCCTACTTCTGAATCTGCTGATGCATCACCTCCTGCTGCATATGCTGCTGCATCTCCTGCTGCTGAATCTCCTTCTGCATCTCCTACTATTGCATCTGCTGCTTCATGCCCTGCTGCATCTCCTGCTGCTCCATCTGGTGCATCTGCTGCTGCTTCATCTACTGCTGAATCGCCTGCTATAATCTCCTCTTGCATATCCTATGCAGTTACTACTGTTGCATTTCCTGCTGCTGATACTCCGGCTGCTATATCTGCTGCTGCATCTCCTGCTGCATCTCGTCCTATTGCACCTCTGGCTGCATCGACTGATGCATCTCCTGCCGCTTCAACCCCTGAAGCTGCATCTCCTGCTGCAAATCTTGCTGCAGCATCCCCTGCTGCTGAATCACCTGCGGCATCTCCTTCTACATATCCTGCTGTGGCATCTCCTGATGCATCTCCTACTCCATCCCCTCCTTCTGCATCTCCTGCTGTATGTCCTGCTGCATCTCCTACTGCTGCTTCTGATGCACATTTCCTGCTGCATTTGCTGCTGCTGCATCTCCACCTGCATCATGTCCTGCTGCAACTGCTTCTGTATATGCTGCTGATTCTGCATCTCCTGCTTCTGCATATGCTGCTGCATCTTCTGCTGCAATTCTTGCTGCATCTGCTGCTTAATCTACTGCTGCATTTCCTTCATCTCCTGCTACTGCATCTCCTGCTGGTACAATTTCTGCCTCAGAGTCTCCTGCTTCTGCATCTCATGCTGTATCTCCTGCTGCATCAGCTGCATCTGCTGCTGCATCAGAAGTGATTTAGAAAAAAATCTGAATCTACCGTAGGGAAGATGCTAGCATGGAATGCTGCTGCTTCTGAAAGTCCTCTCTTATAGTGCTTTTACTGCAAGGCAAGACTTGTAGAAATTTCACTCTAGGCTTGTGTACTGTAACATCAGAATGGCTATTAAAGCGTCACTTCAAAATTTAAAATCGTTCAACACAAGTAACGCAGGGAAGCTGCTACCATCCAGTGTTGGCTTTAGTTTTAGTCTTCTTTGGAAGTGCTTGCACTGCAACTGGCAAAGGAGGAATAAGAGAACTTTTTAGTATAGGGTACTGAATAGTGACTTAACTGGGCCCAATAAGGCGCTTTAGGAAAATTGAATAACGCCTGAAGGGAAGATGCTAGCCTGCAGATGTCCTTCGCAACTTGCAATGAAAGCGCTTCCACGAAGAGCATAACGAGAGGCGGAATTTTATTGTTGCATGTTCCCTGTGGTACTTGTGTTGAACGACCTGAAATTTTGAAGTGACGCTTTAGTAACCATTCTGATGTTACAGTATAGAAGCCTAGTTTGAAAGTTCTACAAATCTTGCTTTGCAGTGAAAGCGCTATATGAGAAGACATTGAGAAGCAGCAGCATTCCATGCTAGAATATTCCCTGCGGGAGTTATTATATTTTCATAAAACAGCCGGAAATGTAGATGCAGGAGTTGCAGTAGGAGATAAAGCCGGAGATGAATATTCAGAAGAAGCAACAGCAGGAAATGCAGCATCAGGAGGAACAGAAGGAGATGCAGCAGCTGTAGATGCAAAGGAGATGCAGAAGGATATGCCATAGAACGAGTTGCAGCAGGAGATGAATCAGGAGATGCAGTAGCAGGATGCGAAGCAGAATATGCAGCAAGAGATGCATTAAGAGGAGATGCCGAAGCATAAGAATCACAAGCAGAAGATGCAGCAGCAGGATAAGAATAAGGAGATGCAACAGGAGCTGCAGCAGGTAATGACATTAAGCTGGGTGGAAGTGTCGATCTGCTGGAGGGTCGGGAGGCTCTGCAAAGGGACCTGAGCATGAGGTTATACATGGCCAAATGCCGGGTCCTGCACTTGGGGCACAACAACCCTAAGCAGAGGTACAAACTAGGAGAAACCTGGCTGGAAAGCTGCCAGGAGGAGAAGGACCTGGGGGTGCTGGTTGACAACCGACTGAACATGAGCCAGCAGTGTGCCCAGGTGGCCAAAAAGGTCAATGACATCTTGACTTGTATCGGGAACGGCGTGACCAGCAGGTCCAGGGAGGTTATTCTCCCCCTGTACTCGGCACTGGTGAGACTGCACCTCGAGTACTGTGTTCAGTTCTGGGCCCCTCACCACAAGAGGGATGTTGTGGCTCTGGAGCGAGTCCAGAGAAGGGCAACAAAGCTGGTGAAGGGGCTGGAGAACAAATCTTATGAGGAGCGGCTGAGAGAGCTGGGGTTGTTCAGCCTGGAGAAGAGGAGGCTGAGGGGAGACCTTATTACTCTCTACAACTACCTGAAGGGAGGTTGTGGAGAGGAGGGAGCTGGCCTCTTCTCCCAAGTGACAGGGGACAGGACGAGAGGGAATGGCCTCAAGCTCCGCCAGGGGAGATTTAGGCTTGAGATTAGGAAAAAGTTCTTCACGGAGAGGGTGGTTAGGCATTGGAACGGTCTGCCAAGGGAGGTGGTTGAGTCACCGTCCCTGGAGGTGTTTAAGGTTAGGGTAGACGAGGTGCTTAGGAGCATGATTTAGGGATTGGTGGGAATGGTTGGACTCAACAATCCAGTGAGTCTCTTCCAACCTGGTTATTCTGTGTGATTCTGTGATTCTGTGAGATGCATAAGCAAAAGATGCAGATGCTGCAAAAGATGCTGCAGCACCACAGGCAGCAGAAAATTCACCCGCAGATTCAGAAGGATATGCATCAGCAATGATGTAGCACCAGGAGATGCAGCAGCACATACAGCAGCAGATGCAGCATCATCAGATGCAGCAGCAGGAAATATAGCAGGAAAAGAGAAAGAAGGTAATGTAGCAGCAGGAGTTTAAACAGGATATGAGGTAATTGCAGCCTGAGATTCAGCAGCATATGCAGCAGGAGATGCAGCACCAAGAGGTACAGCAGGAGATGCAGCAGAATATGCAGCAGCAGGAGATCAAGCAGGAGAAGCAGCAGCAGGAGACTGAGCAGCAGGACAGCTAGTATAAGATGCAGCAGCTGGAGATGCAGAAGCAAATACTGCCGCAGATGCAGCACCAGCAGATGCAGCAGCAGGAGATGAAGCAGCAGTTTCAACAGCAGGAGATGCAGCAGCAGGAGTGGCAGCAGCAGGAGATGCATCAAGAGATGTAGCAGGAGATTCTGCAGCAGGAAAGTACACGGGATACAGCTGCAGGTGATGTAGCAGAAGAAGATGCACTATGATATGCAGCAGCTGGAGATTCAGCAGAAAGTTGTGCAGCAGATGCTGCACCAGCATATGCAGCAGCCGGAGATTACACAGGAGATGCAGCATCAGAAGATGCATCAGGAAATGCATCAGCAGACGCAGCAGCAGATACAGTAGCAGGAGATCAAGTAGGAGAGTAGCATCATGAGATGAATCCGCAGATGCATCAGAAGGATATGAAGCAGCAGATGCAGAAGCAGGAGATGTAAGAGGAGATCCAGCAGCAGTAGATGCAGAAGAAGGAGATGTATCAGGAGATGCAGCATTAGATGAATCAGCAGCAGATGCAGTAGCAAGTGCAAGAGATGCAGAAGCAGGAGATGCATCAGCAGGAGATGCAGAGAATGATAAGCAGCAGTAGGAGATGCAGCAGTACATGAAGCAGCAGCAGATGCAGCAGCAGATTAAGGAGATTCAGCAGCAGCAGATGGAGCAGGGGATGCGTATTCAGCAGCAAATTCAGAAGGAGATTCAGCAGTCCATGAAGCAGCAGCAGATTAAGGAGATGCAGCAGCAGGAGATGCAGCAGGGGATCCGTATTCAGCAGTAGATTCAGCAGCAAATTCAGGAGATGCAGCTGCAGGAGATTTAGCAGGAGATCTAGCAGGAGATGCAGCAGAAGCATATTCAGCAGCAGATACACCAGAGGGAGCAGAAGGAGATGCAGCAGAACCCTAACCCTAATCCCAACCCTAACCGTAAACTATACCCCAACCCAAGCCTTAGCTGTAAACATAAGCCTAACACCAACACTAAACTGCATCTGCTGCTGCTTCATTTACTGCTGCATCTCCTGCTGCATCTCCTGCTGCTGCATATCTTCTGCTGTAACTCTTGCTGAATCTACTGTAGCTGAATCCCCTGATATATCTCCTTCTGCTGCATATTCTTCTCTGCATCTCCTGCTACTGCATCTCCTGCTGCTATATCTCATTCTGGATATGCATCTCCTGCTGCATCTCCTGCTGCTGCACCTCCTGCTGTTGAATATACTGCTACTGTATCCTCTTCTACAACTCCTGCTGCTACATCTCCTGCTAAAGCTCCTGCTGCTGTGTCTGCTGCTGAATATCCTGAATGTCCTGCTGCTGCATCTCCTGCATCTGCTGCTGCTACATCTACAATCTACTGAAACTCCTCCTGCTGCATCTGCTGCTGCAGCTCCTGCAGCAGATACGGTTGAATCTGGTGCTGCCTCTCCTTCTGCTGCATCGCCTGCTGCATCTGCTGCTTCATTTCCTGCTGCTGCATCTCCTGCTGCATCTGCTGCTTCAGCTCTTCCTGCATCTACTGTGGCTGCATCTCCTGCTGCATGTACTGCTGCATCTCTTAGTGCGTCATATCCTGATCATGCATCTCCTGCTGCATTACCTGCTCATGCTTTTTCATGCTGAATCTCCTGTTATAACTCCTGCTGCTGCATCTCCTGCGGCATCTCTCACTGCTACATCTTCATTTGCATCTCCTGCTGCATCTCTTCCTGCTGCATCACCTGCTGCATGTCCTACCACTGCAGGTGCAGGCTTAGTCTTAGTATTAGGGTTAGTTGTGGGGTTAGGCTTATGTTTACAGCTAAGGCTTGGGTTGGGGTATAGTTTAGGGTTAGGGTTATTGTTTTGATTAGAATTGGTATAGAGTTTGGGGCTAGGTTTAGTTTAAGGTTTAGGGTTTGTTTTAGAAATCGTTTTGGGTTTAGGCTTATGATTAGGGGTAAAGGCTTGGATTAGTGTACAGGTTAGGGGTAGGGCTAAGGTTAGGGTTAGTGTTAGGCCTAAGATTTGGGTTAGGGTATAGGTTAGGGCTAGGTCTAGGGTTAGGGTTAGTGTTTCAGTTAGACTTTGGTATTTAGGTTTTGGTTTTGCATTAGGTTTAGGCTTAGTGTTAGTGTTAGGATTAAGATTAGAATTAGGCTTATGGTTAGGCCTAAGGCTTGGGTTAGGGTTAGGATTAGCGTTAGGGCTAGGGCTATGGTTAGGGTTAGGATTAGGGTTAGGGCTAGGGCTATGATTAGGGTTAGGGTTAGGTTTTCGGTTAGACTTTATTTAGTTGTTGGGGTTAGGTTTAGCTTGTGGTTTAGGCTTAGTGTTAGTGTTATGGTTAGTCTTGAGGTTAGGCTAATGGTTAAGGCTTAGGCTTGGGTTAGGGTATGGATTAGGGCTAGGACTAGGTTTAGTGTTAGGGCTAGGGTTAGGGTTACGGTTTCAGTTAGGCTTTGTTTAGTGATTGGAGTCAGGTTTAGCTATAGGTTTAGGATTAGTGTTAGTATTAGGGTTTGTTTTGGGCTTAGGCTTATGTTTATGGCTAAAGCTTGGGTTGGGGTATAGGTTAGGGTTAGGGTTTTGGTTAGGCTTTGCCTAGTGGTTGGGCCTAGGTTTAGCTTTTGGTTTAGGCTTAGTATTTGTGTTACGATTAGTTTTGAGGTTAGGCTAATGGTTAAGGCTAAGGCTTCGGTTAGCGTATGGGTTAGGGTTAGAGGTACGCAAATAGAAGGTAGGCTTCTTCTGCTGTAAGTTTTTATGCATCTCATGCTGCTCCATTTGCTGCTGCATTTGCTGCTGTTTATATCCCACTGAATCTCCTGCGGATGCATCTCCTGCTACATATCCTCCTGCTACATATCCTCCTGCTGCATCTCCTGTTGCATCTTCTGCTACATATCCTCCTGCTGCATTTCCTGCTTTTGCATCTCCTGATTAAGAATCTCCTGCTGATGCATTTCCTGTTTGTGCATCTCCTGCTGCACCTCTTACTGCTGCATCTTCTTTTGTGTCTCCTGCTGCATTACCTGCTGCACGTCCTACTGCTGCATCTGCAGCATATGCTGCTTCATCTGGTGCTGCTGACTTTACTGCTGCATCTCATGCAATATCTCCTGCTGCTGCATCTGTCGCTGCATCTGCTTCTGCATCACCTGCTGCAGCATCGCCTGCTTCATCTCCTGCTGCATCTCCTGCCTCATATTCTGCTGCTGTGTCTCCTGCTGATGCATCTCTTTCTGCATCTCGTGCTTCTGCATCTATGTCTGTATCTCCTGCTCCTTCACCTCCTGCTGCATCAATTACTGCTGCATCTCTTATGCTGCTGTATCTCCAACCGCTATATTTCCTGCTGCATCTCCTCCTGCTGCATCGCCTGTAGCAACTCCTCCTGCTGCAGCTCATGCTGAATCTCTTTGTACAACTCCTGCTGCTTCTGTTGCTTCTGCATCTCCTATTACAACTCCTGCTCCTGCATCTCCTGCTTATGTATCTCCTGATCCTGCAGCTCCTGCTGCAGCTCCTGCAGAATCTCCTGATGCATATCCTTATGCTACCTCTTCTGTTGCTTCGTTTTCTGCTGTTGCATCTTCTGCTGCATATCCTGCTGCTTCACCCCCTGCTGCTGTAACCCTTGCTGCTGCATCTCCTGCAAATCCTCCTGCTGCATCTCCTGTTGCATCTTCTGCTGCATATCCTGCTGCTTCATCCCCTGCTACTGTATCTCCTGGTGCTGTATCCCTCGCTGCTGCATCTCCTGCTGACCATCTGTGTCTTCATCTCCTGCTGCTGCAACTCCTGCTGGATTTCCTGTTGCATGTCCTGCTGCATCTGTTGCTGTTGCATCTCCTGCTGCTGTATCTGCTTCTACATCTGCTGCTGCATCTCCTGCTGTATCTCCTGCCAAAGCTCTTGCTGCATCTCCTGCGGCATATCCTGCTGCTGCATCTTCTGCTGCATTATCAGCTGCTGCATCTCTTACTATGGCATTTCCTGCTGCATCTCCTACTTCTGAATCTGCTGATGCATCACCTTCTCCTGCATATGCTGATGCATCTCCTGTTGCTGCATCTTTTACTTCTGAATCTGCTGATGCATCACCTTCTCCTGCATATCCTGCTGCATCTCCTCCTGCTCCATCTGCTGCATCTGCTGCTGCTGCATTTGCTGCTGCATCTGCTGATGCTGTGTCTCTTCCTGATTTTTTTGTGGCTGCATCTCCTACTACATGTCCTGCTGCAGAATCTCCTGTTGCATCTCCTACTGCTGCATCTCCTCTTGCATATTCTGTTTCAGCATTTCCAGCTGCCTCTCCTCCTGCTGAATCTCCCGCTGCTACATCTGCTGCTGCATCTCCTGCTTAATCTCGTCCTATTGCACCTCTGGCTGCGTCGACTGATGCATCTCCTGCTGCTTCATCCCCTGAAGCTGCATCTCCTGCTGCAACTCTTGCTGCAGCATCTCCTGCTGCTGCATCACCTGAAGCTGCATCTATTTCTACATTTCCTGCTGTGGCATCTCCTGCTGTATCTCCTGCTTCATCCCCTCCTTCTGCATCTCCTGCTGCATCTCCTGCTGCTGCTTCTGCTACACATTTCCTGCTTCATTTGCTGCTGCAGCAACTCCTCCTGCATCATCTCCTGCTGCAACTGCTTCTGCATCTGCTGCTGCTTCTGCGTCGCCTACT
This sequence comes from Clamator glandarius, assembly GCA_033459285.1. NCBI lineage: Eukaryota > Metazoa > Chordata > Aves > Cuculiformes > Cuculidae > Clamator > Clamator glandarius. The sequence continues at coordinate 247,444 of JAUNZM010000793.1, forward strand.
TCTGCATATGCTGCTGCATCTCCTCATGCTGCATTTCTTGCTGCATCTGCTGCTTAATCTACTGCTGCATTTCCTGCCGCATGTTTTCTTGCTGCATCTCCAGCTGCTTCGTGTGATTTTGCATCTCCTGATGCATCTCCTGTTGCTGCTTTAACTACTTCATCTCATCCTGCATCATATCCTACTGCATCTGTTACTGCATCTGTTTCTACATCTGCTGCTGCTACATCTGTTGCTGGTGCATCTCTGCTGCTGCATCTGCATCTGCTTCTGCATTTTCTGCTTAATCTGCTACTGCTGTATCTCCTGCGGCATCTCTAGATCCTTCATTTTCTGCAGCATCTTCTGCTGCTGCATTTTGTGCTGCTGCATCTTCTGCTGTATCTCCTGCTGCTGCATGTCCTGCTACTGCATTTCATATTGCTGCATCTCCTGCTGCTGTATCTGCTGCTGCATCTCCTTCTACTGCATCTGCTGCTTATGCCTTTACTCCTTAATTTGCTGTTTAATCTCCTGCATCTCCTTCTGCATCTCCTGCTGCTGCATATCCAGATGCATATCCTTCTGCATCTCCTTCTGATGCCTCTCCTGTTGCTGCATCTCCTGCTGAATCTGCTGCTAAACCTGCTGCTGCATCTGCTGCGGCTGCATCACCTTCTTCTGCATCTCCTGCTGCTGCAACGCCTGATTCTGCAAATCCTGCTGATGCATTTTGTGCTGATGCATTTTGTGCTGCTGCATCTGCTGCTGCATCTCCTGCTGATTCACCTGCTGCAGCATCATCTCCTGCTGCACCATCTCCTCTGGCTGCATCTCCTGCTGCTGCATCTCCTGCAGAATATGAATCTCCTGCTGCATCTGCTACTGCATCTGATGCTGCATCTCCTGCAGGTGCATATCCCGCTTCTGTTCTCCTGCTGCTGAATCTGCTGCTGCATGTCCTTCTGCTGCATATCCTGCTGCTGCATCTCTTCTTGTTGCATCTCCTGCAGAATATGAATCTGCTGCTGCATCTGCTACTGCATCTGCTGCTGCATCTCCTGCAGGTGCATATCCTGTTTCTTTTCTCCTTCTTCTGAATCTGCTGCTGCATGTCCTTTTGATGCATCTCCTGCTGCTGCATTTCCTGCTGATGCATCTCCTCTTGTTCAATCTCCTGCTGAATCTGCTGCTGAAACTGCTACTACATCTGCTGCGGTTGCATTTCCATCTGCATCAGATCCTGCTGCTGATTCTCCTGCTGCTGCATCACCTAATCATCTCCAGCTGCATCTCTTTCTTCTGTATCTCCTGCTTCTGCATCTCTTGCAGCATCTCCTGCTTCTGCATCTCCGGCTGAATCTGCTACACCTGCGGCACCTTCTGCAGCTGCATCTCCTGCTGATGTGTCTTCTGTTGCACCTCCTGCTGCATCTCCTGTTACATCTCCTGCTCCTGCATCTCCTGCTTATGTATCTCCTTATCCTGCATCTCCTGCTGCATCTCCTGCAGCATCTCCTGATGCATATCCTTATGCTACCTCTTCTGTTGCTTCGTTTTCTGCTGTTGCATCTCCTGCTGCATATCCTGCTGCTTCATCCCCTGCTGTTGTAACCCTTGCTGCTGCATCTCCTGCTCCTGCATATCCTGCTGCATCTCCTGTTGCATCTTCTGCTGCATATCCTGCTGCTTCATCCCCTGCTGCTGCATCTTCTGCTGCATATCCTGCAGCTTCATCCCGTGCTACTGCATCTCCTGGTGCTGTATCCCTTGCTGCTACATCTGCTGACCATCTGCGGCTTCATCTCCTCCTGGTGCATCTCCTGCTGCATTTCCTGTTGCATCTCCTGCTGCATCTGTTGCTGTTGCATCTACTGCTACTGTAATTGCTTCTACATCTGCTGCTGCATCTCCGGCTGCATCTCCTGATGCTGCATATCCTGATGTATCTCCTGCTGCTGCATATCCTGCTGCATTCTCTGCTGCTGCATCTCATGCTAATTCTTTTAGTGCTGATGCATCACCTGCTGCATCTCCTGCTGCAGCTGCTGCTGAATTTGCTGCTGCATCTGCTCCAGCTGCCTCTCCTGCTACTGCACCTCCTCCTGCTGCAACTCCAGCTTATGCATCTGCGGCTGATTATCCTGCTGCTCTATCTCCTGCTGTATCTCCTGCTACTGCATCTGCTGCTGCATCTCCTGCTATGGCATTTCCTGCTGCTGAATCTGCTGATGCATCACCTCCTGCTGCATATGCTGCTGCATCTCCTGCTGCTGAATCACCTTCTGCATCTCCTACTGTTGCATCTGCTGCTTCGTGCCCTGCTGCAATTCCTGCTGCTCTATGTGGTGCATCTGCTGCTGCCTCATCTACTGCTGAATCGCCTGCTATATCTCCTTCTGCTGCATCTCCTGCTGCTGCTGTATCTCTTTCTGAATTTTATGTGGCTGCATCTCCTACAACATGTCTTGCTGCAGAATCTCCTGTTGCATCTCCTACTGCTGCATCTACTGCTGAATCTCCTCTTGCATCTCCTGTGTCAGAATTTCAAGGTGCCACTCCTCCTGCTGAATCCTCTGCGCAGCTACTGCTGCTGAAACTCCTGCTGCTACATCTGCTGCTGCATCTCGTCCTATTGCACCTCTGGCTGCATCTCCTGATGCATTGACTGCGGCTTCATCCCCTAAAGCTGCATTTACGCTACATCTCCTGCTGTGGTATCCCCTGCTGCTGCATCTCCTGCAAAATCTCCTGGAAATGAAGCCAAAGATGAATCAACTGAAGATGAAGCAGGAGATGCAGCAGCAGGAGATGCAGGAGCAGGAAATGCAGCAGCAAGAAATGAAGCAGCAGAAGATGCAATAGGAGATGCAGAAGCAGATGAAACAGCAGGAGATGCAGCAGCAGGAGATGCAGCAGAAGACACAGTAGCAGGAGATGCAGCAGGAGATGAAGCAGCAAAAGCAGAAGCAGCAGATAAAGCAGCAGCAGATGCAGAAGATGCATATTCAGCAGGAGATGCTGCAGCAGGAGATGCTGCAGCATTTGCTACAGTAGGCGATGCAGCACCAGTAGATGCAGCAGCACGAGATACAGCTAGAGATGCATCAGCAGGAGATGCAACAAGAGATGCAGCAGCAGCAGATAGAGCAGCTGGAGCTCACCCAGCATGAGATGCAGTAGATGATGAAGCAGCAAGAGATGCAGCAGCAGATTCAGAAAGGTATAGAGCAAAAGATGCAGCAGGAGATAGAGCAGCAAGAAATGCAGCAGAAAATTAAGGAGCAAAAGAAGCTGCATCTGATGCAGAAGGAGATGCAGCATGAGGAGGTGCATAAGAAGGAGATGGAGATGCCGCAGGAGATGCAGCAGCACCACAGGGAGTGGAAGATTCAGCTGCAGATTCAGAAGGATCTGCAGCAGCAGGAGATGCATCAGCTGGAGATGCAGCAGTAGAAAACGCAGCAGTAGATGCAGCAGTAGAAAATGCAGCTTGAGATGCAGCAGGAGATGCATCAACAAGAGATTCAGCACCAGGAGATGCATCAGCACATACAGCAGCAGATGCAGCAGCACTAGATGCAGTAGCAGGAGATGAAGCAGTAGTAGCAGCAGCAGGAAATACAGCAGGAAGAGAGGCAGAAGGTAATGCAGCAGCAGGAGTTTAAGCAGGATATACATCAGCAGGAGATGCACCACCAAGAGATACAGCAGGAGATGCAGCAGCTGGAGACTGAGCAGCAGGACAGGCTGTATAAGATGCAGCAGCCGGAGATGCAGAAGCAAATGCTGCAGCAGATGCAGCAGCAGGAGTTGCAGCAGCAGGAGTTGCAGCTGGAGGAGATGCAGCAGGTAGTGTAGCAGCAGGAGATGTAGCAGGAGATTCTGCAGCAGGAGAGTACACGGGATATACAGCTGCAGGTGATGTAAAAGAAGAAGATGCACTATGATATGCAGCAGCTGGAGATGCAGCAGCAGGTTGAGCAGCAGATGCAGCACTAGCAGATGCAGCACCAGCATATGCAGCAGCAGGAGATTACGCAGGAGATGCAGCAGCAGGAGATGCAGCATCAGAAGATGCAGCATCAGAAGATGCATCAGGAAATGCATCAGCAGCAGATACAGTAGCAGGAGATCAAGTAGGAGAGTAGCATCATGAGATGAATCCGCAGATATATCAGAAGGATATGAAGCAGCAAATGCAGAAGCAGGAGATGTAGCAGGAGATTCAGCAGCAGTAGATGCAAAAGAAGGAGATGTAGCAGCAACAGATGCAGCAGCAGATTAAGCAGATGCAGCAGCAGGAGATGCATCAGCATAAGATGCAGCAGCAGGAGATGCATCAGTAGGAGATGCATCAGCAGATGCATCAGGAGATGGAGATTCATTAGGAGATGTAGCAGCAGAAGATGCTTCTGCAGATGACGCAGCAGGAGATGCGCAGAAGGAGATGCAGCAGGACATGCATATTTAGCAAGAGATGCAGCAGCATATTCAGCAGCAGTAGGAGTGGCAGCCAGAGATTCATATTCAGAATTAGATGCAGCAGGAGATGTAGCAGCAAGAGCTGCAGAAGTAGAAGATGCAGCAGCAGGATATGAAACAGAATATGCAGCAGGAGATGCATTATCAGGAGATGCCAAAGCAGAAGATGCAGAAGCAGAAGATGCAGCAGCAGGATACGAATAAAGAGATGCAACAGGAGTTGCAGCAGGTGATGCAGCATCAGGAGTTGCAGGAACAGATAATGCAGCAGGAAGAGATGCAGCAGGAGGAGATGCAGCAGGAGATGCACAAGGATGAGAAGCAGCACGTGATGCAGAACGAAATTCAACAGGAGGAGATGCAGCCGCAGGAGATGCATCAGCAGAAGATATAGCAGCAGAAGATGTAGCAGCAGGTTATGCAGTACGAGATTCAGCAGGAGATGCAGAAGCAGGAGATGCAGCAGTAGGAGATGCAGCAGGAGATGCATCTGAAGGAGATGAAGCAGCAGAAGATGCAGCAGCAGATGCACCAGATGAAGCAGAAGCAGATGAAGCAGCAGAAGCACCAGATGTAGAAGAAGGTGATGCAGCAGGGGATTAAGCAGCAGATGCAACAGGAAATGGAGCATCAGGAGATGCATCCACAGATGCATGAGCAGGGGATGCAACAGGAGATGTAGCAGCAGGAGATACAGCAGCAGGAATTGAAGCAGCAGATGCAGCAGCAGGAGATTACACAGGAGATGAAGCAGCAGGAGATGCAGCATCAAAAGATGCATCAGGAAATGAATCAGCAGACGCAGCAGCAGCAGATACAGTAGCAGGAGATCCAGTAGGACAATAGCATCATGAGATGAATCTGCAGATACATCAGAAGGATATGAAGCAGAAGATGCAGAAGCAAGAGATGTATGAAAAGATCCAGCGGCAGTAGATGCAAAAGAAGGAGATGTAGCAGCAACAGATGCAGCAGCAGATTAAGGAGATGCAGCAGCAGGAGATGCAGTAGCAAAGGATGCAGTAGCAGGAGATGCAGAGCAGAGGATGCAGAGAATGATAAGCAGCAGAAGGAGATGCAGCAGCAGATGCATCAGGAGATGCAGATTCAGTAGGAGATGTAGCAGCAGGAGATGCTGCTGCAGATGACGCTGCAGGAGATGCCACAGAATGAAATGCAGCAGGAGATGCAGCAGGAGATGCAGAAGCAGGAATTGCCGATGGATATGCAGCAGGAGATGCAGAAGCAGGAATTGCCGATGGATATGAAGCCGGAGATGCAGCAGGATATGAAGCAGGATATGCAGCAGGAGATGCAGCAGGGGATGCGTATTCAGCAGTAGATTCAGCAGCACATTCAGAAGGAGATTCAGCAGCAGGAGATTTAGCAAGAGATGCAGTAGGAGATAAAGCAGAAGCATATGCAGCAGCAGATGCACCAGATGGAGCAGAAGGAGATGCAGCAGGAGATTAAGCAGCAGATGCAACAGGAAATGGAGCATCAGGCGATGCATCCACAGATGCATGAGCAGAGGATGCAGCAGGAGATGTAGCAGCATTAGATACAGCAGCAGGAGTTGAAGCAGCAGATGCAGCAGCAGGAGATGCAGGAGGACATGAAGTAGCAGGAGATGAAGCAGCAGGAATTTTAGCAGGAGATGCAGCAGTACATGAAGCATTTCCTGCTGATGCATCTCCTGCTTCTACATTTCCTGCTGAATATGCTACTGAATCTGCTGCAGCATCTCCTGCTGCTGCATATCCTTCTGCATCTCTTACTGCTGCATCTCCTGCTGTATCTCGTCCAACTGCACCTCTGTCTGCATCTCCTGCTGCATCTCCTGTGGCTTCATCTCCTGAAGCGGCATTTCCTGCTTCTTCTTTTGCTGCAGTATCCCCTGCTGCTCCATCTCCTGCAAAATCTCCTAGAGACGAAGCCAAAGATGCATCAGCTGAAGATGAAGCAGGAGATGCAGCAGCACGAGATGCATCAGCAGATGCAGCAGGAGATGAAGGAGGAGATGAGGCAGCAGATGTAGCAAGATATACCGTAGTAGATGCAGCTGGAAATGTATCAGCACGAAATGCAGCAGGAAATGCAGCAGGAGATGCAGGAGAATTAGATGCATCAGGAGATGAAGCAGGAGATGATGTAGTAGGAGATGCAGCAGCAGGAGGTGCAGCAGCAGATGCAGCAAGAAATGCACATTCAGCAGGAGATGCAGTAGGAAGAGAATCTTCAGCAGATGCAGCAGGATGTGCAGCATGATGAGATATAGCAGAAGATACAGCAGCAGCAGATGCAGCAGCAGATCAAGCAGGAAATGCAGCGTCAGGAGATGCAGCCGCCGTAGATGCAGCAGGAGAGAAAGCAGCAGCAGATACAGCAGCTGGAGAGGCAGCAGGCGATCAAGCAGCAGGAGATGTATCAGCAGGAGATGCAGCAGTAGGGGATGCAGCAGGAGAAGCAGAAGCAGGAGATGCTGCAGCAGATTCACAATAGGAGATGCCACACAGGATATGCAGGAACAGGACATTAAGTATGAGATACAGCAGCAGATGCAGCCGCAGGAGATGCTGCAGCAGCAGAGCAGCAGGAAATACAGCAGGAGATGAAACATCAGGAGATGAAGCCAAAGATGCATCAGCTGAAGATAAAGCAGGAGATGCAGCAGCACGAGATGAATCAGCAGATGCAGCAGAAGATGAAGGAGGAGATGAGGCAGCAGATGTAGCAAGATATGCCGTACTAGATGCAGCAGGAAATGTATCAGCAAGAAATGCAGCAAGAGATGCAGCAGGAAATGCAGCAGGATATGCAGAAGTAGATGAAGCAGCAGATTAAGTGGAAGGAGTTGCAGGAGCAGGAGATGAAGCAGGAGATGATGCAGCAGCAGAAGGTGCAGAAGAACATGCAGCAGGAAATGCAAATTCAGCAGGAGATGCAGTAGGAAGAGAATCTTCAGCAGATGCAGCAGGATGTGCAGCATGACGAGATGTAGCAGAAGATACAGCAGCAGCAGATGCAGCAGCATATGAAGCAGGAAATGCAGCAGTAGGAGATGCAGCACCAGGAGATGTAGCAGGAGATCCAGCAGCAGGCTATGAAGCAGAAGATGCAGCACAATATGCATTAGCAGGAGATGCAGTAGGAGATGCATTAGCAGATGCAGCAGCAGAAGATGCAGCAGCCGGATATGCATCTGGAGATGCAAAAGGATCTGCAGCAGGAGATTCAGCAGCAGGAGACTGATAAACAGAAAATGCAGCAGCAGGACATTCATAAACATGAGATATAGCAGGAAATTCAGCAGGAGATGCAGCAGGAAGCGATGCAGCACGAGATCCAGCAGCAGCAGATGCAGCAGCATATTCAGCAGATGCAGCAGTAGTAGATTCAGAAGGAGATGCAGCAGGAAGAGCTGCAGCAGGAAATGATGATGAATATGCATCAGGAGGAGATACAGCAAGAGATGCTTTAGCAGGAGATGCATCTGCAGGTGATGCACAAGGAGATGCAGCAGGTGATGCACAAGGAGATGCAGCAGCAGGATATGCATCAGCAAGAGATGAAGCCGGAGATGCTGCAATAGGAGATGCAATATGGGATGCAGCAGAAGGAGAAGCAGCAGCAGGACATGGAGCAACAGGAGATATAGCAGCAGGAGATGCAGCAGCATGAGAAAAAGCAGCAGGGCATGCATCAGGAGATGCAGAAGAAACAGAAGCAGCAGGAGATGTACAACGAGATTCAGCAGGAGCTGCAGCAGGAGGAGATGCCACAGGAGATGCAGCAGGAGGAGATGGAGCAGGAAATATAGCGGCAGGAGATACAGCAGCATAAGAATCACAGAATCACAGAATCACAGAATAACCAGGTTGGAAGAGACCCACTGGATCGTCGAGTCCAACCATTCCCACCAATCCCTAAATCATGCTCCTAAGCACCTCGTCTACCCTAACCTTAAACACCTCCAGGGACGGTGACTCAACCACCTCCCTTGGCAGACCGTTCCAATGCCTAACCACCCTCTCCGTGAAGAATTTCTTCCTAATCTCAAGCCTAAATCTCCCCTGGCGGAGCTTGAGGCCATTCCCTCTCGTCCTGTCCCCTGTCACATGGGAGAAGAGGCCAGCTCCCTCCTCTCCACAACCTCCCTTCAGGCAGTTGTAGAGAGTAATAAGGTCTCCCCTCAGCCTCCTCTTCTCCAGGCTGAACAACCCCAGCTCTCTCAGCCGCTCCTCATAAGATTTGTTCTCTAGACCCTTCACCAGCTTTGTTGCCCTTCTCTGGGCTCGCTCCAGAGCCACAACATCCCTCTTGTGGTGAGGGGCCCAGAACTGAACACAGTACTCGAGGTGCGGTCTCAGCAGTGCCGAGTACAGGGGGAGAATAACCTCCCTGGTCCTGCTGGTCACGCCGTTCCTGATACAAGCCAGGATGCCATTGGCCTTTTTGGCCACCTGGGCACACTGCTGGCTCATGTTCAGTCGGTTGTCAACCAGCACCCCCAGGTCCTTCTCCTCCTGGCAGCTTTCCAGCCAGGCTTCTCCTAGTCTGTACCTCTGCTTAGGGTTGTTGTGCCCCAAGTGCAGGACCCAGCATTTGGCCTTGTTAAACTTTTTGCAGAGCCTCCCTATCCTCCAGCAGATCGACACTTAGATGAAGATGCAGCAGTAATTGATGCAGCAGGAGATGAAGGAGCAGGAGATACAGACGTAGATGCAGAAGTACGAGATGCAGAAGGAGATGCATCAGCAGGAGACACAGCAGCAGAATATGAGGCAGGAGATGTATCAGCAGGAGATGCAGCAGGAGATGCAGAAGGAGATGAAGAAGGAGATGCAGTGACAGATGCAGGAGATGTTGCAGGAGATGCAGCAGTACGTTCAGCAGCACCAGATGAAGCAGCATATGCTGCAGATGCAGCAGTAAGAGGTGCAGCAGGAGTTGCACAAACAGGAGATGCATCAGCAAGAGATTCTTAATCAGGAGATGCAAAAGCAGGAAATGCAGCAGGAGGATATGTAGCAGGAGATGCAGCAGGAGGATATGTAGCAGGAGATGCATCCGCAGGAGATTCAGCGGGATATAAACAGCAGCAGATGCAGCAGCAAATGGAGCAGCAGGAGATGCACAAAAACTTACAGCAGAAGAATCCTACCTTCTATTGGCGTACCCCTAACCCATATTCTAAGCAAAGATTTAGCCTTAACCATTAGCCTAACCTCAAAACTAATCCTAACACAAACACTAAGCCTAAACCTAAAGCTAAACCTAGGCCCAACCACTAAACAAAGCCTAACAGAAACCCTAACCCTAATCCTAACCCTAACCCTAAACCATACCCCAACCAAAGCCTTAGCTGTAAACACAAGCCTAACACCAAAACTAACCCTAATACTAACACTAAGCCTAAACCTATAGCTAAACCTGACCCCAATCACTAAACAAAGCCTAACTGAAACCTTAACCCTAAACCTAGACCTAGCCCTACCCCTAACCCTTGCCCTAGCCCTAACCCTAACCCTAAAACCTACCCCAAGGTTTAGCCCTAACCATAAGCCTAACACCAAACCTGACCCTAACACTAACACTAAGCCTAATCCTACAGCAAAACCTAACCCTAAACACCAAACAAAGCCAAACTGAAACACTAACCCTAACCCTAGCCGTATCCCTAACCTATACCCTAACACAAGCCGTAGACCTAATCATAATCCTAACCCTAAACATAACCGTAACACTAACACTAAAGCCCAACCACTAAAAAAGCCTAACCGAGACCCTAACCCTAACCCTAGCCCTAACCTATACCCTAACCCAAGCCTTAGCCTTAACCATTTAGCATAACCCCAAAACTAATCCTACCACTAGCCTTAAACCTAAAGCTAAACCTATGACCAACCACAAAAGCCTAACCAAAACCCTAAGCCTAACACTAACCCTAACCTTAGCCCTACCCCTAACCTGTACACTAATCCAAGCCTTTACCCCTAATCATAAGCCTAAACCCCAAACGATTTCTAAAACAAACCCTAAACCAAAAACTAAACCTAGCCCCAAACTTTAAACAAATTCTAATCATAACAATAACCCTAACCCTAAACTATACTCCAACCCAAGCCTTAGCTGTAAACATAAACTTAACCCCAAAACTAACCCTAATACTAAGACTAAGTCTGCACCTGCAGTGGTAGGACATGCAGCATGTGATGCAGCAGGAGATGCAAAAGAAGACGTAGCAGTGAGAGATGCCGCAGGAGATGCAGCAGTAGGAGTTATAACAGGAGATTCAGCATGAAAAAGCATCAGCAGGTGATGCAGCAGGAGATGCATGATCAAGATGTGACGCATTAAGAGATGCAGCAGTTCATGCAGCAGAAGATGCAACCATACATGCAGCAGGCGATGCAGCAGCAGGAGAGGCAGCAGCAGATTCAACCGGATCTGCTGCAGGAGCTGTAGCAGCAGATGCAGCTGGAGGAGATGCAGCAGCAGGAGATTCAGAAAGAGATGCAGCAGAATAGAGATGTAGCAGCAGTAGATGCAGAAGGAGATGCAGCAGCAGGTCATGCAAGCTATTCAGCAGCAGACACAGCAGCAGGAGAGGCATCAAGGGCTTTAGCAGGAGATGTAGCAGCAGGAGTTGTAGAAGAGGATACAGTAGCAGTATATTCAACAGCAGGAGGTGCAGTAGCAGGGGATGCATATCCAGAAGGAGATGCAGCAGCAGGTGATGCAGGAGGAGATGCAGAATCAGACGAAGCGGTAGGAGTTGCAGCAGGAGGAGATGCATCAGGAGATGCATATTCAAAAAGAGATGCAAGAGTAGAAACAGCAGGAGATGTAGCAGCATGAGATTCTGCAGGAAATTCTTCCGGAGATACAGCAGCAGGAGATGCGGCAGCAGGAGATGCAGCAGCAGAAGATGTAGCAGCAGGAGAGGCTGCAGCAGCTGTAGCAGGAGGAGATGTAGAAGCAGGAGACGCAGCAGCAGGATATGCAGCAAGAGGTGCATCATGAGAAATGCAGCAGGAGATTCTACAGCAGGAGATGAAGCAGGAGATGCAATGCCAAGCGATGTAGCAGGAGATGCAAGAGGAAATGCAGCAGCAGGAGATGCAGCAGCAAATTAAGTACCATCAGATGAGGCAGGATGAGATGCAGCAACAGATGCAGCAGCAGGAGATGCAGCAGCAGGAAATGCAGCAAGATATGCAGCAGCTGTAGATGCAGCAGGAGATGCATGAGCAAGAAATGTAGCATAATCATAAGATACATTAAGAGATGCAGCAGAAAGATATGCAGTAGCAGGGGGTGCAGGAGGATATGCAGGGACAGGACATTCAGTATGAGATACAGCAGAAGATGCAGCAGCAGGATATGGAGCAGGAGATTCAGCAGTAGATGAAGCAGCAGCAGGGCAGAAGCAGATGCAGCAGGAAATGCAGAAAGAGATGCAGCAGCAGGAGATGCCGCAGCAGATGCAGCAGGAGATGCCGCAGCAGATGCAGCAGGAGATGAAACATCAGGAGATGAAGCCAAAGATGCATTAGCTGAAGATGAAGCAGGAGAAGCAGCAGAACGAGATGCATCAGCAGATGCAGGAGGAGATGAGGCAACAGATGTATCAAGATACACCATAGTAGATGGAGCAGGAAATGTATCAGCACGAAATGCAGCAGGAGATGCAGCAGGAAATGCAGCAGGATATGCAAGAGAAGTAGATGCTGAAGGAGATGAAGAAGAAGAAGATACAGCAGCAAGAGATGCAGCAGGAGATGCAGAAGAAGGAGATGCAGCAGCAGATGCAGCAGCAGATGAAGCAGGAAATGCAGCAGGAGATGCATCAGCAGGAGATGCAGAAGAAGATGCAGCAGTAGGATATGAAGTAGAAGATGCAGCAGTAGGATATGAAGTAGAAGAAGCATCAGGATATGCAGCAGCAGGAGATTCAGCAAAAGATGCATTAGCAGGAGATGCAGCAGCAGAAGATGCAGCAGCAGATGCACCAGCTGGAGATGCAGCAGGAGATGCTGTTAGCTCTTAAGTTTTGAAGCGATGCTTTAATAGCCATTCTGATGTTACAGAACACAAGCCTAGACTGGAAGTTCTACAACTCTTGCTTTGCAGTGAAAGCGCTATAAGAGAAGGCATTCAGAAGTGAGGAGAACCATTAGGCTGCACACAGTTCTGCCGGCCTGAAAGGGTTAAGCTAGAACTGTAGAAGGGAAACAAGGGCCCTCCTCCTGGAAGGGAGGGGTGCCCTGGGAACTCTTGGCATGCCTGATGGTTGCTCCCTTATTCCATGATTTAGAGCAAGTAACATTGCAGGTTGAGATAATGTGTTCTGTAAACATTGGAAGGACGTTTCGAGCTGAGACAGTAAATTCAGCTGTGTTCCCAGGATATGAATGTTGATAGTGATTATGTCCAGATGCTGTTGTGTGTGTGAACCTATTTCTTGAACTACTATCTGAGCATTGTATATAGTACCACTCTTGAAGTAAAGTTTCGCTATTTGCCACCAGAGTGGTAGCCCGTCTGTTAATCAAGGCGTCCTTGTGAGCTGGTCTCCGTCATTTGGTGCCGAAACCCGGGATACTTGGTTACTGAAGGATAGGGCATCGCTTACCTTCACAAGCCACGGTAGGTGAGTTGAATCGAAGGTAAGGACTAGGGATTTCTAACAGACGAATCAATCAAATAATACTAAGGAGATGGGACTTGCTTCAAGTACGGAGCGTGATATTTTTGCTAGTATTTTAAAATCTTTGCTTTGTGCTAGAGGGGTCAAGATTACTGGGAAACAAATTGATCATTTTTTAGACTTCATAGAAAAGATTTGCCCTTGGTTTCCAAGAGATGGTACGATTAATATTGACACATGGAATAGAGTAGGAGATAGAATCAAAAGTTGTTACGCTGCTCATGGACCTGAAAAGGTTCCTATCGACGCCTTTACCTTGTGGTCCTTGATTAAAGAGTGTCTGCGAGGGGACACAGGCGACGAAAAATGGGCTAGACAGACGCGCTCTTCAGTTAGGAAAATATATCCTTCCTTACCTCGTTCTCGATCTTTAGACGACATACCCCCACCTCCCTCTGCACCCCCTCCTCCCCCTCAGTATGAACAACCTTCCCAGAATCATGCAGCTTTACGCAAATTCAAATTTGACATAAATCTAGGGACGGATGCCAAGGATTTAAACCCTGGGGATTGGGAAGACTTAGAGGAGCAGGCAGCTCGGTATCACCACGAAAAAGATGTTTTTCCTGTTTTAAAGGAGGTGGGCATTCAGGCACATTTACCAGAACAGCCTCCTGTAGTTCTGCCTGCTTTTAGAGATGGGACATGGCCCCCACCCCCTGGTCCTGAGGACCTGCTTATGCAGTCTCCTATGCAGTTAGCGTTGAAAAAGGCAAGAGAAGCAGGGGAGGTTATGGAAGGATTCCAAGTGTACCCGGTAGTACAGAGACAGCATGCAGCCGGAGAACTGTTTAATGATTATGAACCTATTCCATTCAAACAACTAAAAGAATTAAAAGTCCCTAGTGCTCAGTATGGCCCGACGGCCCCCTTTACTATTACGATTTTGGAAACCATTGCCGCTAACATTCTTAAGCTGTGGTTCAACTGACCAGTTCGTGATTCTATCAACACAGAAACTACAAAAAAAAAAAAAAAAAAGAAAAAAAAAAAGAAAAAAAAAGTTTACCATAAGTGAAATCGGTATAAGCCTTATTAGATAATGCATGTACATATTTTAAGTGTTGTATGTTCCTGGTACCGTGTGGATCCAATAGTGATAACCAACATTGTATGAATGTATTCGGCTAGCTGAGAAATGAGCGATCGTGTGTGTTTGAAGTACTTCAAACATTTGTAAGACTTACAAACTGGTTTTGAGTAATCTTGAAAATATATCTCTGGGACCTTTCAATCTCAAACGTCCACTAAGCCGGCAAACAGGTAGGTTTACCTGGGGATCTTTGGAATGAAAGGCTTCAGAAGGTAAGAGTTTAAAATACCTAGCAAAACATAAAAAGAAGGATAAAGCCTAACCTTGCACCTGTATGTGTGTGAATCCCCCCGCCCCCCCACCCTTCTCTTTCCTCTCTAAGTTTTTTTTTCTTTCAGCTTTGAAGAAGTCCAGAGGAGTTAATGGTTGTCTCTCTTGGGGAATGCCAATTTGTGAGAACACTCTGCATTCCAGGGTTGCTCATCAGCAACTGCTGGGTCCTAGTGCAGACAACCTTTGGGGATATTGAGCCAATGATATAGGGAAATGTAAATGATTCATTACAAATTATTGAGTGGATATTTTACCACTTCAACCTTAACAAACAAACAAGCAAACAAACAAAAATGTAGTCACTAGATTTAAAGTTGTTACAACGATAATCACCAAGGGAAGAAAAAGAAGTGTTCAGTTATTAGGCCAAAACTCGACAATCATTTATATCCCAATGACAACAAATATGCTAAGTGCTGCATGGCAAATATTTTGAATTTACAAGTAGATCTAACAGATTATCCGGGAAGTATTGATATCCATTTACCAAGTCATATGATTTTTGAGCATATCCATCAAGTAGTAAAAACATTGTTAGCGAAACAAAGAAAGGGGAAATCAGGAGAGGCACTACAAAACAGATTGATGAAGGTGCAATATGTAATGAAATTTTGCGATTAGCAGGAGATGATAAAATTGTGCCAATGTTGAAGCATATGCAAACCATGTCATCAAAATTAGAGCACGTACGAGACAGTGTGAAAGTGCCATTGAAAAACAGTTATTATGGGCAAAGGACAGTATAAGCTACTAACATGGGGACAAGGTTATGCTTGTGTTTTCACAGATACAGGACCACTGTGGGCACCTGTAAGATGGATCAAATGACATTGCTGTGTGACAACTGTTAAGCCTCAATCACAAAAGCAGTTGACAAGAATGAGGAGGAATGTTATTTTTAATGGTGTTAATTGCTTTAACAATTATTCTGTGTGTTGCAGTGTATACAACATCAAGTCAATCATATGTTTCACCTGAACGCTTTAGTCATCAAAAAACAAAAAGGGGGACATGGGGTATCAAGGATACTCCATTTTCTATATTGTCACATGCGTTATTTGTTTTAAATTTTTAACTTTGGACGATGATGGTTTATCTGCTGCTGATCGACACTGGAACCACACCATCAGTTCCAAACCTTTGGTATATTGGAGAGATCCAATGGACGGGAAATTACATGGGCCCGACCCAGTACTAGTCTGGGGCTGAGGGTATGTTTGTGTTTTTCCCACAGATGAAACTTCGCCAAGGTGGATACCGGAGCGGTGCATTCGTCATGCCAAAAACCAAGATGGGAAAGCTACGGAGATGTCTGCAGAGATTGTCCCTGACCCGCGATTGGGAGATGAGAATGCGATCCAGAATTCAGCTTCTGGCCCTGTTACTTAGTGCTCTATGGTTGCTGCAACGTGGTTGTTGGGCTGAAATATATTGGGCTTTTGTCCCTAATCCTCCTGTAATTCATCCAGTTACATGGGACGAGCCGGCAGATATTCCTGTATATAATAACCAAATTAAGTTTATGGGACAATATTCTGATATGCATATTTCAGTCTTTTCAGCATTTTTCAATTATTCTGGTAGATTAGATGGTAAACCTATGTGCTTTCAGACTAATCATACTGAGCCCTTGTGTGAAAAGGTTGTTATGCGACATGATTGGGATCGAAATGTTTCAGCAGGGATCCACTGGGCTCTTGATTTCTATTATCCTGACCTACAAAAGCCTAAAAAAGCCGAGGTCCTGGGATACCGCCCTCGCATATACCTCTTTGTCGAAACCTCTCCCCGACAAAAATGGATTTTGCACCATATTGGAGAGTGTGTCATGCCAACGAAACAGTGTGTTCTAACACATCTTTGTGTAATTGGAATATGATCGATCAAAATTCGTGACCCGTTAACCTTGTTTCTGGAGTTTGGACAAAGAATAACCAAACCTTTTACCTTTTATTCTAACTTGTGGAAGGCTGCTGCTGCCGCCCTGGGAAAAATCAAACCAAAAAAAAAAAAAAAAAAAAAAAGAGGTTGAATGTTACATGGATTCAAAAGGGCAAAATATGGGCAATGGAAGGAACGCAAAATCAGACTGAATTCTATAAGCGGGCTTGTGTCCCAGAACCTTATGCATTTTTGAGTGGATCTTTAAAAATTGTGAATGATACTAATGTTAGCTGTAGTAACTGTCAAATTTCTAACTGTGTAAATAGTACTAATGACTCCTTTTTGTTAGTAAAACAACCTGACTATGTATATCTACCTGTTAATCTATCACATGATTGGTATGCAGATAGGGGAGTTAAAATATTAGAGGAGGTAAATGCGACAATTAACACATCGATCTAAACGGGTGATTGGACTAATAATAGCTGGGATTGCAGCCTTAATTGCTGCCATTGCAACCAGTGGGCTCTATATCTTTAGCCTCTAGTATCCAGACTGCTGCGTTTGTGAATGAATTATCTGTCAATGTATCTAGAGCATTACAGAGTCAGGAAAATTGGGATGAAAGAGTAGAATTGCGTTCAACTCACTCAAAGATACAGTTGATATCTTGGGAAGACAGTTGCAAATTTTAGCCACTCGAGAATCCCTTCTTTGCCATGCTGAATATCGTACCATATGTGTAACCCCGGTCCCATATAATTACACCATGTTTTCTTGGGATAAGATACAAAGTCATTTACAAGGTATTTGGAATAATGCTAACACTTCTCTTGATTTAAAAGAATTGAAACAGCATATTCAGGACATGATAAATTCTCATAAGCTAGAGCATTCAGTTGCTCAACAAACGGAAAATTTTATTGATGCCCTCAAATCAGCATTTCCATCTTTTGAATCTTTTAAACAGGGAATTTATGAGTTAATTGTGTTGGCAATCGTGGTTTTGCTAGGACTGTTATTTTGCCCGTGTTTTTTTGCGATGCGTTTCAAAGCAGTTTCGGGAAATATATATAGGCCTAAAAAAGATTAAATTAGAACACTCCAAAGAAAACCCTCCACCAATGTTTATCAAACAAAAAGAAAAGGGTGGAATGAGGAGAACCATTAGGCTGCACACAGTTCTACCAGCCTGAAAGGGTTAAGCTAGAACTGCAGAAGGGAAATATGGGGCCCCCCTCCTGGAAGGGAAGGGTGCCCTGGGAACTCTTGGCATGCCTGATGGTTGCTCCCTTATTCCGTGATTTAGAGCAAGTAAAATTGCAGGTTGAGATAATGTGTTCTGTAAACATTGGAAGGACGTTTTGAGATGAGACAGTAAATTCAGCTGTGTTCCCAGGATATGAATGTTGACAGTGATTATGTCCAGATGCTGTTGTGTGTGTGAATCTATTTTTTGAACTACTATCTGAGCATTGTATATATTACCACTCTTGAAGTAAAGTTTCGCTATTTGCCACCAGAGCGGTAGCCTGTCAGTTAATCAAGGCGTCCTTGTGAGCTGGTCTCCGTCACAGAAGCAGCAGCATTCCATGCTCACATCTTACCTGCGGGAGTTACTCACTTTTCCTAAAGTGCCATAATTTGTGATATTAATTCTCAATTCAGTATTCTATACGAAAACGTTCTGTTAGTCGTGCTTTGCAGCTTGCAGTGAAAACGCTTCCAGAGAAGTTGTTCTGCAATGAAAGTGCTATAAGAGACGACATTCAGAAACAGCAGCATTCCATGCTAGAATATTCCCTGCAGGTGTTATTATATTTTAATAAAACAGCAGGAAATGGAGATGCAGGATTGGCAGTAGGAGATGAAGCCGGAGATGCCTATTCAAAAGAAGCAGCAGCAGGAGATTCGGCAGCAAATGCAGCAACAGGAGATTCAGCAGGAGATGCAGCAGCAGGAGATGCAACAGCAGGAGATGCAGCAGAAGGAGATGAAGCAGGAGATGTAGCATTAGGAGATGAAGCTGCAGGAGATGAATCAGCAGGATATGCACGAGGAGAAGGAGTAGATGCAATAGAGGATGCAGCATGAGAAGCAGCAGCAGGAGATGCAAGAGCTGCAGCAGCAGCACATGCAGCCGCAGCAGATGCACAAGTAGATTGACCAGCATATTCAGCAGGATATGCAGCAGCACGAGATATAGCAACAGATGCACTAGCAGGAGATGTATCAGCAGGAGATGCAGCAGCAAAAGATGCTGCAGGAGATGCAGCAACAAAAAATTCTGGAAGAGATAAATCAGCAGCAGATGCAGGAGTAGATGCTGCTAATGCAGCAGGAGATACAGCATGAGATGCAGAAGCAGGAGACTCAGAGGCAGAAATTGTACCAGCAGGAGATGCAGAGGCAGGAGATGAAGCAGGAGATGCAGCAGTAGGAGATGCTGCAGCAGGGAATGCAGCAGCAGGAGATACAGCAGGAGATGTAGTAGGGGATTCAGATGCAGGAGATGCAGCAGCATGAGACATAGAAGAAAGAGATGCAGCAGGAGAGGCAGGACAAAGTGATGTAGCAGCAGCAATGCAGCAGCCCGAGATGCAGCAGCCCGAGATGCAGCAGCCCGAGATGCAGCAGCAGGGGATGCAACAGCATTTGCAGCAGCAGGGGATGCAACAGGAAATGAATCGCCAAGAGATGCAGAAGCAGGGGATTCAGCAGGAGATGCAGCAGTAGGAGATGGAGCAGGATATGAATTGAAGGAGATGTAAGAGGAGATACAGCATGATATGCAGAAGCAAGAGATATAGTAGGAGATGTAGCAGGAGATGCAGAGAAAGAGATGCAGGAGAAAGAGATGCAGCAGGAGAGGCAGGACAAAGTTATATAGCAGCAGATGCAGAGTACGAGATGAGGCAGGAGATGTAGCAGCAGGTGATGCAGCAGGAGATGCAGTAGCAGAATATGCCGCAGAACATGCAGCAGCATAGATTCAGCAGGAGATGCAGCAATAGATGCAGCAGCAGGAAATGAAGAAGCAGGAGATGCAGCAGCAAGAGATGCAGCACAAGATGCAACACAAGATGTAGAAGCAGAAGATGCAGCAGCATGAGCTGCAGCACAAGATGCAACACAAGATGTAGAAGCAGAAGATGCAGCAGCATGAGCTGCAGAAGCAGCAGATGCAGAACGAGAATCAGCAGGAGACAGCAGGAAATGCAGCAGGAGGTGCAGCACGAGATGCAGCAGGAATTGCAGCAGCAGGAGATTCAGCAGGAAATGCAGCAGCAGGAGATGCGGCAGCAGGAAGTGTAGCATCATGATATGCAGAAGGAGATGCATATTCAGCAGGAATTGCCACAGCAGGAGATGTAGGATCATGAGATTCAGCAGCAAGAGATGAAACAGTAGATGTAGCAGAAGTGGATGAAGCAGCAGATGCAGCAGGATGAGATGCAGAAGAACATGCAGCCGCAGGAGATGCAGCAGCAGATGCAGTAACAGGAGATTCAGCAGCATATATGCAGCAGCCCCAGATGAAGCAGGATATTGAGCAGCAGGAGATGCAGTAGGAGATGCTGCAGGAGCTGATGCAGCAGCAGATACAGCAGCAGGAGAGGCAGCGGGAGATCCAGCAGCAGGAGATGCAGAAGTTGGAGATATATCAAGAGATGCAGAAGCAGATGCAGCAGCATAAGATGCAGCAGTAATTGCAGCCGGAGATTCAGCAGGAGATGCAGCAGCAGGAGATGCAGCAAAAGATGCATCATCAAGAGATGAATCAGCAGGAGATACAACAGCAGGATATGCAGCAGGAGATGCATCAGCAGGAAATGCTTCATGTACTGCTGTATGTCCTGCTAAAATTCCTGCTGCTGCATCTCCTGCTACTTGATGTCCTCCTGCATCTCCTGCTGCTGCATCTGCTGCTTCAACTCCTGCTGCTGTATCTTATGCTGCTACATCTCCTGCTGCATCCTCTGCTCATGAATCTGCGGATGCATCTCCTGATGCTCCATTTCCTGTTGCATCTGCTGCTTAATCCCCTGCTGCATCTCCTTCTGCTCCATCTGCTGCATCTGCTTCTGCTGAATCTACTGCTGCATCTCCTGCTAAATATGCTGCTGCTGCATCTCCTTCTGAATGTGCTGCTGAATACGCATCCCCTGCTGCATCTCCTGCTGCTTCATCTCCTGTGTAATCTCCTGCTGTGGCATCTGCTGCTTCAACTCCTGCTGCTTAATCTCCTGCTGCTACATCTCCTGCTGCATCCTCTGCTCATGCATCTGCGGATGCATCTCCTGATGCTCCATTTCCTGTTGCATCTGCTGCTTAATTTCCTGCTGCATCTCCTTCTGCTCCATCTGGTGCATCTGCTGCTGCATATGCTTCTGCTTTATCTCCTAGTGCATCTCCTGCTAAATCTCCTGCTGCTGTATCTCCTTCTGAATGTGCTGCTGAATACGCACCCCCTGCTGCATCTCCTGCTGCATCTCCTGCTTCATATCCAGCTGCATTTCCTGCTGCTGCATTACCTGCTGCATCTCCATCGGCTACATATCCTGCTGCATCTCCTTCTGCATCTCCTGCTTCATATCCAGCTGCATTTCCTGCTGTTGCATTACCTGCTGCATCTCCTTCGGCTACATCTCCTCCTGCATCTCCTTCTGCGGCATCTCCTGCTGCGTTATCAGCAGCAGCATCTTCTGCTGCTATATCTCCTACTGAATCGGCATCTCCTGATGCATCTGCTGCTGCTTCATGTACTGCTACTGCATCTCCTTAATCTGCTGCTGCATCTGCTGCTGCTTCATGTACTGCTGCATCTCCTTCTGCTGCTTAGCATCTCCTGCTACTGCATCCTTTGCTACTGCATCCCCTGCTGCTGCATCTTTTCCTACATCTCCTACTGCTGCATCTCCTGCTGCTGCATCTCTTGCATCTGCTGCTGCATCTGCTGCTGATTCATCTAATGCTGCATCTCCTGCTACATCTCCTTCTTTTGCATCTAATGCTGCTGAATCTCCTCCTACAACTCCTGGTTCTGCATTAGCTGCTTCATATCCTTCTGATGCATCTGCGGATTTATCTCATGATGCTACTCTCCTACATGATCTCCTCTTACTTTAGCTGCTGCTGCATCTGCTGCTGCATTTCCTGATGCATCTTTTGATGCTGCACTTCCTGGTGCTTCATCTCCTGGTGCTGCATCTCTTGCTGATGCATCTCCTGCTGCATCTCCTGCGGCATCACCTGATGCAGCATTTCCCGCTTCATCTCTTGCTGCGTCTCAAGCTGCATTTTCTGCTGCTGCATTTCCTTCTGCTGCGTCTCCAGCTGCTGCATCTCCAGCTGCTGAATCTCCTTCTGCATCTGCTGCAGCTTCTCTTATTCCTTTATCTTCTGCTGCATTTCCCGATCCTGCTGCATCTCCTGCTGATGCATCTCCTGCGGCTGCATATCCTGCTGAAGCTCCTGCTGAATCTCGTGCTGCATAACCTGCTGCTACATCTTCTGCTGCTGCATCTTCTGCTGCTGCATCTCCTGCGGCTGAATCTCCTCCTGTTGAATCTCCTTCTTCATCTCGTGCTGCTTCTCATCCTTTTACATCTCCTGCTGCATCTCATGCTGCTGCATCTCCTTCTGCTCCATCTGGTGCATCTGCTGCTGCATCTGCTGCTGCTACATTTCTTTCTGCATCTCCTGCTGGATATGCATCTGCTGCTGTGTTTGGTGCTCAATCTCCTGTTGAATCTCCTGCTGCAGTAACTACTGCTGCTGCATCTCCTCCTGCTGCATCTCCTGCTGAATCAGGAGATGCAGCAGCAGGAGATTCAGCAGGAGATGCAGCAGCAGATGCAGCAGCAGATGCAGCAGCAGATGCACCAGATGGAGCAGAAGGAGATGCAGCAGGACATGCATATTTAGCAGGAGATGCAGCAGCATATTCAGCAGCACATTCAGCAGAAGATGCATAAGCAGGAGATTCAGCAGAAGGAGATGCAGACTCAGCAGATGCCACAGCAGATTCAGAAGCACATTCAGCAGGAGATGCAGCAGAAGGATATGCTGCATTAGGACACGCAGCAAGAAATGCATCAGCAGGAGATGCATCAGCAGGAGATACAGAGATGCAGAAGGAGATGCAGTAGCAGGAGATGTAGCAGCAGGATATGCCGCAGGAGATTGAGCAAGAGGAGATGCACCATGAGATGCTGTAGCTGGGGATGTAGCAGCAAGATATGCAGAGAAGGAGATGAAGCAGGAGATGTAGCAGCAGAAGATACAAAAAAAGATGTACCAGGAGATGCAGCAGGAGATGCAGTAGCAGGAGATGCATAAGAAGAAGATGCAGTAGCAGGAGATGAAGCAGCATGATATGCAGCAGAAGATGCAGCAGCAGGAGATGCAGCAGGAGATACAGCAGTACAGATGTGGCAGCAGATGCTGCAGCAGGATATGCAGAAGAGATGCAGCAGCAGGAGATGCATCAGAAGATGAATATTCAGCATGAGATGGAGAAGGAGATGCAGCAGGAGATTCTGCAGCAGGAGATTTAGCAGGAGATGCAGCAGCAGATCTAGCAGGAAATACTGCAGTAAGAGATGCAATAGCAGGAGATGCAACCACAGGAGATTCAGCAGTACATGCAGCAGCAGGAAATGCACCAGCAGTAGATGAATCCGCAGAAGCCTCAGAAGGAGATGCAGCAGTAGTAGTTGCAGCAGGAGGTGCAGCAGCAGGAGATGCAATAGGAGATGCAGCAGCAGTAGCTGCAGCAAGAGATTCAGCAGGAGATGCAGCAGGAAATACAGCAGGAGGAGATGGAGTAAAAATTTCCAGCAGAAAGGCATCCGGCAGGAGATGCAGCAGGCGATGCAGCAGCAGGAAATACAGCAGGTGATGAAGTCACAGGAGATGTATTAGGAGCTGAAGCAGGAGACGCAGCACAAGGAGATGCAGCCGCAGCAGATGTAGGAGGAGATGCAG
Organism: Clamator glandarius; assembly: GCA_033459285.1. Classification (NCBI taxonomy): domain Eukaryota; kingdom Metazoa; phylum Chordata; class Aves; order Cuculiformes; family Cuculidae; genus Clamator; species Clamator glandarius. Next base: position 270,861 of record JAUNZM010000793.1, read on the forward strand.
CAGCAGACACTGCAGGAGATTCAGCAGCAGCCACAGCAGAAGGAGGTTCAGCATCAGGAGAGGTAGAAGTAGAAGAAGCAGCAGGAGATACAGCAGGAAATGCAACAGGAGATGCAGCAGGAGGAGATGCAGCAGCAGGAGATTTAGCAGGAGATACAACAGCAGGGGATACTGCAGCAGGAGATGTAGCAGGAAATGCAGCTTCAGGGGATGAAGCCGCAGGAGATGCATCAGGAGATACAGACAGAGGTGCAGTAGGACGAGATGCAGCAGGAGATGCAGCAGAAAGAGATGCAGAAGGATATGCAGCAGCAGGAGATGCTGCAGCAGATTCAGTAGCATATTCAGCAGGAAAATGTAGCAGCAGGAAATCCAGCAGCAGGAGATGCAGCAAAAGATGCATCATCAAGAGATGAATCAGCAGGAGATGCATCAGAAGGAAATGCTTCATGTACTGTTGCATCTCCTGCTAAAATTCCTGCTGCTTCATCTCCTGCTACTTGATGTCCTCATTCATCTCCGGCTGCTGCATCTGCTGCTTCAACTCCTGCTGCTGTATCTCCTACTGCTACATCTCCTGCTGCATCCTCTGCTCATGCATCTGCGGATGCATCTCCTGATGCTCCATTTCCTGTTGCATCTGCTGCTTAATCCCCTGCTGCATCTCCTTCTGCTCCATCTGGTGAATCTGCTGCTGCATATGCTTCTGCTGAATCTACTGCTGCATCCCCTTCTTTTGCATCTACTGCTGCTGGATCTCCTCCTACGTCTACTGCTTCTGCATCTGCTGCTTCATATCCTTCTGATGCATCTGCGGATTCATCTCATGATGCTACTCTCCTACTTGATCTCCTGCTACTGTATCTCCTGCTGCTGTGTCTGCTGCTGCATCTCCTGCTGCTGCATCTCCTGCTGCTGCATCTCCTGCTGCTGCATCTCCTGCTGCTGCATATGCTAGTGCTGCATCTGCTGCTCAACCTGCTGCTGCATCTCCGACTGCTGCATTTCCTGTTGCTGCATTTCCTGTTGCTGGATTTCCTGTTGCTGCATCTCCTACTGCTGCATCTCCTGCTGCTGCATCTCCTGCTGATTTTTATGATGCAGCTCTTGCTGATCTGTCTCCAGCTGCATCTCCTTGTGCTGCATCTCCTGCTGCTCCATCTCCTGCTTCTGCATCTCCTATTGCATTTTCTGCTGCTTCATGTTTTGCTGCTGCATCTTCTGCTGCTTCATCTCCTGCAGATGCATCTTTTGCTGCATCTCCTACTGCTGCATCTTCTGCTTCTGCATCTCCTGCTCCTTCATCTCCTGCTGCTGCATATCCTGATGAAGCTCCTGCTGAATCTCGTGCTGCGTAACCTGCGGCTACATCTTCTGCTGCTGCATCTCCTGCTGTTTCATCTCCTATGGTTGCATATCCTTCAGAATCTCGTGCTGCATAACCTGCTGCTACGTCTTCTGCTGCTGCATCTCCTCCTGTTGAATCTACTTCTGCATCTCGTGCTGCATCTCATCCTTCTGCATCTCCTGCTGCATCTCATCCTGCTGCATCTCCTCCTGCTGCAATTTCTGCTCCTGCGTCTCCTGCTGCTTCATCACCTGCTGCAAGCCCTATTGCATCTCCTTATTCATATCCTGCTGCGGCATCTTCTGCTTCTTCATCTTCTGCATCAGCATCTCCTGCTACTGCATCTGCTAATGCATCTCCTGCTGCATCTGCTGCTTCATATCCTGCTGCAGCATTTTCTGCTTCTGCATCTCTTGCTGATTCATATTCTGCTGCATCTCCTACTGCTTCATCTCCTGCTGCTGCACCTCCTGCTCCTGCATCTCCTGCTGTATCATCTCCTGCTGCATCATCTCCTGCTGCATCATCTCCTGCTGCATCTGCGGCTACATCTCCTGCTGTATCATCTCCTACTGCATTTCCTCCTTCATCTCCTGCTGGATCTGCTGCTGCTATAACTCCTGCTGCTGTATCTCCTGCGATATCTCCTTATGTTGCACATCCTGTAGAATCTGTTGAAGATTCTGTTCCTACTGCATCTCCTCCTGAATTTGAATTGCCTGCTGCATCTGCTGCTTCATCTACTCCTGCATCTGCTACTCTATCTCCCGCTGCTGCATCTCCTGCTGCTGATTCTCCTGCTGCTGATTCTCTTGCTGAATCTCCTGCGGCATCTACTGCTTCTACATCTCCTGCTGCATCTTCTGCTGCATCTAATTTTGAATATACATCTACTGATGCATCTCCTTCTGCTGCCACTCCTACTGTTTCGTCTGCTACTGCATCTCCTGCTGCTACATTTCCTTCTGCATCTCCTGCTGGATATGCATCTCCTGCTGCATATGCTGCTGCTGAATCTCCTGCTGCTGCATCTGCTTTTGCATCTCGTTATGCATGTCTTGCTGCGGCATCTCCTGCTCTATATCTTGCTGCATCTCCTCCTGCTGCATTATCTGATGCATCTCCTTCTGCGGCATATCCTGCTGCATCTCCTTCATATGGCATCGCCTGCTGCTGCATGTCCTGCTGCATCTCCTGCTGCTAAATCTCCTGCTGCTGCATTTGCTGCAGAATCACCTGCTGCTGCATCTTCTGGATATTCATCTCCGGCTTCATCTCCTACTGCAACTCCTGCATCTACATTTCCTGCTGTTTTATGAAAATATAATAACTCCCGCAGGGAATATTCTAGCATGGAATGCTGCTGTTTCTGAATGTCTTCTCTTATAGCGCTTTCCTGCAGAACGACTTCTCTGGAAGCGTTTTCACTGCAAGCTGCAAAGCACGACTAACAGAACGTTTTAGTATAAGGTATTGAATTGTGACTTAATATCACAAATTAGAGCACTTCAAGAAAAGTGAATAACTGCAGGAGGGAAGATGCTAGCGTGGAACCTAGCCTAACACCAAAACTAACACTAATCCTAAACCTAAAGCTAAACCTGACCCCAATCACTAAACAAAGCCTTACCTAACTTCAACCTTAGCCCAAGCCCGAACTTTAACCCCAGCCCTAGCCCTAACCTACACCCTAATCCAAGCCTTATCCCTAACCATAAGCCTAACACCAAAACTCTCCCTAATACTAACACTAAGCCTAAACCTATAGCTAAACCTGACCCCAATCACTATACAAAGCCTAACTGAAACCTTAACCCTAACCCTAGACCTAGCCCTAGCCCCAACCCATACCCTAACCCTAGCCTTAGCCCTAACCATAAGCCTAACACCAAAACTGACCCTAACACTAACACTAAGCCTAATCCTAAACCTAAAGCAAAGCCTAACCCTAAACACCAAACAAAGTCTTACCAAAACAATAAACCTAACCCTAACCCAACCCCTAACACTAACCCTAGCCCTAGCCCTAACCCATAACCTAACCCAAGCTTTAGTCTTAACCATTAGCCTAACCTCAAAACTAACACTAACACAAACACTAAGCCTAAACCTAAAGCTAAATCTAGGCCCAACCACTAAACAAAGCCTAACCGAAACCTAACCCTAACCCTAAACTATACCTCAACCCAAGCCTTAGCTGTAAACATAAACCTAACACCAAAACTAAACTGCATTTGCTGCTGCTTCATTTACTGCTACATCTCCTTCTATATCTCCTGCTCCTGCATATGTTCTGCTGTAACTCTTGCTGAATCTACTGTAGCTGAATCCCCTGATAGATCTCCTTCTGCTGCATATTCTTCTCTGCATCTACTACTCTGCATCTCCTGCTGCTGCATCTCCTGCTAAACCTCCTGCTGTATGTCCTGCTACAACATCCCCTGCTGCTGCATCTCCTGTTGCATCTCCTAATGCTTCATCTCTTGCTGCATCTTATGCAGCTGCATCTCCTGCTAAATATACTGCTGAATCTCCTCCTGCTGCATCTCCTCCTGCTGCATATCCTGCATCTGCTTCTACATCTGCTGCTGATTCATCTACTGATGCATCCCCTGCTATATCTCCTGCTGGTGGACCTCCTCCTGCTTGACCTCCTCCTGAATCTACTGCTGATGAATCTGATGCTGCATCTCTTTTTGCTGCATCTCCTGCTGCATCACCTGGTGCTGAATCTCCTGGTGCTGCGTACACTGCTGCATCTACTGCTGATGCATCTCCTGCTGATTGACCTGCTGCATCTCCTCCTTCTGCATCTCCTGTTGCTGCATTTCCTGCTTCTGTATATACTGCAGCTACATCTCGTCCTGCATCTACTGCTGAATCTCCTGCTTCTGCAACTCCTTCTGAATCTCCTGCTGCATCTCCTGCTGCATTTCTCATGATGCACCTCTTGCTGCATATCTTGCTGCTGCATCTCCTGCTGCTGCACCTCCTCTATCTACATCTGCTGCAGCATCTACTGCTGATACATTTCTTGCTGCTGCATCTACTTCTGCTGCATCTCCTGCTGCTGCATCTCTGCCTGCTGCATCTGCTGCAGCATATCCTGCTTCTGTATCTTCTGCTGCATATCCTGCTTCTGCATCTCATGCTAAATCTGCATCTCCTGCTGCATCTGCTTCTGCATCTCTTGATGCATCTTCTACTGCTGCATCTCCTACTGCTGCATCTCCTGCTGCTTGATCTCCTACTGTATCTGCTGATGCATCTGCTGCTGCTTTCTCTCCTGCTGCATCGCCTCCTGGTGCATCTCCTGCTGATGAATCTCCTGTTGCTGCATCTCCTTCTTCTGCATCTCCTACTGCATTACCTGCTACTGAATGTTCTGCTGCTGCATTATCTGCTTATCAGTCTCCTGCTGCTGAATCTCCTTCTGCAGATCTTGTTGCATCTCATGATGCATATCCGGCTGCTGCATCTTCTCCTGCTGCATCTTGTGCTTCATACCCTACTTCTGTATCTCCTGCTGATGCATCTCCTGTTGATGCATCTCCTGCTACATCTCCTGCTGCTGCATATCCTTCTTCATCTGCTGCTGTATCTTCTGCTACATTTTGTCATGCTGCACATCCTGCTGCATCTGCTGAAGATTCTCTTCATACTGCATCTCCTGCTGAATTTGCATTTCCTGCTGCATCTGCTTGTGCATCTCCTGCTGCTGCATCTCCTACTGCATCATCTCCTGCTCCTGCAACTCCATCTGCTCATCTCCTGCTGCATCTATTTCTCCTGCATTTCTTGCTGCATCTCGTGCTGATACATTTCCTGCTGCATCTACTACGGTATATCTCGCTACATCTCCTCCTTCATCTCCTGCTGCATATGCTGATGCATCTCGTGCTGCTGCATCTCCTGCTTCATCTTCAGCTGATGCATCTTTGGCTTCATCTCCTGATGTTTCACCTCCTCCTGTATTTCTTGCTGCATCTGCTGCTGCTCTGCTGCTGCGGCATCTCGTGCTGCTGCAACTTCTGCTGTATCTCATACTGAATCTCCCGTTCTTGCATATCCTGCTGCATCTCCTGCTGCTGCATATCCTTCTGCTGCATATCTTAACGAATCTCATGATAATGCTGAATCTCTTCCTACTGCATCTCCTCCTGCATCTACTGCAGCTGCATCTCTTGTTGCATCTTCTGTTGCTGCCTATTCCGGCTGCTGCATCTGCTACTGCTGCATCTCTTGCTGCATCTCCTGTTCTGCATCTCCTATTGTGAATCTGCTGCAGCATCTCCTGCTGCTGAATCTCTTGCTGAATCTGCATCTACTGCTGCATCTGCTCCTGCATCTCCTGCTGCTGCATTTGCTGCTTCTGCATTTGCTGCTTCATCTGCTGCTGCATCTCCTTCTGCTGCATCTCTTTTTGCTAAATCTCCTGCTGATGCATTTCTTGCTGCATCTATTGCTTCGACGCCTGCTGCTGCATATCCTGCTGAATCTCCTTCTGATGCATCTCCTTCTCTGCATCTCCTGCTGAATCTCCTGCTGCGGAATCTCCTGCAGTTGCATCCCCTGCTGTATTATCTACTGATGCATCTCCTGCTTCTGCATCTCGTGCTGCTGTGTCTGCTGCATCATCTCCTCCTGCCTCTCCTCCTACTGCATCTCCTGCTGAATGTCTTGCTGCATCTCCTGATGCTATATCATCTAAAGCATCTCTTCCTGCTCCATCTCTTGCTTAATATGCATCTCTTAATGCATCCGCTTCTGCATCTCCTGCTGAATCTACTGCTGCTTATCCTGCTGAATCTGCTGCTGAATCTGCTGCGGCTGCACCTCCTGCTGCGGAATCTCTTCCTGAATCTCCTGTGGCATCTCATGCTGCTACACATCCTGCGACACCTCCTGATGCATCTCCTTCTGAATATACATCTCCTGATGCATGTCCTCCTGCTGCATCTCCTACTGCCGCATCTGCTGCTGCATCTCCTTCTGCTGCGTATATTGTGGCATCTCATTCTGCATCTCCTGCTACTGCATTTCCTGCTGCATATCGTTCTGCTTATCCTGCTGCATTTTTACCTGAATATCTAGCGGCTGCATCTGCAGGTGCATCTCCTGCTGCTCTATCTCCTGCTGCATCACTTACTGCTGCATGTCCAGCTGCTGCATCTCTTGCTTCTGCATATCCTATTGCATGTCCTGCTGCTACATCTCCTGCTTCTGCATCTCCTACTCCCGCATCTCCTGCCGCTGCATATCCTGCCTCTGCATCCCCTGCTCCTACACCTCCTGCTGCATCTGCTGCTCCATCTCCTGCTGCATCTTCTACTGCTTCGTCTCCAGATGCTGCATCTCCTGCTGAATCTGATCCTGCTGCATCTCCTTCTGCATTTTTTTAGGCATAATCTACTTTATGTACTACTATATCTTCCGCTGCTGCATCTGCTGCTGCATCTCCTGCTGACTCTCTTTTTGCTGCATCTCCTGCTGCATCTCTTGCTGCTCTATTGCCTGCTGCATCTCATGCTGGATCACTTTCACTGGATCACCTGCTGATGAATCTTCTCCTGCTGCATTTCCTACTGAATCTCCTGCTGCATCTCCTGCTGTTGAATCTCCTGCTGCTGCATCTCATGAATCATTTCTTGCTTTATCTGCTGCTACATCTGCTGCTGCTGCATCTACTGCTGCTGTATCTCCGGCTACTGCACCTCCTGCTGCTGTATCACCAGCTTATGCATCTGTGGCTGATTATCCTGCTGTTTATCTCCTGCTGCATCCTCTGCTACTGCATCTGCTGCTGCATCTCCTGCTATGGCATTTCCTGCTGCATCTCCTGCTGCTGAATTTCCTTCTACATCTCCTACTATTGCATCTGCTGCTTCATGCCCTGCTGCATCTCCTGCTGCTCCATCTGGTGCATCTGCTGTTGCTTCATTAACTGCTGAATCGCTTGCAGCAAGAGATGCATTAGCAGGAGACGCATTAGCAGGAGATCCCGAAGCAGAAGAATCAAAAGTAGAAGATGCACCAGGAGGATACGAAGAAGGAGATGCAACAGGAGCTGCAGCAAGTGATGTAACATCAGGAGATGCATGAACAGAAATTGCAGCAGGAGGAGATGCAGCAGGATGAGATGCTGCAGTAGTTGCAGCAGCAGTCGATGCAGCAGCAGAAAATGCAGCAGCACGAGATACAGCTGGAGATGCAGCAGCAGGAGATGCAACAAGAGGTGCAGCAGCAGTAGATACAGCAGCAGGAAATGAATCGGCAGATGAAGCAAGAGATGCAGCAGCAGTAGATACAGAAGCAGGAGATCACCCAGCATGAGATGCAGTAGAAGATGAAGCAGCAAGAGATGCAGGAGCAGATGCAGGAGGAGATGAGGCAGCAGATGCAGAAAGCTATACAGCAGGAGATGCAGTAGGAGATGCATCAGAACTAAATGCAGCAGAAAATTAAGGAGCAAGAGAAACTGCATCAGATGCAGAAGTAGATGCCACAGGAGATGCTGCAGCACCACAGGCAGCAGAAGATTCAGCTGCAGATTAAAAAGTATATGCATCAGCAATGATGTAGCACCAGGAGATGCAGCAGCATATACAGCAGTAGATGCAGAATCATAAGATGCATTAGCAGGAGAAGAAGCAGCAGGTGCAGCAGCAGGAAATACAGCAGGAAGAGAGGAAGAATATAATGTAGCAGCAGGAGTTTAAAGAGGATATGCAGTAATTGCAGCCTGAGATTCTGCAGCATATGCAGCAGGAGATGCAGCACCAAGAGGTGCAGCAGGAGATGAAGCAGAATATGCAGCAGCAGGAGATCAAGCAGGAGAAGCAGCAGCAGGAGACTGAGCAGCAAGACAGCTAGTATAAGATGCAGCAGCTGGAGATGCAGAAGCAAATACTGCCTCAGATGCAACACCAGCAAATGCAGCAGCAGGAGATGAAGCAGCTAACTCAACAGCAGGAGATGCAGCAGCATGAGTTGCAGGAGGAGATTCTGCAGCAGGAAAGTACGCGGGAGATACAGCTGCAGGTGATGTAGCAGAAGAAGATGCACTATGATATGCTGCAGCTGGAGTTGCCGCCGCAGATGCTGCACCAACATATGCAGCAGCAAGACATTACACAGGAGATGCAGCATCAGAAGATGCATCAGGAGACGCAGCAGCAGCAGCAGATACAGTAGCAGGAGATCAAGCAGGAGAGTAACATCATGAGATGAAGCCGCAGATGCATCAGAAGGATATGAAGCAGCAGATGCAGAAGCAGGAGATGTGGGAGGAGATCCGGCAGCAGTAGATGCAGAAGAGGGAGATGTAGCAAGAGATGCAGCTTTAGATGAATCAGCAGGAGATGCAGTAGCAAGTGCAATAGATGCAGCAGCAGGAGATGCGGTAACAAAGGATGCAGTAGCAGGAGATGCAGAGCAGAAAATGCAGAGAATGATACGCAGCAGAAGGAGATGCGGCAGTACATGAAGCAACAGCAGATGCAGCAGCAGATTAGGGAGATGCAGCAGCAGGAGATGCAGCAGGGGATGCGTATTCAGCAGTAGATTCAGCAGCAAATTCAGAAGGAGATGCAGCAGCAGGAGATGCAGCAGAAGCATATGCAGCAGCAGATACACCATATGGAGCAGAAGGAGATGCAGCAGAACCCTAAACCTAATCCCAACCGTAACCCTAAACTATACCCCAACCCAAGCCTTAGCTGTAAACTTAAGCCTAACACCAAAATTAAACTGCATCTGCTGCTGCTTCATTTACTGCTGCATCTCCTGCTACATCACCTGCTGCTGCCTATGTTCTGCTGTAACTCTTGCTGAATCTACTGTAGCTGAATAATCTGATATATCTCCTTCTGCTGCATATTCTTCTCTGCATCTACTACTCTGAATCTCGTGCTGCTGCATTTCCTGCTACTGCGTATCCTGCTTATGTATATACTGCTGCATTTCATGCTGCTGCATCTCCTGATGCTGAATCTCTTTCTGCATCTCCTCCTACCACATCTCCATCTGCTGTATTACCTACTGCATCACTTCCTGCTGCGTCTCCTTCTACTACATCTCCTCCTCCTGCTGCTGCATCTCCTGCTGATTCACCTGCTACTGCATCATCTCCTGCTGCACCATCTCTGTGGCTGCTCTCTTGCTGCTGCATCTCTTGCAGAATGTGAATCTCCTGCTGCATCTGCTCATGCATCTACTTCAGGTGCATATCCTGCTTATGCATCTCCTGCTGCATCTCCTCTTGTTGTATATACTGCTGCTGCATCTCCTACTTACGCATCTCCTGCAGCTTCAACTCCTGCTTATGTATCTCCTGCTGCTTCATCTCTTATGAATCTGCTGCTTCATCTGATTCGGCTGCATATCCGTATGCTGCATCTCCATATGCTGCATCTCCATATGCTGCATCTCATGCTACTTAATCTCCTGCTGCATCTCTTGCTGCATCTCCATATGCTGCATCTCCATATGCTGCATGTCCTGCTGCTTAATCTCCTGCTGCATCTCCTGCTGCTGCATATCCTGCAGCAGTACCTAATGCTGATGCATCTCCTGCTACGTTTCCTAACACAGCATATCCTGCTGCTGCATCGCCTGCTGAATGTGCTACTGAATCTGTTTGTAGCATCTCCTGCTAATGCATTTCCTGTTGAGCCTCCTGCTGCTGCATTTGCTGCTGAATCTCCTGCTGCTGCTTCTTCTGAATATTCATCTCCGGCTTCATCTCCTACTGCCACTCCTGCATCTCCATTTCCTGTGTTTTATGAAACTATAATAACTCCTGCAGGAATATTCTAGCATGGAATGCTGCTGTTTCTGAATGTCTTCTCTTATAGTGCTTTCCCTGCAGAACGACTTCTCTGGAAGCGTTTTCAGTGCAAGCTGCAAAGCACGACTAACAGAACATTTTGGTATAAGGTACTGAACTGTGACTTAATATCACAAATTACAGCACTTTAAGAAAAGAGAATAACTGCCGGAGGGAAGATGCTAGCGTAGAAAGCTGCTGCTTCTGAATGTCTTCTCTTATAGCGCTTTCACTGCAAAGCAAGATTTGTAGAACGTGAAACATCGGCTTGTGTACTGTAACATCAGAATGGCTATTAAAGCATGACCTCAAAATTTCAGAGCGTTCAGCGAAAATACCGCAGGGGAGATGCTACCATCTAATGCTGGCTCTCCTTATAGTCTTCTCTTGAAGCGCTTTCACTGCAAGCTGCAAAGCACGACCTATTGGACGTTTTAGTATGGGGTACTGAATTGTCATTTAACGGCGCCTAATAAGGCGCTTTATAAAAACTGAATAACGCCCGCAGGGAAGATGCTAGCATGAAATGCTGCAGCTTCCGAATGTCTTCTCTTATAGTGCTTTCACAGCAAAGAAAAACTTGTAGAACTTCCAGTCTAGGCTTGTGTACTGAATTATCAGAATTGCTATTGAAGTGTCACTTGAAAATTTCAAATCGTTCAGCACAAGAACCGCAGGGATGCTCCTACGACCAAATGCTATCTTTGGTTATAGGCTTCTCTTGAAGCGCTTTCACTACAAGCAGCGAAGCGCGAATTATGGACCGTTTTAATGAAAGTTACTATTAAAGCCTCACTTCAAAATTCAAGAGCGTTCAGCACAAGTACGTCAGGAAAAATGCTACGATTAAATGTTGGCTCTAGTCAGAGTCGTTTGTTGAGTGATTTCACTGCAAGCATTAGGTACTGCTGCAGCATATGCAGCAGCAGGAGATGCAGCAGGAGATTAAGCAGCAGGAGATGCAGCATATGGAGATGCAGCATATGGAGATGCAGCAAGAGATGTAGCAAGAGATTAAGCAGCATGAGATACAGCATATGGAGATGCAGCATATGGAGATGCAGCATACGGATATGCAGCCGAATCAGATGAAGCAGAGGATTCATAAGATGAAGCAGCAGGAAATACATAAGCAGGAGATGAAGCTGCAGGAGATGCGTAAGTAGGAGATGCAGCAGCAGTATATACAACAAGAGGAGATGCAGCAGGAGATGCATAAGCAGGATATGCACCTGAAGTAGATGCATGAGCAGATGCAGCAGGAGATTCACATTCTGCAAGAGATGCAGCAGCAAGAGAGCAGCCACAGAGATGGTGCAGCAGGAGATGATGCAGCAGCAGGAGAATCAGCAGGAGATGCAGCAGCAGGAGGAGGAGATGTAGTAGAAGGAGATGCGGTAGGAGGAGATGCAGAAAGAGATTCAGCATCAGGAGATGCAGCAGCATGAAATGCAGCAGTATATACATAAGCAGGATACGCAGTAGCAGGAAATGCAGCAGCAGGAGATTCAGAGTAGTAGATGCAGAGAAGAATATGCAGCAGAAGGAGATATATCAAGTTATTCAGCTACAGTAGATTCAGCAAGAGTTACAGCAGAACATATGCAGCAGCAGGAGATGTAGCAGGAGATGCAGCAGTAAATGAAGCAGCAGCAGATGCAGTTTAATTTTGGTGTTAGGCTTAAGTTTACAGCTAAGGCTTGGCTTGGGGTATAGTTTAGGGTTACGGTTGGGATTAGGTTTAGGGTTCTGCTGCATCTCCTTCTGCTCCATATGGTGTATCTGCTGCTGCATATGCTTCTGCTGCATCTCCTGCTGCTGCATCTCCTTCTGAATTTGCTGCTGAATCTACTGCTGAATACGCATCCCCTGCTGCATCTCCTGCTGCTGCATCTCCTTAATCTGCTGCTGCATCTGCTGCTGCTTCATGTACTGCCGCATCTCCTTCTGCTGCTTATCATTCTCTGCATCTTCTGCTCTGCATCTCCTTCAGCTGCGTATCATTCTCTGCATCTCCTGGTGCTGCATCACCTCCTTCTGCATCTATTGCACTTGCTACTGCATCTCCTGCTGATTCATCTAAAGCTGCATCTCTTGCTACATCTCCCTCTTCTGCATCTACTGCTGCCGGATCTCCTCCCACATCTCCTGCTTCTGCATCTGCTGCTTCATATCCTTCTGATGCATCTGCGGCTTCATCTCATGATGTTACTCTCCTGCTTGATCTCCTGCTACTCTATCTGCTGCTGCTGCTGCTGCGTCTGCTGATGCGTTTCCTGATGCATCTTCTGATGCTGCATCTCCTGTGTAATGTCCTGCTGCTGCATATGTTGGTGCAGCATCTGCTGCGGCAACTCCAGCTGCTGCATATCGTAGTGCATCTTCTTCTGCTACATCACCTGCAGCTGTATCTCCAGAGTACTTTCCTGCTGCAGAATCTCCTGCTACATCTCTTGCTGCTACATTACCTGCTGCATCTCCTCCTGCTGCAACTCCTGCTGCTGCATCTCCTGCTGTTGAATCTGCTGCTTCATCTCCTGCTGCTGCATCTGCTGGTGCCGCATCTGAGGCAGTATTTGCTTTTGCATCTCCAGCTGCTGCATCTTATACTAGCTGTCCTGCTGCTCAGTCTCCTGCTACTGCTTCTCCTGCTTGACCTCCTGCTGCTGCATATTCTGCCTCATCTCCTGCTGCACCTCTTGGTGCTGCATCTCCTGCTGCATATGCTGCAGAATCTCAGGCTACAATTACTGCATTTAACTACAGTTAAATCACAATTCAGTACCCTATACTAAAATGTTCCATAAATCGTGTTTTTCTGCTTGCAGTGAAATCACTCAACAAACGACTCTGACTAGAGCCAACATTTAATCGTAGCATTTTTCCTGACGTACTTGTGCTGAACGCTCTTGAATTTTGAAGTGAGGCTTTAATAGTAACTTTCATTAAAACGGTCCATAATTCGCGCTTCGCTGCTTGTAGTGAAAGCGCTTCAAGAGAAGCCTTTAATGAAAGATAGCATTTGATCGTAGGAGCATCCCTGCGGTTCTTGTGCTGAACGATTTGAAATTTTCAAGTGACACTTCAATAGCAATTCTGATAATTCAGTACACAAGCCTAGACTGGAAGTTCTACAAGTTTTTCTTTGCTGTGAAAGCACTATAAGAGAAGACATTCGAAGCTGCAGCATTTCATGCTAGCATCTTCCCTGCTGGCGTTATTCAGGTTTTATAAAGCGCCTTATTAGGCGCCGTTAAATGACAATTCAGTACCCCATACTAAAACGTCCAATAGGTCGTGCTTTGCAGCTTGCAGTGAAAGCGCTTCAAGAGAAGACTATAAGGAGAGCCAGCATTAGATGGTAGCATCTCCCCTGCGGTATTTTCGCTGAACGCTCTGAAATTTTGAGGTCATGCTTTAATAGTCATTCTGATGTTACAGTACACAAGCCTATGTTTCAAGTTCTACAAATCTTGCTTTGCAGTGAAAGCTCTATAAGAGATGACATTCAGAAACAGCAGCATTCCATGCTGGAATATTCCCTGCCGGAGTTATTATATTTTCATAAAACAGCAGGAAATGGAGATGCAGGAGTGGCAGTAGGAGATGAACCCGGAGATTTATATTCAGAAGAAGCATCAGCAGGAGATTCAGCAGCAAATGCAGCAGCAGGAGACTCAACAGGAAATGCATTAGCAGAAGATCCCACAATAGATTCATAAGCAAATTCAGCAGGTAATGAAGCTGCAAAACATGCTGCATTAGGAAATATAGCAGGAGATGCATCAGGAGTAGATACTGCTACAGGATATGCAGCAGCACGAGATGCAGCAGGACATTAAGCATGAGATTAAGCAGCATGAGATGCAGCATATGGATATGCAGCCGAATCAGATGAAGCAGCAGATTCATAAGAGATGAATCAGCAGGAGATACATAAGCAGGAGATGCAGCGGCAGGAGATACATAAGTAGGAGATGCAGCAGCAGGATATACAGCAAGAGGAGATGCAGCAGGAGATGCATAAGCAGAATATGCACCTGAAGTAGATGCATGAGCAGATGCAGCAGCCGATGTAGCAGGAGATTCACATTCTGCAAGAGATGCAGCAGCAGGAGATGCAACAAGAGGAAATGCAGCAGCAGGAGATGCAGCAGCATGAAATGCAGCAGTATATACATAATATATATCAGGGGTTTCAGATACAGTAGATTCAGCAAGAGTTACAGCAGAAGATATGCAGCAGCTGGAGATGCAGCACTAAATGAAGCAGCAGCAGATGCAGTTTAATTTTGGTGTTAGGCTTATGTTTACAGCTAAATGTTCTGCGGCATATTCTGCTACTGCATCTCCTGCTGCATCACCTGCTGCTACATCTCCTGCCTCATCTCGTCCTCTGCATCTGCTGCTACATAACTTTTTGTCCTGCCTCTCCTGCTGCATCTCTTTCTTCTGCATCTCTTTCTCTGCATCTCCTGCTGCTGCATCTCCTGCTACATCTCCTGCTATATCTCTTGCTTCTGCATATCATGCTGTATCTCCTCTTACATCTCCTTCAATTCATATCCTGCTCCATCTCCTACTGCTGCATCTCCGCCTGCTCCATCTCCTACTGCTGCATCTCCTGCTGAATCCCCTGCTTCTGCATCTCTTGGCGATTCATTTCCTGTTGCATCCCCTGCTGCTGCAAATGCTGTTGCATCCCCTGCTGCTGAATCTGCTGCTGCATCTCGGGCTGCTGCATCTCGGGCTGCTGCTACATCACTTTGTCCTGCCTCTCCTGCTGCATCTCTTTCTTCTATGTCTCATGCTGCTACATCTCCTGCATCTGAATCCCCTGCTACATCTCCTGCTGCATCTGCTGCTTCTGCATTCCCTGCTGCAGCATCTCCTACTGCTACATCTCCTGCTTCATCTCCTGCCTCTGCATCTCCTGCTGGTACAATTTCTGCCTCTGAGTCTCCTGCTTCTGCATCTCATGCTGTATCTCTTGCTGCATCAGCTACATCTACTCCTGCATCTGCTGCTGATTTATCTCTTCCAGAATTTTTTGTTGTTGCATCTCCTACAGCATCTTTTGCTGCTGCATCTCCTGCTGATACATCTCCTGCTAGTGCATCTCCTGCTATATCTCGTGTTGCTGCATATCCTGCTGAATATGCTGGTCAATCTACTTGTGCATCTGCTGCGGCTGCATGTGCTGCTGCTGCATGTGCTGCTGCTGCAGCTCTTGCTCTTGCATCTCCTGCTGCTGCTTCTCATGCTGCATCCCCTGCTGCATCTACTCCTTCTCCTCGTGCATCTCCTGCTGATTCAACTTTTGCAGCTTCATCTCCTAATGCTACATCTCCTGCTTCATGTCCTTCTGCTGCAATTCCTGCTGCTGCATCTTCTGCTTCATCTTCTCCTACATCTGCTGCTGCTGCATCTGCTACTGCATCTCCTGCTTCATCTTCTGCTGCTGAATCTCCTGCTGCTGCATCTGCTTTTGCATCTCCTTATGCATCTCTTCCTACTGCATCTCCTGCAGCATCTCCTGCTCTATATCCTGCTGGATCTCCTCCTGCTGCATTATCTGATGCATCTCCTCCAATGGCATCTCCTGCAGTTGCATCTCCTGCTGCTGCATCTTCTGCTGAATCTCCTGTTGCTGCATTTGCTGCCGAATCTCCTGCTGCTGCTTCTTTTGAATAGGCATCTCCGGCTTCATCTCCTACTGCCAATCCTGCATCTCCATTTCCTGCTGTTTTATTAAAATATAATAACACCTGCAGGGAATATTCTAGCATGGAATGCTGCTGTTTCTGAATGTCTTCTCTTATAGCGCTTTCATTGCAGAACAACTTCTCTGGAAGCGTTTTCACTGCAAGCTGCAAAGCACAACTAACAGAATGTTTTCGTATAGAATACTGAATTGAGAATTAATATCACAGATTATGGCACTTTAGGAAAAGTGAGTAACTCCCGCAGGTAAGATGCGAGCATGGAATGCTGCTGCTTCTGTGACGGAGACCAGCTCACAAGGACGCCTTGATTAACTGACAGGCTACCGCTCTGGTGGCAAATAGCGAAACTTTACTTCAAGAGTGGTAATATATACAATGCTCAGATAGTAGTTCAAAAAATAGGTTCACACACACAACAGCATCTGGACATAATCACTATCAACATTCATATCCTGGGAACACAGCTGAATTTACTGTCTCATCTCAAAACGTCCTTCCAGTGTTTACAGAACACATTATCTCAACCTGCAATTTTACTTGCTCTAAATCACGGAATAAGGGAGCAACCATCAGGCATGCCAAGAGTTCCCAGGGCACCCTTCCCTTCCAGGAGGGGGGCCCCTTATTTCCCTTCTACAGTTCTAGCTTAACTCTTTCAGGCTGTCAGAACTGTGTGCAGCCTAATGGTTCTCCTCATTCCACCCTTTTTCGTTTTGTTAGATAAACATTGGTGGAGGTTTTTCTTTGGAGTGTTCTAATTTAATCTTTTTTAGGCCTATATATATTTGCCGAAACTGCTTTGCAACGCATCGCAAAAAAAACACGGGCAAAATAACAGTCCTAGCAAAACCACGATTGCCAACACAATTAACCCATAAATTCCCCGTTTAAAAGATTCAAAAGATGGAAATGCTGATTTGAGGGCAGCAATAAAATTTTCCGTTTGTTGAGCAACTGAAAGCTCTAGCTTATGAGAATTTATCATGTCCTGAATATGTTGTTTCAATTCTTTTAAATCAAGAGAAGTGTTAGCATTATTCCAAATACCTTGTAAATTACTTTGTATCTTATCCCAAGAAAACATGGTGTAATTATATGGGACTGGGGTTACACATATGGTACGATATTCAGCATGGCAAAGAAGGGATTCTCGAGTGGCTAAAATTTGCAACTGTCTTCCCAAGATATCAACTGTATCTTTGAGTGAGTTGAACGCAATTCTACTCTTTCATCCCAATTTTCCTGGCTCTGTAATGCTCTAGATACATTGACAGATAATTCATTCACAAACGCAGCAGTCTGGATACTAGAGGCTAAAGATATAGAGCCCACTGGTTGCAATGGCAGCAATTAAGGCTGCAATCCCAGCTATTATTAGTCCAATCACCCGTTTAGATCGATGTGTTAATTGTCACATTTACCTCCTCTAATATTTTAACTCCCCTATCTGCATACCAATCATGTGATAGATTAACAGGTAGATATACATAGTCAGGTTGTTTTACTAACAAAAAGGAGTCATTAGTACTATTTACACAGTTAGAAATTTGACAGTTACTACAGCTAACATTAGTATCATTCACAATTTTTAAAGATCCACTCAAAAATGCATAAGGTTCTGGGACACAAGCCCGCTTATAGAATTCAGTCTGATTTTGCGTTCCTTCCATTGCCCATATTTTGCCCTTTTGAATCCATGTAACATTCAACCTCTTTTTTTTTTTTTTTTTTTTTGGTTTGATTTTTCCCAGGGCGGCAGCAGCCTTCCACAAGTTAGAATAAAAGGTTTGGTTATTCTTTGTCCAAACTCCAGAAACAAGGTTAACGGGTCACGAATTTTGATCGATCATATTCCAATCACACAAAGATGTGTTAGAACACACTGTTTCGTTGGCATGACACATTCTCCAATATGGTGCAAAATCCATTTTTGTCGGGAAGAGGTTTCGACAAAGAGGTATATGCGAGGGTGGTATCCCAGGACCTTGGCTAATGTTTTGTAGGTCAGGATAATAGAAATCAAGAGCCCAGTGGATCCTTGCTGAAACATTTCGATCCCAATCATGTCGCATAACAACCTTTTCACACAAGGGCTCAGTATGATTAGTTTGAAAGCACATAGGTTTACCATCTAATCTACCAGAATAATTGAAAAATGCTGAAAAGACTGAAATATGCATATCAGAATATTGTCCCATAAACTTAGTTTGGTTATTATATACAGGAATATCTGTCGGCTCGTCCCATGTAACTGGATGAATTACAGGAGGATTAGGGACAAAAGCCCTAATTTCAGGCCAACACTCACGTTGCAGCAACCATAGAGCACTAAGTAACAGGGCCAGAAGCTGAATTCTGGATCGCATTCTCATCTCCCAATCGCGGGTCAGGGACAATCTCTGCAGACATCTCCGTAGCTTTCCCATCTTGGTTTTTGGCATGACGAATGCACCGCTCCGGTATCCACCTTGGCGAAGTTTCATCTGTGGGAAAAACACAAACATACCCTCAGCCCCAGACTAGTACTGGGTCGGGCCCATGTAATTTCCCGTCCATTGGATCTCTCCAATATACCAAAGGTTTGGAACTGATGGTGTGGTTCCAGTGTCGATCAGCAGCAG
The DNA here is from genome assembly GCA_033459285.1 of Clamator glandarius. Lineage (NCBI taxonomy): Eukaryota > Metazoa > Chordata > Aves > Cuculiformes > Cuculidae > Clamator > Clamator glandarius. The sequence goes on from JAUNZM010000793.1 coordinate 289,383, forward strand.
ATAAACCATCATCGTCCAAAGTTAAAAATTTAAAACAAATAACGCATGTGACAATATAGAAAATGGAGTATCCTTGATACCCCATGTCCCCCTTTTTGTTTTTTGATGACTAAAGCGTTCAGGTGAAACATATGATTGACTTGATGTTGTATACACTGCAACACACAGAATAATTGTTAAAGCAATTAACACCATTAAAAATAACATTCCTCCTCATTCTTGTCAACTGCTTTTGTGATTGAGGCTTAACAGTTGTCACACAGCAATGTCATTTGATCCATCTTACAGGTGCCCACAGTGGTCCTGTATCTGTGAAAACACAAGCATAACCTTGTCCCCATGTTAGTAGCTTATACTGTCCTTTGCCCATAATAACTGTTTTTCAATGGCACTTTCACACTGTCTCGTACGTGCTCTAATTTTGATGACATGGTTTGCATATGCTTCAACATTGGCACAATTTTATCATCTCCTGCTAATCGCAAAATTTCATTACATATTGCACCTTCATCAATCTGTTTTGTAGTGCCTCTCCTGATTTCCCCTTTCTTTGTTTCGCTAACAATGTTTTTACTACTTGATGGATATGCTCAAAAATCATATGACTTGGTAAATGGATATCAATACTTCCCGGATAATCTGTTAGATCTACTTGTAAATTCAAAATATTTGCCATGCAGCACTTAGCATATTTGTTGTCATTGGGATATAAATGATTGTCGAGTTTTGGCCTAATAACTGAACACTTCTTTTTCTTCCCTTGGTGATTATCGTTGTAACAACTTTAAATCTAGTGACTACATTTTTGTTTGTTTGCTTGTTTGTTTGTTAAGGTTGAAGTGGTAAAATATCCACTCAATAATTTGTAATGAATCATTTACATTTCCCTATATCATTGGCTCAATATCCCCAAAGGTTGTCTGCACTAGGACCCAGCAGTTGCTGATGAGCAACCCTGGAATGCAGAGTGTTCTCACAAATTGGCATTCCCCAAGAGAGACAACCATTAACTCCTCTGGACTTCTTCAAAGCTGAAAGAAAAAAAAACTTAGAGAGGAAAGAGAAGGGTGGGGGGGCGGGGGGATTCACACACATACAGGTGCAAGGTTAGGCTTTATCCTTCTTTTTATGTTTTGCTAGGTATTTTAAACTCTTACCTTCTGAAGCCTTTCATTCCAAAGATCCCCAGGTAAACCTACCTGTTTGCCGGCTTAGTGGACGTTTGAGATTGAAAGGTCCCAGAGATATATTTTCAAGATTACTCAAAACCAGTTTGTAAGTCTTACAAATGTTTGAAGTACTTCAAACACACACGATCGCTCATTTCTCAGCTAGTCGAATACATTCATACAATGTTGGTTATCACTATTGGATCCACACGGTACCAGGAACATACAACACTTAAAATATGTACATGCATTATCTAATAAGGCTTATATCGATTTCACTTATGGTAAACTTTTTTTTTCTTTTTTTTTTTTTCTTTCTTTTTTTTTTTTTTTGTAGTTTCTGTGTTGATAGAATCACGGACTGGTCAGTTGAACCACAGCTTAAGAACGTTAGCGGCAATGGTTTCCAAAATCGTAATAGTAAAGGGGGCCGTCGGGCCATACTGAGCACTAGGGACTTTTAATTCTTTTAGTTGTTTGAATGGAATAGGTTCATAATCATTAAACAGTCCTCTGGCTGCATGCTGTCTCTGTACTACCGGGTACACTTGGAATCCTTCCATAACCTCCCCTGCTTCTCTTGCCTTTTTCAACGCTAACTGCATAGGAGACTGTTGAATAAGCAGGTCCTCAGGACCAGGGGGTGGGGGCCATGTCCCATCTCTAAAAGCAGGCAGAACTACAGGAGGCTGTTCTGGTAAATGTGCCTGAATGCCCACCTCTTTAAAACAGGAAAAACATCTTTTTCGTGGTGATACCGAGCTGCCTGCTCCTCTAAGTCTTCCCAATCCCCAGGGTTTAAATCCTTGGCATCCGTCCCTAGATTTATGTTGACTTTGAATTTGCGTAAAGCTACATGATTCTGGGAAGGTTGTTCATACTGAGGGGGAGGAGGGAGTGCAGAGGGAGGTGGGGGTATGTCGTCTAAAGATCGAGAACGAGGTAAGGAAGGATATATTTTCCTAACTGAAGAGCGCGTCTGTCTAGCCCATTTTTCGTCGCCTGTGTCCCCTCGCAGACACTCTTTAATCAAGGACCACAAGGTAAAGGCGTCGATAGGAACCTTTTCAGGTCCATGAGCAGCGTAATAACTTTTGATTCTATCTCCTACTCTATTCCATGTGTCAATATTAATCGCACCATCTCTTGGAAACCAAGGGCAAATCTTTTCTATGAAGTCTAAAAAATGATCAATTTGTTTCCCAGTAATCTTCACCCCTCTAGCACAAAGCAAAGATTTTAACATACTAGCAAAAATATCACGCTCCGTACTTGAAGCAAGTCCCATCTCCTTAGTATTATTTGCTTGATTCGTCTGTTAGAAATCCCTAGTCCTTACCTTCGATTCAACTCATCTACCGCAGCTTGTGAAGGTAAGCGACGCCCTGTCCTTCAGTAACCGAGTATCCCGGGTTTCGGCACCAAATGACGGAGACCAGCTCACAAGGACGCCTTGATTAACAGACGGGCTACCGCTCTGGTGGCAAATAACGAAACTTTACTTCAAGAGTGGTACTATATACAATGCTCAGATAGTAGTTCAAGAAATAGGTTCACACACACAACAGCATCTGGACATAATCACTATCAACATTCATATCCTGGGAACACAGCTGAATTTACTGTCTCATCTCAAAACGTCCTTCCAATGTTTACAGAACACATTATCGTAAAATTTATTCGTAAATCACGGAATAAGGGAGCAACCATCAGGCATGCCAAGAGTTCCCAGGGCACCCCTCCCTTCCAGGAGGGAGGCCTCTTATTTCCCTTCTACAGTTCTAGCTTAACCCTTTCAGGCTGGCAGAACTGTGTGCAGCCTAATGGTTCTCCTCACTTCTGAATGCCTTCTCTTATAGCGCTTTCACTGCAAAGCAAGAGTTGTAGAACTTCCAGTCTAGGCTTGTGTTCTGTAACATCAGAATGGCTATTAAAGCATCACTTCAAAGCTTAAGAGCTAACAGCATCTCCTGCTGCATCTCCTGCTGCTGCATCTCTTGCGGCATTTCCTGCTGCTGCATCTCTTCCTGAATGTCCTGCTACATATATCTGATGCTGAATATCCTGCTGTATCTCCTGCTCAATTTACTGCTGAATATACAATTGCTGCTGCATCTCCTGCTGCTGAACCTGCTTCTGCTGCCTCTGCTACTACATCTGCTGCTGCATCTCCTCCTTCATCTCATGCTGCTACAATTCCTGCTGCATATGATGTTGTTGCATCTCCTGCTGCATCTGCTGCTTCTGCATTCCCTGCTGAATATACTGCTTCTACAACTCCGGCTGCTGCATCTCCTTCTGCATCTTCTGCTGCTACATCTCCTGTAACTACATCCCCTGCTGCTGAATCTCCTGCTGCATCTCCTGCTTATGAATCTCCTGCTGCATCTCCTCCTGCTGCAATTCCTGCTGCTCCATCTCCTTCTTCTGTATATACTGCTGCATTTCTTGCTTGTGCATCTCTTGCTGCATCTCCTGCTGCTGTATTACATGCTGAATCACCTCCTGCTGGGTCTCCTGCATCTGCATCTGCTCCTACTGGATATGCTGCCGCATCTCCTGCTTCTGCATCGCCTACTAAATCTGCATCTGCTGCTGCATCTGCTTATGCACCTCCTGATGCATCTACTACTGCTTCATCTCCTGCTGCTGCATCTCCTGCTACATCATCTCCTGCTTCATCTCCTGCTCTTACAACTCCTTCCGCTTCATCTCCTGCTGCATCTAATTCTCCTGCATCTCCTGCTGCATCTCTTCCTGCTGCACCTCCTGCTGAATGACCTGCTGTATGTTCTGCTGCTGCAACTCCTGCTTCTGCATCTCCTATTGGACCTTCTGCTGCTGCATTTTCTGCTTTTCAGTCTCCTGCTGCTGGATCTCCTGCGGCCTCTCCTTCTGCTGCATCTCCTGCGGCTGCATATTCGGCTGCTGCATCTTCTGCTAATGCATCTCCTGCTGAATCTCCTGCTGCTGCATATCCTGATGCATCTTCTACTTCATATCCTACTGCTGCATCTTCTTCTTCTGCATCTCCTGCTGATGCATCTCCTGCTACTTCTCCTGATGCCGCATCTCCTGCTGCATTTCCTGCTTCATCTGCTGCTGCATCTGCTGCTGCATCTCCTGCTGCATCTCTTGCTGCTGTATCTCCTTCAGCATCTACTTCTCTTGCATATCCTGCTGCATTTCCTGCTGCATCTCCTGCTGCATTTCGTGCTGATACATTTCCTGCTGCATCTACTATGGTGTATCGTGCTACATCTGCTGCCTCATCTCCTCCTGCATCTGCTGGTGCATCTCGTTGTTCTGCCTCTCCTGCTTCATCTTCAGCTGATGCATCTTTGGCTACATCTCCTGATGTTTCATCTCCTGCTGCATCTGCTGCGGCATCTCCTGCTGCTGCATCTCTTTCTGCATTTCCTGCTGCATCTGCTGCTGTAGCATCTCCTACTGTATCTCATACTGAATGTCCTGTCCCTGCATATCCTCTTGCACCCCCTGCTACTGCATATCTTTCTGCTGCATCTCTTAATGTATCTTATGATAATGCTACATTTCTTGCTGCAGCATCTCCTGCTGCATCTACAGCTGCTGCATATCTTGCTGCATTTCCTGCTGGTGCATCTCCTGCTGCTGCATCTGTTGCTGCATCTCATCCTGCCTCATCTGATGGTACTTAATTTGCTGATGCATCTCCTGCTACATCACTTGGTATTGCATCTCCTGCTTCATCTCCTGCTGTAGAATCTCCTGCTGCAATTCTCATGATGCACCTCTTGCTGCATATCCTGCTGCTGCGTCTCCTGCTTCTACATCTCCTCCTGCTACAGCTGCTGCAGCCTCTCCTGCTGCTACATCTACTGCTGCTGCTTCTCCTGCTGCCGCATCTCCTGCTGCTGTATCTCTGGAAGAATTTCCTGCAGAATCTCATGCTGCTACATCTCCTGCTGTTTCTACTCCTGCATCTCTTTTTGAATATGCATCTCCTGATGCATCTCCTCCTGCTGCAACTCCTACCGCTTTGTCTGCTTCTGCATCTCCTCCTGCATCACCTGCTGCTGCATCTCCTTCTGGATATGCATCTCCTGCTGCTGCACCTCCTGCTGTTGAATATACTGCTACTGTATCCTCTTCTACAACTCCTGCTGCTACATCTCCTGCTAAAGCTCTTGATGCATCTCCTGCTGCTGTGTCTGCTGCTGAATATCCTGCATGTCCTGCTGCTGCATCTCTTTCTGCATCTGCTGCTGCTACATCTCCATTCTACTGCATCTCCTCCAGCTTCATCTGCTGCTGCAGCTCCTGCAGCATATCCGGTTGAATCTGGTGCTGCCTCTCCTGCTGCTGCATCGCCTGCTGCATCTGCTGCTTCATCTCCTGCTGCTGCATCTCCTGCTGCATCTGCTGCTTCAGCTCTTCCTGCATCTACTGCGGCTGCATCTCCTGCTGCATCTCCTGCTGCATGTACTGCTGAATCTCTTAGTGAGTCATATCCTGATCATGCATCTCCTGCTGCATCCCCTGCTGATCCTTTTTCATGCTGAATCTCCTGTTATAACTCCTGCTGCTGCATCTCCTTGCGGCATCTCTCACTGCTACATCTTCTTTTGCATCTCCTGCTGCACCTCTTCCTGCTGCATCACCTGCTGCATGTCCTACCACTGCAGGTGCAGGCTTAGTCTTAGTATTAGGGTTAGTATTAGGGTTAGGCTTATGTTTAGAGCTAAGGCTTGGGTTGGGGTATAGTTTAGGGTTAGGGTTATTGTTACAATTAGAATTTGTTTAGAGTTTGGGGCTAGGTTTAGTTTTTGGTTTAGGGTTTCTTTTAGAAATCGTTTTGGGTACGACTTATGATTAGGGGTAAAGGCTTGGATTAGTGTACAGGTTAGGGGTAGGGCTAGGGTTAGGGTTAGTGTTAGGCTTAGGGTTTTGGTTAGGCTTTTGTGGTTGGTCATAGGTTTAGCTTTAGGTTTAAGGCTAGTGTTAGGTTTAGTTTTGGGGTTATGCTAAATGGCTGAGGCTAAGGCTTGGGTTAGGGTATAGGTTAGGGCTAGGGTTAGGGTCTCGGTTAGGCTTTTTTAGTCGTTGGGCTTTAGTGTTAGTGTTACAGTTATGTTTAGGGTTAGGATTATGTTTAGGTCTAAGGCTTGTGTTAGGGTATAGGTTAGGGATACGGCTAGGGTTTCAGTGTTTCAGTTTGGCTTTGTTTGGTGTTTAGGGTTAGGTTTTGCTGTAGGATTAGGCTTAGTGTTAGGGTCAGGTTTGGTGTTAGGCTTATGGTTAGGGCTAAAGCTTGGGTTAGGGTTAGGGCTAGGGCAAGGGTTAGGGGTAGGGCTAGGTCTAGGTTTAGGGTTAAGGTTTCATTTAGGCTTTGTTTAGTGATTGGGGTCAGGTTTAGCTATAGGTTTAGGCTTAGTGTTAGTATTAGGGTTAGTTTTGGTGTTAGGCTTGTGTTTACAGCTAAGGCTTTGGTTGGGGTATGGTTTAGGGTTAGGGTTAGGATTAGGGTTAGGGTTTCGGTTAGGCTTTGTTTAGTGGTTGGGCCTAGGTTTAGCTTTAGGTTTATCCTTAGTGTTTGTGTTAGGGTTAAGATTAGAGTTAGGCTTATGGTTAGGCCTAAGATTTGGGTTAGGGTATAGGTTAGTGCTAGGTCTAGGGTTAGGGTTAGTGTTTCGGTTAGACTTTGGTATTTAGGTTTCGGTTTTGCTCTAGGTTTAGGCTTAGTGTTAGTGTTAGGATTAAGATTAGAATTATGCTTATGGTTAGGCCTAAGGCTTGGGTTAGGGTTTAGGTTAGGGCTAGGGCTAGGGTTAGGGCTAGGGTTAGGGTTAGGTTTTCGGTTAGACTTTGTTTAGTTGTTGGGGTTAGGTTTAGCTTGTGGTTTAGGCTTAGTGTTAGTGTTACAGTTAGTTTTGAGAATTAGGCTTATGTTTAGGCCTATGGCTTGGGTTAAGGTTTAGATTAGGGCTAGGGCTAGGGTTAGGTTTTCGGTTAGACTTTGTTTAGTTGTTTGGGTTAGGTTTAGCTTGTGGTTTAGTCTTAGTGTTAGTGTTACAGTTAGTTTTGAGGTTAGGCTAATGGTTAAGGCTTAGGCTTGGGTAGGGTATGGGTTAGGGCTAGGACTAGGTTTAGTGTTAGGGCTAGGGTTAGGGTTATGGTTTCAGTTAGGCTTTGTTTAGTGATTGGGGTCAGGTTTAGCTTTAGGTTTAGGCTTAGTGTTTGTGTTAGGATTAGTTTTGAGGTTAGGCTAATGGTTAAGGCTAAATCTTCGCTTAGAATATGGGTAGGGGTACGCAAATAGAAGGTAGGCATCTTCTGCTGTAAGTTTTGTGCATCTCCTGCTGCTCCATTTGCTGCTGCATCTGCTGTTGTTTATATCCCGCTGAATCTCCTGTGGATGCTTCTCCTGCTACATATCCTCCTGCTGCATCTTCTGCTACATATCCTCCTGCTGCATTTCCTGCTTTTGCATCTCCTGATTAAGAATCTCCTGCTGATGCATCTCCTGTTTGTGCATCTCCTGTTTGTGCATCTCTTGCTGCACCTCTTACTGCTGCATCTTCTTATGTGTCTCCTGCTGCATTACCTGCTGTATGTCCTACTGCTGCATCTGCAGCATATGCTGCTTCATCTGGTGCTGCTGAACCTACTGCTGCATCTCCTGCAATATCTCCTGCTGCTGCATCTGTCGCTGCATCTGTCGCTGCATCTGCTTCTGCATCACCTGCTCCAGCATCTCCTGCTGATGCATCTCCTGCCGCATATTCTGCTGGTGTGTCTCCTGCTGATGCATCTCCTTCTGCATCTCGTGCTTCTGCATCTATGTCTGTATCTCCTGCTTCTTCATCTCCTGCTGCATCAATTACTGCTGCATCTCCTGCCGCTATATTTCCTGCTGCATCTCCTCCTGCTGCATCTCCTGTGGCATCTCCTCCTGCTGCAGCTCCTGCTGAATCTACTGGTACATCTCCTGCTGCTTCTGTTGCTTCTGCATCTCCTGATGCATGCCCTGCTGCTTTGTCTCATGCTGCTGCATCTCCTTCTGCTGCATCCCATATTGCATCTCCTATTGTAGCATCTCCTGCTTCATCTCTTGCTGATGCATCTCCTGCTACTGCATCTCTTGCTGTATCTCCTCCTGATGCATATTCATCATCATTTCCTGCTGCAGCTCTTCCTGTTGCATCTCCTTCTGAATCTACTACTGTTGCATCTGCTGAATCTGCTGCTGCATCTGCTGCTGCTGTATCTTCTGCTACATCTCGTCATGCTGCACATCCTGCTGCATCTGCTGATGATTCTCTTCCTACTGCATCTCCTGCTGAATTTGCATTTCTTGCTGCATCTGCTGCTGCAACTCCTGCTGCTGCATCTCCTACTATATCATCTCCTGCTTCATCTCCTGCTCTTACAACTCCTTCCGCTTCATCTCCTGCTGCATCTAATTCTCCTGCATCTCCTGCTGCATTTCCTGCTGCATTTTGTGCTGATACATTTCCTGCTGCATCTAGTACAGCATATCTTGCTACATCTGCTGCCTCATCTCCTCCTTCATCTCCTGCTGCATCTGCTGATGCATCTCGTGCTGCTGCATCTCCTGCTTCATCTTCAGCTGATGCATCTTTGGCTTCATCTCCTGATGTTTCATCTCCTGCTGTATTTCCTGCTGCTCTGCTGCTGCAGCATCTCCTGCTGCTGTGTCTGCTGCTGTATCTCATACTGAATGTCCTGTTCCTGCATATCCTGTGCGGCATCTCCTATTGTGAATCTGCTGCAGCATCTCCTGCTTCTGCTTCTCCTGCTGCATCCCCTACTGCTGCATCTCCTGCTGGTACATCTCCTGCTGCTTGATCTCCTGCTGCCTCTCCAGCTGCTGTATATGCTGCTTCTTTCTCTCCTGCTGCATCTGCGGTGGCTGCATCTCCTGCCGCTGCATTTCCTGCTTGATCTGCTGCTGCATCTGCTGCTGCTGTATCTTCTGCTATATCTCGTCATGCTGCACATCCTGCTGCATCTGCTGATGATTCTCTTCCTACTGCATCTCCTGCTGAATGTGCATTTCTTGCTGCATCTGCTGCTGCACCTCCTGCTGCTGCATCTCCTACTACATCATCTCCTGCTTCATCTCCTGCTCTTACAACTCCTTCCGCTTCATCTCCTGCTGCATTTCCTGCTGCATTTTGTGCTGATACATTTCCAGCTGCATCTACTACGGGATATCTTGCTACATCTGCTGCCTCATCTCCTCCTTCATCTCCTGCTGCATCTGCTGATGCATCTCGTGCTGATGCATCTCGTGCTGCTGCATTTCCTGCTTCATCTTCAGCTGATGCATCTTTGGCTTTGTCTCCAGGAGATTTTGCAGGAGATGGAGCAGCAGGGGATACCGCAGCAGGAGACGAAGCAGGAAATGCCGCTTCAGGAGATGAAGCCGCAGGAGATGCAGCAGGAGATGCAGCCAGAGGTGCAGTTGGACGAGATACAGCAGGAGATGCAGCAGAAAGAGATGCAGAAGGATATGCAGCAGCAGGAGATGCTGCAGCAGATTCAGCAGCATATTCAGCAGGAAATGTAGTAGCAGGAGATGCATCAGCAGGAAATGCTTCATGTACTGCTGCATCTCCTGCTAAAATTCCTGCTGCTTCATCTCCTGCTACTTGATGTCCTCCTGCATCTCCTGCTGCTGCATCTGCTGCTTCAACTCCTGCTGCTGTATCTAATGCTGCTACATCTCCTGCTGCATCCTCTGCTCATGCATCTGCGGATGCATCTCCTGATGCTCCATTTCCTGTTGCACCTGCTGCTTAATCCCCTGCTGCATCTCCTTCTGCTCCATCTGGTGCATCTGCTGCTGCCTCTCCTGCTAAATATGCTGCTGCCTCTCCTGCTAAATATGCTGCTGCCGCATCTCCTTCTGAATTTGCTGCTGAATCTACTGCTGAATACGCATCCCCTGCTGCATCTCCTGCTGCATCTCCTGCTGCATCTCCTGCTTCATATCCTGCTGCATCTCCTGCTTCATATCCATCGGCATTTCCTGCTTCATATCCTGCTGCATCTCCTGCTTCATATCCATCAGCATTTCCTGCTTCTGCATTACCTGCTGCATCTCCTGCTGCATTTCATTCTGCGGCATCTCCTGCGGCGTCATCTGCAGCAGCATCTTCTGCTGCGACATCTCCTACTGAATCTGCATCTCCTGATGCATCTGCTGCTGCATCTCCTTCTGCTGCTTATCATTTTCTGCATCTCCTGCTGCTGCATCTCCTGCTACTGCATCCTTTGCTACTGCATTTCCTGCTGCTGCATCTCCTGCTGCTTCATCTCCTTAATCTGCTGCTGCATCTGTTGCTGCTACATCTCCTTCTTTTGCATCTACTGCCGCTGGATCTTTTCATACATCTCTTGCTTCTGCATCTGCTGCTTCGTATCCTTCTGATGTATCTGCAGATTCATCTCATGATGCTACTGTCCTACTGGATCTCCTGCTACTGTATCTGCTGCGTCTGCAGATGCATTTCATGATGCATCTTTTGATGCTGCATCTCCTGCTGCTTTATCTTCTGTGTAATCTCCTGCTGCTGCATCTGCTGCTTCAACTCCTGCTGCTGTATCTCCTGCTGCTGTATCTCCTGCTGCTACATCTCCTGTTGCATCCCCTGCTCATGCATCTGCAGATGCATCTCCTGATGCTCCATTTCCTGTTGCATCTGCTGCTTAATCCCCTGCTGCATCACTTTCTTCTACATCTGGTGCATCTGCTGCTTCATCTGCTTCTGCTTCATCTGGTGCATCTGCTGCTGCTTCATCTGCTTCTGCTTCATCTGGTGCATCTGCTGCTGCATCTTCTGCTGCTTCATCTCCTTCAGATGCATCTTCTGCTGCTTCATCTACTTCAGATGCATCTCCTGCTGCATCTTCTGCTGATGCATCTCCTGCTGATGCATCTCCTGCGGCTGCATATCCTGCTGAAGCTCCTGCTGAATCTCGTACTGCATAACACGTAGCTACATCTTCTGCTGCTGTATCTTCTGCTGATGCATCTCCTGCGGCTGCATCTCCTCCTGTTGAATTTCGTTCTGCATCACGTGCTGCTTCTCATCCTTGTGCATCTCCTGCTGCATCTCCTCCTGCTGCATCTCCTCCTGCTGCATTATCTGTTCCTGCAACTCCTGATGCTGCATCACCTGCTGCAACTCCTGTTGCATCTCATTATTCGTATCCTGCTGCTGCATCTTCTGCTTCTGCATCTTCTGCTTTGGCATCTCCTGATAATGCATCTTCTGCTGCATATTCTGTTTCATATCCTGCTGCTGCATCTTCTAATTCTGCATCTCTTGCTGCTACATCTCCTGCTGCATCTAATTCTGAATATGAATCTCTGGCTGCCACTCCTACTTCTGCTGAATATGCTGCGGCATCTCCTGCTGCGTCATCTGCAGAAGCATCTTCTGCTGCTAATGATTCTCCATCTCCTGATGCATCTGCTGATGCATTTCCTGCTGCTGCATCTGCTTAATCTGCTGCTGCATCTGTTGCTGTTACATCTCCTTCTTGTGCATCTACTGCTGCTGGATCTCCTGCTACATCTCCTGCTTCTGCATTTGCTGCTTCATATCCTTCTGATGCATCTGCGGATTCATCTCATGATGCTACTCTCCTACTTGATCTCCTTCTACTGTATCTGCTGCTGCTGCATCTGCTGATGCATTGTCTGATGCATCTTCTGATGCTGCATCTCCTGCTGCTGCATCTCCCTCGTAATCTCCTGCTGCTGCATATGCTGGTGCTGCATCTCCTGCATAATCTCCTGCTGCTGCATTTGCAAGTGCTGCATCTGCTGCTCAACCTGCTGCTGCATCTCCAGCTGCTGCATATCATAGTGCATCTTCTTCTGCTACATCACCTGCAGCTGTTGATCCCGTGTACTCTCCTGCTGCACAATCTCCTGCTACATCTCCTGCTGCTACACTACCTGCTGCATCTCCTCCTGCTGCAACTCTTGCTGCTGCATCTCCTGCTGCTGCATCTGCTGCAGCATTTGCTTCTGCATCTCCGGCTGCTGCATCTTATACAGCCTGTCCTGCTGCTCAGTCTCCAGCTGCTGCATCTCCTGCTGTATCTCTTGGTGCTGCATCACCTGCTGCTGCATATCCTGCTTAAACTCCTGCTGCTGCATTACCTTCTGCCTCTCTTCCTGCTGTATTTCCTGCTGCTGCTACTACTGCATCATCTCCTGCTACTGCATCTAGTGCTGCTGCATCTGCTGCTGTATGTGCTGCTGCATCTCCTGGTGCTGAATCTCTTGCTGATGCATCTCCTGATGCATCTCCTGCGTCATCACCTGCTGCAGCATTTCCTGCTTCATCTCCTGCTGCATCTCAAGCTGCGTTTTCTACTGCTGCATCTCCAGCTGATGCATCTCCTGCTGCTGCATATCCTTCTGAATCTGCAGCTGAATCTTCTGCTCCCTGTGGTGCTGCTGCATCTCCTGTGGCATCTGCATCTCCTTCTTATGCATGTCCTCCTACTGCATTTTCTTTCTGCATCTGATGCAGCTTCTTTTGCTCCTTAATTTTCTGCTGCATTTCGTGCTGATACATCTATTACTGCATCTCCTGCTGTATACCTTTCTGAATCTGCTGCTGCATCTCTTGCTGCTTCATCTTCTACTGCATCTCATGCTGGGTGAGCTCCTGCTGCTCTATCTGCTGCTGCTGCATCTCTTGTTGCATCTCCTGCTGATGCATCTCTAGCTGTATCTTGTACTGCTGCATCTACTGGTGCTGCATCGCCTACTGTAGCAAATGCTGCAGCATCTCCTGCTGCAGCATCTCCTGCTGCAGCATCTCCTGCTGAATATGCATCTTCTGCTGCATCTGCTGCTGCTTTATCTGCTGCTTCTGCTTTTGCTGCTTCATCTGCTGCTGCATCTCCTGCTACTGCATCTTCTCCAGCTGCACCTCCTGCTGCTGCATCTCCTGCTGAATTTTCTGCTGCATCTTCTGCTGTTTCAACTCCTGCTTCTGCATCTCCTATTGCATCTTCTGCTGCTTCATTTCTTGCTGCTGCATTTCCTGCTCCTGCATCTCCTGCTGCTGCATCTCCTGAGGCGTGTCAGGCTGCTGCATCTTCTGCTGCTTCATCTACTGCAGATGCATCTCCTGCTGCATCTCCTACTGCTGCATCTCCTGCTTCTACATCTCCTACTCCTTCATCTCCTGCTGCTGCATATCCTGCTGAAGCTCCTGCTGAATCTCGTGCTGCATAACCTGCTGCTACATGTTCTGCTGCTGCATCTCCTGCTGCTGAATCTCCTTCTGCATCTCATCGTGCTGCATTTCTTCCTGCTGCATCTGCTGCAGCATCTCCTGCTTCTGCATCTCCTGCTAAATCTGCTTTTGCATCTTCTGCTGCATCTCTTACTGCTGCATCTTCTACTAAATCTGCTTCTGCATCTTCTGCTGCATCTCCTACTGTGGCATTTCGTGCTGATGCATCTCCTGCTGCTTCATCTCCTGCTGCCTCTCCAGCTGCTGTATCTGCTGCCGCATCTGCTGCTGCTTTCTCTCCTGCTGCATCTACTGTGGCTGCATCTCCTGATGGATCTCCTGCTGCTCTATATCCAGCTGCATCTCCTGTTATACTATCTCCAGCTGCATCTCCAGCTGCTGGATCTAATGCTGCATCGCCTCTTGCTGCATCGCCTCCCGGTGCATCTCCTGCTGAATTTTCTGCTATATATCCTGCTGCTGAATGTCCTGCTGCTGAATATTCTGTTGCTGCATCTCCTACTGCATTACCTGCTACTGAATGTCCTGCTGCTGCATTACCTGCTTATCAGTCTCCTGCTGCTGAATCTCCTGCTGCAGATCCTGTTGCATCTCATGATGCATATCCGGCTGCAGCATCTTCTCCTGCTGCATCTCCTGCTAATGCATCTCCTGCTGCATTTCCTCTAATGCATCTCGTGCTGCATCTTCTGCTTCATACCCTACTGCTGCATCTTCTACTTCTGTATCTCCTGCTGATGCATCTCCTGCTACATCTCCTGCTGCTGCATATCCTTCTTCATCAGCTGCTGCTTTATCTTCTGCTTCATCTCGTCATGCTGCACATCCTGCTGCATCTGCTGAAGATTCTCATCCTACTGCATCTCCTGCTGAATTTGCATTTCCTGCTGCATCTGCTTGTGCACCTCCTTCTGCTGCATCTCCTGCTGCATCTGCTGCTGCATCTTTTACTGCATCATCTCCTGCTTCATCCCCTTCTCCTGCAACTCCTTCTGCTTCATCTTCTGCTGCATCTTTTACTGCATCATCTCCTGCTTCATCTCCTTCTCCTGCAACTCCTTCCGCTTCATCTCCTGCTGCATCTACTTCTCCTGTATCTCCTCCTGCATTTCCTGCTGCATCTCCTGCTGCATTTCGTGCTGATACATTTTTTGCTGCATTTACTACAGTATACCTTGCTACATCTGCTGCCTCATCTCCTCCTTCATCTCCCGCTGCATCTGCTGATGCATCTCGTGTTGCTGCATCTCCTGCTTCATCTTCAGTTGATTGATCTTTGGCTTCATTTCCAGGAGATTTTGCAGGAGATGCAGCAGCAGGGGATACCGCAGCAGGAGACGTAGCATAAATGCAGCTTTAGGGGATGAAGCCGCAGTAGATGCATCAGGAGATGCAGCCAGAGGTGCAATAGGACGAGATGCAGCAGCAGATGTAGCAGCAGGAATTTCAGCAGCAGTAGCTATGCAGAAGATTCAGCAGGAGGAGTGGCACCTTGAAATTCTGACACAGGAGATGCAAGAGGAGATTCAGCAGTAGATGCAGCAGTAGGAGATGCAACAGGAGATTCTGCAGCAGGACATGTTGTAGGAGATGCAGCAGGAAATGCAGCAGGAGATGCACCAGGAGGAGATGAAGCCGCAGATGGTCAGCAGATGTAGCAGCAAGGGATACAGCACCAGGAGATGCAGTAGCAGGGGATGAAGAAGCAGGAGATGCAGCAGAAGATGCAGTAGCAGGGGATGAAGCAGCAGGATATGCAGCAGAAGATGCAACAGGAGATGCAGCAGGAGATGCAGCAGCAGGAGATGCAGCAGCAGGAGATGCAGCAGCAAGGGTTACAACAGCAGGGGATGAAGCAGCAGGATATGCAGCAGAAGATGCAACAGCAGAAAACGAAGCAACAGAAGAGGTAGCATAAGGATATGCATCAGGAGATGCTGCAGGAGATGCAGCAGGAGATGCAGGATAAGGAGATACATAAGCAGGAGATGCAGGAGCAGGAGATGTAACAGGAGATGCAGCAGGAGATGCAACAGAAGACACATCAGCAGGAGATGCAGCTGCAGAAGGTGCTGCAGGTGTAGCAGATTCAGCAGGAGATGCAGAAGCAGGAGATGCTGCAGGAGATGCAGAAGCAGGAGATACATCAATAGGAGATGAAGCAGGAGATTCAGCAGGAGATGCATATTCAGCAGTAGATACAGAAGAAAGAGATGCAGCTGGAGATGATTAGGTGATGCAGCAGAAGGAGAAGCAGCAGCAGGAGCTGATGCATATGGAAATGCAACTGCAGCAGATGCAGTAGCAGTTTCAGCAGCAGATTCAGCAGGAGATTCAACAAGAGGAGATGCAGCAGCAGGAAATGCAGCAGCAGGAGATGCATCAAAAGGACATGCAGCAGCAGGAAATGCAGCAGCAGGAGATGCATCAAAAGGACATGCAGCAGCAGATTCAGAAGAAGGAGAACAGAAACAGGATATGCACCTGCAGGAGATGCAGCAGCAGATGCAGTAGCAGATGCAGCAGCAGATTCATATTCTGCAGGAGATGCAACAAGAAGAGATGCAGCAGCAGGATATGCAGCAGAAGGACATGCAGCAGCAGATTCAGCAGCAGGAGAACAGAAGCGGGATATGCACCTGCAGGAGATGCAGCATCAGATGCAGTAGCAGATGCAGCAGGAGATTCATATTCTGCAGGAGATGCAGCAGCAGGAGATGCAGCAGCAGGAGATGCAGCAGCAGGAGATGCAGCAGCAGGAGATGATGCTGCAGCAGGTGAATCAGCAGGAGATGCAGCAGCAGGAGGGGCAGCAGCAGATGCAGCAGCACAAAATGCATCAGCAGGATTTGCAGAAGCAGGCGTTGCAGCAGCAGGAGATGCAGAAGAAGGTGATGCAGCCGCAGCAGATGCAGATGCAGGTTTAGCAGCAGATTCAGCAGGAGATGCAGCAACAGGAGAGGCATCAGAAGGAGATGCAGAAGGATATGCATCTGGATATGCAGCATCAGGAGATGCAGAAGGAGATGCAGGAGATTAAACAGCAAATTAAGGAGTAAAGGCATAAGCAGCAGATGCAGTAGAAGGAGATGCAGCAGCAGATACAGCAGCAGGAGATGCAGCAACATGAGATGCAGTAGCAGGACATGCAGCAGCAGGAGATACAGCAGCAGAAGATGCTGCAGAAAATGAAGCATCCAGAGATGTCGCAGGAGATACAGCAGTAGCAGATTAAGCAGAAAATGCAGAAGCAGATGCAGATGCAGCAGCAGAGATGCACCAGCAACAGATGCAGCAGCAGCAGATGTAGAAACAGATGCAGTAACAGATGCAGTAGGATATAATGCAGGATGAGATGAAGTAGTTAAAGCAGCAACAGGAGATGCATCAGGAGATGCAAAATCACACGAAGCAGCTGGAGATGCAGCAAGAAAACATGCGGCAGGAAATGCAGCAGTAGATTAAGCAGCAGATGCTGCAAGAAATGCAGCATGAGGAGATGCAGCAGCATATGCAGAAGTAGGAGACGCAGAAGCAGCAGCAGATGCAGAAGCAGTTGCAGCAGGAGATGATGCAGGAGGAGTTGCAGCAGCAGCAAATGAAGCAGGAAATGTGTAGCAGAAGCAGCAGTAGGAGATGCAGCAGGAGATACAGCAGGAGATGCAGAAGGAGGGGATGAAGCAGGAGATACAGCAGGAGATGCAACAGCAGGAGATATAACAGGAGATGCCACAGCAGGAAATGTAGAAGGAGATGCAGCTTCAAGTGATGCAGCAGCAGGAGATGCTGCAGCAAGAGTTGCAGCAGGAGATGCAGCTTCAGGGGATGAAGCAGCGGGAGATGCATCAGTTGACGCAGCCAGAGGTGCAATAGGACGAGATTCAACAGGAGATGCAGCAGCAGATGTAGCAGCGGGAGATTCAGCAGGAGGAGAGGCAACTGGAAATGCTGAAACAGGATATGCAAGAGGAGATGCAGCAGTAGGAGATGCAACAGGAGATTCTGCAGCAGGACATGTAGTAGGAGATGCAGCCACAAAAAAATCAGGAAGAGACACAGCATCAGCAGATGCAGCAGCAGATGCAGCATCAGCAGATGCAGCAGATGGAGCAGGAGGAGATGCATCAGCATATGCAGGAGAAGGTGATGCATCAGCAGATTCAGAAGGAGGAGATGCAGCAGGAAATGCCATAGTAAGAGATGCAGCAGCTGATAATGCAGCAGAAGATGCAGCAGCAGGATATGCCGCAGGAGATGCAGCAAGAGCTTTGGCAGGAGATACAGCAGGAGATGCAGCAGCAGATGTAGAAGCAGATACAGCAGCAGGAGATGCAACAGCAACAGATGCAGCAGGACATGCAACAGGAAATGCAGCAAAAGATGCACCATCAGGAGATGAAGCCACAGATGGTCAGCAGGAGATGCAGCAGCAAGGGATACAGCACCAGGAGATACAGTAGCAGGGGATGAAGCAGCAGGATATGCAGCAGAAGATGCAACAGGAGATGCAGCAGGAGGATTTGCAGGAGATGCAGCAGCAAGGGTTACAGCAGCAGGGGGTGAAGCAGCAGGATATGCAGCAGAATATGCAACAGCAGAAAATGCAGCAAAGGAAGAGGAAGCATTAGGATATGCATCAGGAGATCCCGCAGGAGCTGCAGCAGGAGCTGCAGGATCAGGAGATACATAAGCAGGAGTTGCGGGAGCAGGAGATGTAATAGGAGATGCAGAAGCAACAGAAGCAGCAGGAGTTGTACAAAGAGATTCAGCATGAGCTGCAGCAGGAGGAGATGCCACAGGAAATGCAGCAGGAGGAGATGCCACAGGCGATGCAGCAGGAGGAGATGCAGCAGGAAATATAGCGGCAGGAGATACAGCAGCATAAGAGATGCAGCAGTAATTGATGCAGCAGGAGGTGAAGGAGCAGGAGATACAGACATAGATGCAGAAGCACGAGATGCAGAAAGAGATGCATCAGCAGGAGACACAGCAGCAGAATATGAGGCAGGAGATGCATCAGCAAGAAATGCAGCAGGAGATGAAGCAGGCGATGCTGCAGCAGGTGATGCAGAAGCAGATGCAGCGACAGATGCAGCAGCAAAAGATAATGCTGGAGATGCAGCAGTAAAGTCAGCAGCACCAAAAGAAGCAACATATGCTGCAGATGCAGCAGTAGGATGTGCAGCAGGTAATGCAGCAGGAGACACAAAAGAAGATGCAGCAGTAAGAGGTGCAGCAGGAGATGCACAAACAGGAAATGCATCAGCAGGAGATTCTTAATCAGGAGATGCAAAAGCAGGAAATGCAGCAGGAGGATATGTAGCAGAAGATGCAACAGGAGATGCAGCAGGAGGATATCTAGCAGGAGATGCATCCGCAGGAGATTCAGCGGGATATAAACAGCAGCAAAAGCAGCAGCAAATGGAGCAGCATGAGATGCATAAAAACTTAAAGCAGAAGAAGCCTACCTTCTATTTGCGTACCTCTAACCCTAACCCATACGCTAAGCGAAGCCTTAGCCTTAACCATTAGCCTAATCTCAAAACTAATCGTAACACAAATACTAAGCCTAAACCTAAAGCTAAACCTAGGCCCAACCACTAGGCAAAGCCTAACCAAAACCCTAACCCTAACCTATACCCTAACCCAAGCCTTAGCCATAAACATAAGCCTAAGCCCAAAACAAACCCTAATACTAACACTAAGCCTAAACCTATAGCTAAACCTGACTCCAATCACTAAACAAAGCCTAACTGAAACTGTAACCCTAACCCTAGCCCTAACACTAAACCTAGCCCTAGCCCTAACCCATGACCTAACCCAAGCCTAAGCCTTAACCATTAGCCTAACCTCAAAACTAACCATAACACTAACACTAAGCCTAAACCACAACCTAAACCTAACCCCAACAACTAAACAAAGTCTAACCGAAAACCTAACCCTAGCCCTAACCATAGCCCTAGCCCTAACCCTAATCCTAATCCTAACCATAGCCCTAGCCCTAACCCTAACCCAAGCCTTAGGCCTAACCATAAGCCTAATTCTAATCTTAATCCTAACACTAACACTAAGCCTAATCCTACAGCAAAACCAAAACCTAAATACCAAAGTCTAACTGAAACACTAACCCTAACCCTAACCCTAGACCTAGCCCTAACCTATACCCTAACCCAAATCTTAGGCCTAACACTAACCCTAGCCTTAGCCCTACCCCTAACCTGTACACTAATCCAAGCCTTTACCCCTAATCATAAGCCTAAACCCAAAATGATTTCTAAAACGAACCCTCAACCTTAAACTAAACCTAGCCCCAAACTCTAAAAAAATTCTAATCAAAACAATAACCCTAGCCCTAACCCTAAACCTAAACTATACCCCAACCCAAGCCTTAGCTCTAAACATAAGCCTAACCCCACAACTAACCCTAATACTAAGACTAAGCCTGCACCTGCAGTGGTAGGACATGCAGCAGGTGATGCAGCAGGAAGAGATGCAGCAGGAGATGCAAAAGAAGATGTAGCAGCAAGAGATGCCGCAGGAGATGCAGCAGCAGGAGTTATAACAGGAGATTCAGCAAGAAAAAGCATCAGCAGCTGATGCAGAAGGAGATGCATGATCAGGATATGACACACTAAGAGATGCAGCAGTACATGCAGCAGGAGATGCAGCAGCAGGAGATGCAGGAAGAGCTGAAGCAGCAGATGCAGCAGGCGATGCAGTAGAAGGAGAGGAAGCACCAGATTCAACCGGATCTGCTGCAGGAGCTGCAGCACCAGATGCAGCAGGAGGAGTTTCAGTAGAATGGAGATGTAGCAGCAGCAGGTGCAGAAGGAGATGCAGCAGCAGGACATTCAGGATATTCAGCAGCAGACACAGCAGCAGGAGATGCATCAAGAGCTTTAGCAGGAGATGTATCAGCAGGAGTTGTAGAAGAGGATACAGTAGCAGTATATTCAACAGCAGGAGGTGCAGCAGCAGGAGATGCAGCAGGAGATGCATATCCAGAAGGAGATGCAGCAGCAGGTGATGCAGGAGGAGATGCAGAAGCAGACGAAGCGGTAGGAGTTGCAGCAGGAGGAGATGCATCAGGAGATGCATATTCAAAAAGAGATGCAGGAGTAGGCACAGCAGGAGATGTAGCAGCATGAAATTCCACAGGAAATTCTTCCAGAGATACAGCAGCAGGAGATGCGGCAGCTGGAGAAGCAGCAGCAGCAGATGTAGCAGCAGGAGAGGCTTCAGCAGCTGTAGCAGGAGGAGATGTAGAAGCAGGAGACGCAGCAGCAGGATATGCAGCAAGAGGTGCATCATGAGAAATGCAGCAGGAGATTCTGCAGCAGGAGATGAAGCAGGAGATGCAATACCAAGTGATGTAGCAGGAGATGCAAGAGGAAATGCAGCAGCAGGAGATGCATCAGCAAATTAAGTACCATCAGATGAGGCAGGATGAGATGCAGCAACAGATGCAGCAGCAGGAGATGCAGCAGCAGGAAATGCAGCAAGATATGCAGCAGCTGTAGATGCAGCAGGAGATGCATGAGCAAGAAATGTAGCATTATCATAAGATACATTAAGAGATGCAGCAGAAAGATATGCAGTAGCAGGGGGTGCAGGAGGATATGCAGGGACAGGACATTCAGTATGAGATACAGGAGGAGATGCAGCAGCAGGATATGGAGCAGGAGATTCAGCAGTAGATGAAGCAGCAGCAGGGCAGAAGCAGATGCAGCAGGAAATGCAGAAAGAGATGCAGCAGGAGATGCAGCAGCAGGAGATGAAACAGGAGAGGCAGCAGAACGAGATGCATCAGCAGATGCAGGAGGAGATGAGGCAGCAGATGTAGCAAGATACACCGTAGTAGATGCAGCAGGAAATGTATCAGCACGAAATGCAGCAGGATATGCAAGAGAAGCAGATGCTGAAGGAGATGAAGAAGAAGGAGATACAGCAGCAAGAGATGCAGCCGGAGATGCAGAAGAAGGAGATGCAGCTGCAGATGCAGCAGCAGATGAAGCAGGAAATGCAGAAGGAGATGCGGCATCAGGAGAAGTAGCAGGAGATGCATCAGCAGGAGATGCAGAAGAAGAAGATGCAGCAGTAGGATATTAAGTAGAAGATGCAGCAGTAGGATATGAAGTAGAAGATGCAGCAGGATATGCAGCAGCAGGAGATGCAGCAGGAGATGCATTAGCAGGAGATGCAGCAGCAGAAGATGCAGAAGCCGAATATGCATCAGCAGATGCAACAAGAGCTGCAGCAGGAGATTGAAAAGCAGAAGATGCAGAAGCAGGAGATGCAGCAGCAGAACATACAGCAGGTCATTCAGCAGGAGATGCAGCAGCAGGAGATGCAGCTGGAGATAGAGCAGCTGGAGATAGAGCAGCAGGAAATGCAGCAGGAGATTCAGCAGCAGGGCATGTAGTTACAGGAGATGTAGAAGCAGAAGATGCAGAAGGAGATGCACCAGCCGGAGTTGTAGAAGCAGTATATTCAGCAGGGAATGCAGAAGCAGCAGATGCAGCAGGAGATGCAACAGCATCTTATGCAGCAGGAATTGTAGCAGCAGGAGATGAGGGAGGAGATGCAGCAGCAGATGTAGTAGCAGATGCAGCAGAAGCAGATTCAGCAGCAGGAGATGCAGCAGCAAATGTATATTCAGCAGTAAATTCAGCAGGAGATACAGCAGGATATTCAGCATCAGATATATGTAGCAGGACATTCAGGAAGAGATGCAGCAGCAGATGCACCAGCTGGAGATGCAGCAGGAGATGCTGTTAGCTCTTAAGCTTTGAAGTGATGCTTTAATAGCCATTCTGATGTTACAGAACACAAGCCTAGACTGGAAGTTCTACATGTCTTGCTTTGCAGTGAAAGCGCTATAAGAGAAGACATTCAGAAGCAGCAGCATTCCATGCTCGCATCTTACCTGCGGGAGTTACTCACTTTTCCTAAAGCGTCATAATTTGTGATATTAATTCTCAATTCAGTATTCTATACGAAAACGTTCTGTTAGTCGTGCTTTGCAGCTTGCAGTGAAAACGCCTCCAGAGAAGTTGTTCTGCAGTGAAAGGGCTATAAGAGAAGACATTCAGAAACAGCAGCATTCCATGCTAGAATATTCCCTGCGGGAGTTATTATATTTTCATAAAACAGCAGGAAATGGAGATGCAAGAGTGGCAGTAGGAGATGAAGCCGGAGATGAATATTCAAAAGAAGCAGCAGCAGGAGATTCAGCAGCAAATGAAGCAACAGGAGATTCAGCAGGTAATAGAGCAGCAGGAGATGCAGCAGGAGATGCCATAGGAGGAGATGCATCAGATAATGCAGCAGGAGGAGATGCAGCAGGATATAGAGCAGGAGATGCTGCAGGAGATGCAGTAGCAAGAGATGCATAAGGAGATGCAAAAGCAGACGCAGCAGCAGGAGATTCAGCAGCAGAAGATGAAGCAGGAGATGCAGTAGCAGATGCAGCAGCAGCAGATATAGGAGAAGATGAAGCAGAAGATGCAGCAGCAGGAATTGCAGCAGAAGGAGATGAAGCAGGAGATGTAGCATTAGGAGATGAAGCTGCAGGAGATGAATCAGCAGGAGATGCACGAGGAGAAGGAGTAGATGCAGCAGGGGATGCAGCATGAGAAGCAGCAGTAGGAGATGCAACTGCAGGAGATGCAGCAGCAGGACATGCAGCTGCAGCAGATGCACAAGTAGATTGACCACCATATTCAGCAGGATATGCAGCAGCACGAGATATAGCAGGAGATGCACTAGCAGGAGATGTATCAGCAGGAGATGCGGCAGCAAAAGATGCTGTAGGAGATGCAGCAACAAAAAATTCTGGAAGAGATAAATCAGCAGCAGATGCAGGAGTAGATGCAGCTGATGCAGCAGGAGATACAGCATGAGATGCAGAAGCAGGAGACTCAGGCAGAAATTGTACCAGCAGGAGATGCAGAGGCAGGAGATGAAGCAGGAGATGCAGCAGGACATGTAGCAGGGAATTCAGATGCAGGAGATGCAGCAGCATGAGACATAGAAGAAAGAGATGCAGCAGGAGAGGCAGGACAAAGTGATGTAGCAGCAGCAGATGCAGCAGCCCGAGATGCAGCAGCCCAAGATGCAGCAGGAGATTCAGCAGCAGGGGATGCAACAGCATATGCAGCAGCAGGGGATGCAAGAGCATTTGCAGCAGCAGGGGATGCAACAGGAAATGAATCACCAAGAGATGCAGAAGCAGGGGATTCAGCAGGAGATGCAGCAGCAGGAGATGGAGCAGGAGGAGTTGCAGCAGTAGGAGATGGAGCAGGATATGAATTGAAGGAGATGTAACAGGAGATACAGCATGCAGATATGCAGAAGCAGGAGATATAGCCGGAGATGTAGCAGGAGATGCAGCTGCAGGAGATGCAGATAAAGAGATGCAGAAGAAAGATGCAGCAGGAGAGGAAGGACAAAGTTATGTAGCAGCAGATGCAACTGGACGAGATGCAGCAGGAGAGGCAGGAACAAGTTATATAGCAGCAGATGCAGCAGGACGAGATGCAGCAAGAGATGTAGCAGCAGGTGATGCAGCAGGAGATGCAGTAGCAGAATATGCCACAGAAAATGCGGCATCATAGATTCAGCAGGAGATGCAGCAGCAGGAGATGCAGCTGAAGATTCAGCAGGAGATGCAGCAATAGATGCAGCAGCAGGAAATGAAGAAGCAGGAGATGCAGCAGCAAGAGATGCAGCACAAGATGCAACACAAGATGTAGAAGCAGAAGATGCAGCAGCATGAGCTGCAGAAGCAGCAGATGCAGAATCAGAATCAGCAGGAAATGCAGCAGGAAATGCAGCAGGAAACGCAGCAGGAAATGCAGCAGGAGGTGCAGCACGAGATGCAGCAGGAATTGCAGCAGCAGGAGATGCGGCAGCAGGAAGTGTAGCATCATGATATGCAGAAGGAGATGCAGCAGAAGGAGGTGCAGAAGGACATGCATATTCAGCAGGAATTGCCACAGCAGGAGATGTAGGATCATGAGATTCAGCAGCAAGAGATGAAACAGTAGATGTAGCAGAAGTGGATGAAGCAGCAGATGCAGCAGGATGAGATGCAGAAGAACATGCAGCCGCAGGAGATGCAGCAGCAGATGCAGTAACAGGAGATGCAGCAGCAGCATATATGCAGCAGCCCCAGATGAAGCAGGATATTGAGCAGCAGGAGATGCAGCAGCAGAAGATGCCGCACCAGGAGATGCAGTAGGAGATCCAACAGAAGGAGATGCAGCAGTTGAAGATATATCAAGAGATGCAGAAGCAGATGCAGCAGCATAAGATGCAGCAGTAATTGCAGCCGGAGATTCAGCAGGAGATACAGCAGGAGATGCAGCAGCAGGAGATGCAGCAGCAGGAGATGCAGCAAAAGATGCATCATCAAGAGATGAATCAGCAGGCGATACGACAGCAGGATATGCAGCAGGAGATGCATCAGCAGGAAATGCTTCATGTACTGCTGTATGTCCTGCTAAAATTCCTGCCGCTGCATCTCCTACTATTTGATATTCTCCTGCATCTCCTGCTGCTGCATCTGCTGCTTCAACTCCTGCTGCTGTACCTCCTGCTGCTACATCTCCTGCTGCATCCTCTGCTCATGCATCTGTGGATGCATCTCCTGATGCTCCATTTCCTGTTGCTGCATCTGCTGCTTAATCTCCTGCTGCTACATCTCCTGCTGCATCCTCTGCTCATGCATCTGTGGATGCATCTCCTGATTCTCCATTTCCTGTTGGATCTGCTGCTTAATCCCCTGCTGCATCTCCTTCTGCTCCATCTGGTTCATCTGCTGCTGCATATGCTCCTGCTTTATCTCCTACTGCATCTCCTGCTAAATCTCCTGCTGCTGCATCTCCTTTTGAATTTGCTGCTGAATCTACTGCTGAATACGCATCCCCTGCTGCATCTTCTGCTGCATCTCTTGCTTCAGATTCTGCTGCATCTCTTGCTTCAGATTCTGCTGCATCTCCTGCTTCATATCCAGCTGCATTTCCTGCTGCTGCATTACCTGCTGCATCTCCTTTTTTGGCATCTCCTGCTGCGTTATCAGCAGCAGCATCTTCTTCTGCTACATCTCCTACTGAATCGGCATCTCCTGATGCATCTGCTGCTGCATCTCCTGCTTCAGATCCAGCTGAACCTCCTGCTTCATATCCAGCTGCACTGCCTGCTGCTGCATTACCTACTGCATCTCCTTCGGCTGCATCTCCTTCTGCATCTCCTTCTGCGGAATCTCCTGCTGCGTCATCTGCAGCAGCATCTTCTACTTCTACATCTCCTACTGAATCTGCATCTCCTGATGCATCTGCTGCTGCTGCACCTCTTACTACTGCATCTCCTTAATCTGCTGCTGCATCTGCTGCTGCTTCATGTACTGCTGCATCTCCTTCTGCTGCTCAGCATCTCCTGCTACTGCATTCTTTGCTACTGCATCCCCTGCTGCTGCATATTTTCCTGCATCTCCTACTGCTGCATCTCCTGCTGCTGCATCTCTTGCATCTGCTGCTGCATCTGCTGCTGATTCATCTAATGCTGCATCTCCTGCTACATCTCTTTCTTTTGCATCTAATGCTGCTGGATCTCCTCCTACATCTCCTGGTTCTGCATCTGCTGCTTCATATCCTTCTGATGCATCTGCGGATTTATCTCATGATGCTAATCTCCTACTGGATATCCTACTTCTGTAGCTGATGATGCATCTGCTGATGCACTTCCTGATGCATCTTTTGATGCTGCATCTCCTGGTCCTGCATCTCTTGCTGATGCATCTCTTGCTGCATCTCCTGCGCCATCACCTGCTGCAGCATTTCCTGCTTGATCTCTTGCTGCATCTCAAGCTGCACTTTCTGCTGCTGCATTTACTGCTGCATATCCTTCTGCTGCATCTCCAGCTGCTGCGTCTCCTTCTGCATCTGCTGCAGCTTCTCTTATTCTTTCATCTTCTGCTGCGTCTCTTGCTGCTTCATCTTACACTGCATCTCATGCTGGGTGAGCTCCTGCTTATGCATCTACTGCTGCTGCGTATCTTGCTTCATCTTCTGCCGATTAATATGCTGCTGCTGGGTCTTCTGCTGCTGCATCTCTTGTT
Organism: Clamator glandarius; assembly: GCA_033459285.1. Taxonomy (NCBI): domain Eukaryota; kingdom Metazoa; phylum Chordata; class Aves; order Cuculiformes; family Cuculidae; genus Clamator; species Clamator glandarius. The sequence goes on from JAUNZM010000793.1 coordinate 315,965, forward strand.
GCATCTCCTGTTGATGCATCTGCTGCTGTATCTCACAGAATCACAGAATCACAGAATAACCAGGTTGGAAGAGACCCACTGGATCGTCGAGTCCAACCATTCCCACCAATCCCTAAATCATGCTCCTAAGTACCTCATCCACCCTCACCTTAAACACCTCCACGGACGGCGACTCAACCACCTCCCTTGGCAGACCGTTCCAATGCCTAACCACCCTCTCCATGAAGAACTTTTTCCTAATCTCAAGCCTAAATCTCCCCTGGCGGAGCTTGAGGCCATTCCCTCTCGTCCTGTCCCCTGTCACTTGGGAGAAGAGGCCAGCACCCTCCTCTCCACAACCTCCCTTCAGGTAGTTTTAGAGAGTAATAAGGTCTCCCCTCAGCCTCCTCTTCTCTAAACAGCCCCAGCTCTCCCAGTCGCTCCTCATAAGATTTGTTCTCCAGCCTCTTCACCAGCTTTGTTGCCCTTCTCTGGACTCGCTCCAGAGCCACAACATCGCTCTTGTGGTGAGGGGCCCAGAACTGAACACAGTACTCGAGGTGCGGTCTCACCAGTGCCGAGTACAGGGGGAGAATAACCTCCCTGGACCTGCTGGTCACGTCGTTTCTGATACAAGCCAAGATGCCATTGGCCTTTTTGGCCACCTGGGCACACTGCTGTCTCATGTTCTGTCGGTTGTCAACCAGCACCCCCAGGTCCTTCTCCTCCTGGCAGCTTTCCAGCCAGGTCTCTCCTAGTTTGTACCTCTGCTTAGGGTTGTTGTGCCCCAAGTGCAGGACCCGGCATTTGGCCTTGTTAAACCTCATGCCGTTGGTCTCAGCCCAGCAGTCCAGCCTGTTCAGGTCCCTTTGCAGAGCCTCCCGACCCTCCAGCAGATCGACACTTCCACCCAGCTTGGTGTCATCTGCAAACTTGCTAAGGGAGGACTCAATGCCTTCATCCAGGTCGTTGATAAAGACATTGAACAGGGCTGGACCCAGGACTGAGCCCTGGGGAACCCCACTTGTCACTGGCCTCCATCTGGATTTAACTCCATTTACCACCACCCTCTGGGCCAGGTCATTCAACCAGTTTTTCACCCAGGAGAGTGTGCTCCCGTCCAGGCCAGAGGCCGACAGCTTCTGAAGCAGAATGCTATGAGAAACTCTATAAAAGCTTTACTAAAGTCCAGGAAGACCACATCCACAGGCTTTCCCTCGTCCAAGAGTTTAGTTACTCGGTCATAGAAGGTGATCAGATTACTCTGGCAAGACCTGCCTTTCATGAACCCGTGTTGACTAGACCTGATAACCTGGTTCTCTTGCAAGTGCTTCTTGATAGCACTCAAGATCACCCGCTCTATGACTTTCCCCGGTACCGAGGTCAGGCTGACAGGCCTGTAGTTCCCCGGATCCTCCCTGCGCCCCTTCGTATAGATGGGCACGACATCAGCCAGCCGCCAGTCCAGCGGAAGCTCCCCAGTCATCCAGGACTGCTGGAAGATGATGGAAAGGGGTTTGTCCAGCACATCCGCCAGTTCCCTCAAAAATCTTGGGTGGACTCCATCCGGCCCCATAGACTTGTGGGCATCTAGCTGGGCAAGCAAGTCTCTAACTACCTCCTCTTGGACCTTGGGAACCTCATACTTCTCTTCCAACCCCTGGGGTTGTGCACAGAGGAGACAATTTTCCTTACTGTTAAAGACTGAGGCAAAGTAGGCATTGAGCACTTCAGCCTTGTCTTCATCCCCTGTTATGGTTGTTCCCTCTGCATCTACTAGGGACTGGAGATTCTCCCTAGCCCTCCTTTTGCTGTTGATGTATTTGTAGAAAGACTTTTTGTTGTCTTTCACGGTCTTGGCTAGTCGCATTTCTAGTTGGGCCTTAGCCCTCCTGACTTTTTCCCTGCACATTCTCACTTCCTTCCTATAGTCCACCCAGGATGCCTGCCCCTTCCTCCAGAGGTTGTAGACCCTCCTCTTCCTATTGATGTCTCTTAGGACCTCCCTACTCAACCACGCTGGTTTCTTACCCCGCCGGCTACTTTTCCAGAACTTGGGGACGGCTTTCTCCTGAGCTGCTAGGAGTTCCTTCTTGAAGAGCGCCCAGCCCTCATGGACACCTTTGCCTTCAAGGAGCGCCTCCCACGGGACTTTTCCGACCAGCCTTCTGAACAGCCCAAAGTCTGCTCTCTGAAAGTTGAGGGCTACTGTTCTGCTAACCTCCTTCTTCATTTTACCCTGCACTGAAAACTCTATCATCTCATGATCGCTTTGCCCCAAGCGTCCTCCAGCCTTCACATCCCCCAGCAGTCCTCCTCTGTTCACCAACAGCAGGTCCAGGAGTGCACCGTCCCTTGTCGGTTCGCTCACCAGCTGTGTGAGGAAGTTGTCTTCCAGACACTCCAGGAACCTCCGAGACTGCTTCCTTTCTGCTGTATTATACTCCCAGCCTATATCTGGGAAATTGAAGTCTCCCACAAGGACTAGAGGTAGCAATTTTGAGACTACACTCAGTTGTTTATAGAAGAGCTCATCAGCTGCTTCTTCATGACAGGCTCCCATCACAATCCCTTCCTGCCCGCGAGCTCCTCTGATTTTCACCCACAGGCACTCAGTCCCATCCTGACCGTAGTCCAGTTCGAGGGTATCAAAGCCCTCTCTAACATAGAGGGCTACCCCGCCTCCTCTTCTGCCCTTCCTGTCCTTCCTAAAGAGTTTATACCCCACCATGGGTACACTCCAGTTGTACGAGTCATCCCACCACGTCTCCGCAATGGCAACGACATCGTAGTCTCCCTGCCCTACCACAGCTTCCAGCTCCTCCTTCTTATTTCCCATGCTGCGTGCATTAGTGTAAATGCACTTCAGCTGGGCAGGCGTAGCTTCAGCCTTCGTAATAGGGCTTCTCCCCAACTGAGCGGTCCTTGACTTAACTAAGGCCACAGTGCCAGTTTGCTGCCTACCATCCTCAGCTGCACTCGCCCCCTCTTGCTTAGTGGTGATATACTGGCAGGCATCGCCAGCACACCATCCCTTTGCCTCTGAAGTCTAACCTCCAGGCTCACTCCCATCCTGCCTGGTCCCCATCCCCTCCCCCCTCACATCTAGTTTAAAGCTCGATTTATGAGCTTAACTAGGTTTTTGGTGAGGGCTTTTGTCCCCCTAGGAGACAGGCGTGTCCCATCCCTGGTAAGAAAGCCTGGGGGTGCGTGAGCCTCCCCATGATTAAAGAACCCAAAGCACCTCTTCTCACACCAGTCCCTAAGCCATTCATTAACCCGTTTCTTATTCCTCATTTCCTGCTCCTTGTGCTGCTGCATTTCCTGGTGCTGCATTGCCTGTTGCTGCAACTGCTGCAGCATCTCCTGCTGCTGCATTTCCTGCTGAATATGCATCTACTGCATCTGTTGCTGCACCTCATGCTGCTGTATCTGCTGCTTCTGCTTTTTCTGCTTCTGCTTTTTCTGCTTCATATGCTGCTGTATCTCTTGCTACTGCGTCTCTTGCTGCTGCATCTCCTGCTTTATCTTCTGCTACATCTCCTACTGCATCTCCTGTGGCTGTAACTCCTTCGGATCCATCTCCTGTGGCTCTGTCTCCAGCTGCATCTCCTACTGCTGCATCTCCTGCTGCTGCATCTCCTGCTGATCTGTTTCCAGCTGCATTTCCTGCGTCTGCATCTCCTGCTGCTGCATTTCCTGCTTCTGCGTCTCCTATTGCATCTTCTGCTGCTTCATTTCTTGCTGCTGCATTTCCTGATCCCTCTGCATCTCCTGCTGATGCATCTCCTGAGGCGTATCTGGCTGCTGCATCTTCTGCTGCTTCATCTCCTTCAGATGCATCTCCTTCTGCATCTCATACTGCTGCATCTTCTGCTTCTGCATCGCCTGCGGCTGCATATCTTGCTGAAGCTCCTGCTGAATCTCGTGCTGCATAACCTGATGCTACATCTTCTGCTGCTGCATCTTCTGCTGCTGCATCTCCTGCGGCTGCATCTCCTCCTATTGAATCTCGTTCTGCATCTAGTGCTGCTTCTCATCCTTGTGCATCTCCTGCTGCATCTCATGCTGCTGCATCTCCTTCTGCTCCATCTGGTGCATCTGCTGCTGCATCTCGTGCTACTACATTTCTTTCTGCATCTCCTGCTGGATATGCATCTCCTGCTGCTGTGTTTGGCGCTCAATCTCCTGTTGAATCTCCTGCTGCAGTAACTACTGCTGCTGCATCTCCTGCTGCATCAGGAGATGCAGTAGCAGGAGATGCAGCAGCAGATGCAGCAGCAGATGCACCAGATGGAGCAGAAGGAGATGCAGCAGGACATGCATATTTAGCAGGAGATGCAGCAGCATATTCAGCAGCACATTCAGCAGAAGATGCATAAGCAGGAGATTCAGCAGAAGGAGATGCAGACTCAGTAGATGCCACAGCAGATTCAGAAGCACATTCAGCAGAGATGCAGCAGAAGGATATGCTGCATTAGGACATACAGCAAGAGATGCATCAGCAAAAGATGCATCAGCAGTAGATACAGAGATGTAGAAGGAGATGCATTAGCAGGAGATGTAGCAGCAGGATATGCCGCAGGAGATTGAGCAAGAGGAGATGCACCGTGAGATGCTGTAGCTGGGGATGTAGCAGCAAGATATGCCGAGAAGGAGATGAAGCAGGAGATGTAGCAGCAGAAGATACAAAAAAAGAAGATGCAGGAGGATATGCAGCAGGAGATGCAGCAGCAGGAGATGCAGCAGCAGGAGATGAATAAGAAGAAGATGCAGCAGCAGGAGATGAAGCAGCATGATATGCAGCAGCAGATGCAGCGGCAGGAGATGCATAGGAAGATGCAGCAGCAGGAGATGCAGCAGCAGGATGTGCATCAGGAGATGCAGAAGCAGATGCAGCAAGAGATGAAGCAGGAGATTCTGCAGCACGAGATGCAGCAGGAGATAATACACGTTATGCACCAGGAGATGCTACAGCAGGAGTTGCTTCAGCAGGACATTCAACACCAAGAGATGCAGCAGGAGATTCTGCAGCAGGAGATTTAGCAGGAGATGGAGCAGCAGATCTAGCAGGAAATACTTCAGTAAGAGATGCAATAGCAGGAGATGCAGCCACAGGAGATTCATCAGTACATGCAGCAGCAGGAGATGCAGCAGAGGATGCAGCAGGAAATGCACCAGCAGTAGATGAATCCGCAGAAGCATCAGAAGGAGATGCAGCAGCAGGGGATGAAGCAGCAGATGCAACAGTAGTAGATGCAGCAGGAGGTGCAGCAGCAGGAGATGCAATAGGAGATTCAGCAGCAGTAGCTGCAGCAAAAGATTCAGCAGGAGATGCAGCAGGAAATACAGCAGGAGGAGATGTAGCAAAAAAAGTTCCAGCAGAAAGAGATCCGGCAGGAGATGCAGCAGGCGATGCAGGAGCAGGAAATACAGCAGCAAGAGATGCAGCAGGTGATGAAGTCACAGGAGAAGTATTAGGAGCTGAAGCAGAAGATGCAGCAGGAGATGCAGCAGGAGACGCAGCAGAAGGAGATGCAGCCGCAGCAGATGTAGGAGGAGATGCAGCAGCAGACACTGCAGGGGATTCAGCAGCAGCCACAGCAGAAGGAGGTTCAGCATCAGGAGAGGTAGAAGTAGAAGAAGCAGCAGGAGATACAGCAGGAAAAGCAACAGGAGATGCAGCAGGAGGAGATGCAGCAGCAGGAGACGCATAAGGAGACGCAGCAGCAGACACTGCAGGGGATTCAGCAGCAGCCACAGCAGAAGGAGGTTCAGCATCAGGAGAGGTAGAAGTAGAAGAAGCAGCAGGAGATACAGCAGGAAATGCAACAGGAGATGCAGCAGGAGGAGATGCAGCAGCAGGAGACGCATAAGGAGACGCAGCAGCAGGAGATGCAGCAGGATGTGATGTAGCAGCAGGAGATGCATAAGGAGACGCAGCAGCAGGAGATGCAGCAGGAGATTTAGCAGGAGATGCAGCAGGATGAGATGTAGCAGCAGGAGATGCAGCAGGAGATTTAGCAGGAGATACAGCAGCAGGGGATACCGCAGCAGGAGATGTAGCAGGAAATGCAGCTTCAGGAAATGAAGCCGCAGGAGATGCATCAGGAGATACAGACAGAGGTGCAGTAGGACGAGATGCAGCAGGAGATGCAGCAGAAAGAGACGCAGCAGGAGATGCAGCAGCAGCAGATGCTGCAGCAGATTTAGTAGCATATTCAGCAGGAAAATGTAGCAGCAGGAAATGCAGCAGCAGGAAATGCAGCAGCAAAAGATGCAGCAAAAGATGCATCATCAAGAGATGAATCAGCAGGAGATACAACAGCAGCATATGCAGCAGGAGATGCATCAGAAGGAAATGCTTCTTGTATTGCTGCATCTCCTGCTAAATATGCTGCTGCTGCATCTCCTTCTGAATTTGCTGCTGAATCGACTGCTGAATACGCATCCCCTGCTGCATCTCCTGCTGCTGCATTTCCTGCTGCTGCATTTCCTGCTGCGTCATCTACAGCAGCATCTTTTGCTGCTACATCTCCTACTTAATCTGCATCTGTGGCTGCATCTCCTTCTGCTGCATCTCCTACTGCGGCATCTCCTGCTGCGGCATCTGCTGCAGCATCTTCTGCTGCTGCATCTCCTTAATCTGCTGCTGCATCTGCTGCTGCAGCATATTTTGCTGCATCTCCTTCTGCTGCTTATCATTCTCTGCATCTTCATCTCTGCATCTCGTGCTACTGCATCCTTTGCTACTGCATCTCCTGCTGCTGCATCTCCTTCTGCTGCATGCCCTGCTACTGCATCTCCTGCTACATCTCCTTCTTCTGCATCACCTGCTGCTGCATCTCTTGCATCTGCTGCTGATTCATCAAATGCTGCATCTCCTGCTACATCCCCTTCTTTTGAATCTACTGCTGCTACATCTCCTGCTTCTGCCTCTGCTGCTTCATATCCTTCTGATGCATCTGTGGATTCATCTCATGATGCTACTCTCCTACTTGATCTCCTTCTACTGTATCTGCTGCTGCATCTGCTGATGCATTTCCTGATGCATATTCTGATGCTGCATCTCCTGCTGCCGCATCTCCTGCGTAATCTCCTGCTGCTGCATATGCTGGTGCTGCATCTGCTTCTTCATCTCCTGCTGCTGCATCTGCTAGTGCTGCATCTGCTGCTCAACCTCCTGCTGCATCTCCAGCTGCTGCATATCATAGTGCATCTTCTACTGCTACATCACCTGCAGCTGTATCTCCCGTGTACTCTCCTGCTGCAGAATCTCCTGCTAAATCTCCTGCTGCTACGTTAACTGCCGCATCTCCTCCTGCTGCATCTCATCCTGCTGCATCTCCTGCTTCTGAATCGTCTGCTTCATCTCCTGCTGCTTCATCTGCTGGTGCTGCATCTGCTTCAGCATTTGCTTCTGCATCTCCAGCTGCTGCATCTCATACTGCCTGTCCTGCTGCTCAATCTCCAGCTGCTGCATCTCCTGCTGTACCTCTTGGTGCTGCATCTCCTGCTGATGCATATCCTGCTTAAACTCCTGCTGCTGCATTTCCTTCTGCCTCTCTTCCTGCTGTATTTCCTGCTGCTGCTACTGCTGCTTCATCTCCTGCTACAGCATCTGATGCTGCTGTGTCTGCTCATGCATGTGCTGCATCTCCTCGTGCTGCATCTCTTGCTGATGCATCTCCTGCGGCATCACCTGCTGCAGCATTTCCTGCTTCATGTCCTGTTGCATCTCAAGCTGCATTTCTTGCTGATGCATCTACTCTGCATATCCTTCTGCTGCATCTCCAGCTGCTGCTTTTCCTGATGCTGCATATCCTTCTGAATCTGCAGTTGAATATTCTGCTGCCTGTGGTGCTGCTGCATCTCCTGCTGCATCTGCATCTTGTTCTTATGCATCTACTCCTGCTGCATCTCCTTCTGCATCTGCTGCAGCTTCTCTTACTCCTTCATCTGCTGCATTTCGTGCTGATACATCTCCTACTGCATCTCCTGCGATATACCTTTTTGAATCTGCTGCTGCATCTCTTGCTGCTTCATCTTACACTGCATCTCCTGCTGGGTGAGCTCCTGCTTCTGCATCTACTGCTGCTGCATCTCTTGCTTCATCTTCTGCCGATTCATCTCCCGCTGCTGTATCTCGTGCTGCTGCAGCATCTCTTGTTGTATCTCCTACTTATGCATCTGCTGCTGTATCTGGTGCTGCTGCATTTCCTGATGCTGCATTGCCTGCTGCTGCAACTGCTGCAGCATCTCCTGCTGCTACATCTCCTGCTGAATATGCATCTAGTGCATTTGCTGCTGCATCTGCTGCTGCTGCATCTGCTGCTTCTGCTTTTGCTGCTTCTGCTTTTGCTGCTTCATCTGCTGGTGCATTTCCTGCTGCTGCATTTCCTGTTGCTGCATCTCCTGCTGCTGCATTTCCTGGTTTATCTCTAGCTGCATCTCCTACTGCTGCATCTCCTGCTGATTTTTCTGCTGCATCTCCTGGGGATCTGTCTCCAGCTGCATCTCCTGCTGCTGCATCTCCTGCTGATTTTTCTGCTGCATCTCCTGCTGATCTGCCTCCAGCTGCATCTCCTGCTGCTGCATCTCCTGCTGATTTTTCTGCTGCATCTCCTGCTGATTTTGCTGCTGCATCTCCTGGTGATCTGTCTCCAGCTGCATCTCCTGCTGATTTTATTGCTGCATCTCCTGCTGATCTGCCTCCAGCTGTGCCATCTCCTGCTTCTGCATCTCCTATTGCATCTTCTGCTGCTTAATTTTTGCTACTGCATTTCTTGCTGCTGCATCTTCGTCTGCTTCATCTCCTGCAGATGCATCTTCTGCTGCATCTCCTACTGCTGCATCTTCTGCTTCTGCATCTCCTGCTCCTTCATCTCCTGCTGCTGCATATCCTGCTGAAGTTCCTGCTGAATCTCGTGCTGCGTAACCTGCTGCTACATCTTCCTCTGCTGAATCTCCTGCTGTTTCATTTCCTGCGGTTGCATATCCTTCAGAATCTCGTGCTGCATAACCTGCTGCTACGTCTTCTGGTGCTGCATCTCCTCCTGTTGAATCTACTTCTGCATCTCGTGCTGCATCTCATCCTTCTGCATCTCCTGCTGCATCTCCTCCTGCTGCATCTCCTCCTGCTGCAATTTCTGTTCCTGCATCTCCTGATGCTTCATCACCTGCTGCAAGCCTTATTGCATCTCTTTATTCATATCCTGCTCCTGCATCTTCTGCTTCTTCATCTTCTGCATTAGCATCTCCTGCTAATGCATCTGCTAATGCATCTCCTGCTTCATATCCTGCTGCAGCATCTTCTGCTTCTGCATCTCTTGCTGATTCATATTCTGCTTCATCTCCTACTGCTTCATCTCCTACTGCTTCATCTCCTGCTGCTGCACCTCCTGCTCCTACATCTCCTGCTGTATCATCTCCTGCTGCATCTGCGGCTACATCTCCTCCTGTATCATCTCCTGCTGCATTTCCTCCTTCATCTCCTGCTGGATCCGCTGCTGCTATAACTCCTGCTGCTGTATCTCGTGCTATATATCCTCATGTTGCACATCCTGTAGAATTTGTTGAAGATTCTCTTCCTACTGCATCTCCTCCTGAATTTGAATTTCCTGCTGCATCTGCTGCTTCATCTACTCCTGCATCTGCTGCTCAATCTCCCGCTGCTGCATTTCCTACTGCATCTCCTGCTGCTGCATCGCCTGCTGCTGATTCTCCTGCTGAATCTCCTGCGGCATCTCATGCTGCTACATCTCCTGCTGCATCTTCTGCTGCATCTAATTTTGAATATACATCTACTGATGCATCTCCTTCTGCTGCCACTCCTACTGTTTCATCTGCTGCTGCATCTCCTGCTGCTACATTTCCTTCTGCATCTCCTGCTGGATATGCATCTCCTGCCGCATATGCTGCTGCATCTGCTACTGCATCTCCTGTTTCATCTTCTGCTGCTGAATCCCCTGCTGCTGCGTCTGCTTTTGCATCTCTTTATGCATCTCTTGCTACTGCATCTCCTGCTCTATATCCTGCTGCATCTCCTCCTGCTGCATTATCTGATGCATCTCCTTCTGTGGCATATCCTGCTGCATCTCCTTCATATGGCATCTCCTGCTGCTGCATGTCCTGCTGCATCTCCTGCTGCTAAATCTCCTGATGCTGCATTTGCTGCAGAATCTCCTGCTGCTGCTTCTTCTGAATTTTCATCTCTGGCTTCATCTCCTACTGCAACTCCTGCATCTCCATTTCCTGCTGTTTTATGAAAATATAATAACTCCCGCAGGGAATATTCTAGCACGGAATGCTTCTGTTTCTGAATGTCTTCTCTTATAGTGCTTTCCCTGCAGAACGATCTCTCTGGAAGCGTTTTCACTGCAAGCTGCAAAGCACGACTACCAGAATGTTTTAGTATAAGGTATTGAACTGTGACTTAATATCACAAATTACAGCACTTTAAGAAAAGTGAATAACTGCCGGAGGGAAGATGCTAGCGTGGAACGCTGCTGCTTGTGAATGTCTTCTCTTATAGCGCTTTCACTGCAGAGCAAGAAGACCTAACCATAAGCCTAACCCTAATCTTAACCCAAAATCTAACACTCAGCCTAAACCTAAAGGTAAACCTAACCCCAAGTAATAAACAAAGGCTAACCAAAACCCTAACCCTGACTCTAGCCCTAGCCCTACCCTATACCTCAACCCAAGCCTTAGAGGTAAACATAAGCCTAACACTAAAACTAACACTGATCCTAAACCTAAAGCTAAACCTGACCCCAATCACTAAACAAAGCCTTACCTAACTTCAACCCTAGCCCATGCCCGAGCTTTAACCCCAGCCCTAGCCCTAACCTACACCCTAACCCAAGCCTTATCCCTAACCATAAGCCTAACACCAAAACTAACCCTAATACTAACACTAAGCCTAAACCTAAACCTAAAGCAAAGCCTAACCCTAAACACCAAACAAAGTCTAACCAAAACAATAAACCTAACCCTAGCCCTAGCCCTAACCCATAACCTAACCCAAGCTTTAGCCTTAACCATTAGCCTAACCTCAAAACTAACACTAACACAAACACTAAGCCTAAACCTAAAGCTAAATCTAGGCCCAACCACTAAACAATGCCTAACCGAAACCTAACCCTAACCCTAATTCTAACCCTAACCCTAAACTATACCCCAACCCAACCCTTAGCTGTAAATATAAGCCTAACACCAAAACTAAACTGCATCTGCTGCTGCTTCATTTACTGCTACATCTCCTTCTATATCTCCTGCTCCTGCATATGTTCTGCTGTAACTCTTGCTGTATCTACTGTAGCTGAATCCCCTGATATATCTCCTTCTGCTGCATATTCTTCTCTGCATCTCCTGCTGCTGTATTTCTGCCTGCTGCATCTCCTGCTGAATCTCCTGTAGCATCTCCTGCACCTTCATCTCCTGCTGCTACATCTCATTCTACATCTCCTGCTGCATGTCCTGCTACAACATCCCCTGCTGCCACATCTCCTGCTGCATCTCCTGATGCATCATCTCTTGCTGCATCTTATGCAGCTGCATCTCCTGCTAAATATCCTTCTGAATCTCCTCTTGCTGCATCTCCTCCTGCTGCATCTCCTGCATCTGCTGCTACATCTGCTGCTGATTCATCTACTGATGCATCTCCTGCTATATCTCCTGCTGGTGGATCTCCTGCTGGACCTCCTCCTGCATCTACTGCTGATGAATCTGATGCTGCATCTCTTTCTGCTGCATCTCCTGCTGCATCACCTGGTGCTGAATCTCCTGGTGCTGCGTACACTGGTGCATATTCTGCTGCTGAATCTCCTGTTGCTGCATCTCCTTTTTCTGCATCTCCTACTGCATTACCTGCTACTGAATGTCCTGCTGCTGCATTACCTGCTTATCAGTCTCCTGCTGCTGAATCTCCTTCTGCAGATCTTGTTGCATCTCATGATGCATATCCGGCTGCAGCATCTTCTCCTGCTGTATCTCCTGCTAATGCGTCTCTTGCTGCTTTTCTTCTAATGCATCTCCTGCTGCATCTTCTGCTTCATACCCTACTGCTGCATCTTCTACTTCTGTATCTCCTGCTGATGCATCTCCTGCTACATCTCCTGCTGCTGCATATCCTTCTTCATCTACTGCTGCTGTATCTTCTGCTACATCTCGTCGTGCTGCACATCCTGCTGCATCTGCTGAAGATTCTTTTCCTACTGCATCTCCTGCTGAATTTGCATTTCCTGCTGCATCTGCTTGTGCATCTCCTGCTGCTGCATATCCTTCTTCATCTGCTGCTGCTGTATCTTCTGCTACATCTCGTCATGCTGCACATCCTGCTGCATCTGCTGAAGATTCTATTCCTACTGCATCTCCTGCTGAATTTGCATTTCCTGCTGCATCTGTTTGTGCATCTCCTGCTGCTGCATTTCTTGCTGCATCTGCTGCTGCATCTCCTATTGCATCATCTTCTGCTTCATCTCCTGCTCCTCCAACTCCAACTGCTCATCTCCTGCTGCATCTACTTCTCCTGCATATCCTGCTGCATTTCTTGCTGCATCTCTTGCTGCATTTCGTGCTGATACATTTCCTGTTGCATCTACTACGGTATATCTTGCTACATCTCCTCCTTCATCTCCTGCTGCATCTGCTGATGCATCTCGTGCTGCTGCATCTCCTGCTTCATCTTCAGCTGATGCATCTTTGGCTTCATCTCCTGATGTTTCATCTCCTGCTGTATTTCTTGCTGCATCTGCTGCTGCTCTGCTGCTGCGGCATCTCGTGCTGCTGCATCTGCTGCTGTATCTCATACTGAATCTCCTGTTCTTGCATATCCTGCTGCATCTCCTGCTGCTGCATATCCTTCTGCTGCATATCTTAACGAATCTCATGATAATGCTGAATCTCTTCCTACTGCATCTCCTCCTGTATCTACTGCATCTCTTGTTGCATCTTCTGTTGCTGCCTATTCTGGCTGCTGCATCTGCTACTGCTGCATCTCTTGCTGCATCTCCTCCTGATGCTTCTCCTGCTGTATATCCTCATGCATCTCCTGCTCTATATCCTCATACATCTCCTGCTGCATCTCTTGTTCTGCGTCTCCTATTGTGAATCTGCTGCAGCATCTCCTGCTGCTGAATCTCCTGCTGAATGTGCATCTACTGCTGCATCTGCTCCTGCATCTCCTGCTGCTGTATTTGCTGCTTCTGCATTTGCTGCTTCATCTGCTGCTGCATCTCCTTGTACTGCATCTCTTTTTGCTGAATCTCCTGCTGATGCATTTCTTGCTGCATCTATTGCTTCGACGACTGCTGCTGCATATCCTGCTGAATCTCCTTCTGCTGCATCTCCTTCTCTGCGTCTCCTACATCATCTCCTTCTGCTGCATCTCCTTTCTCTGTGTCTCCTGCTGCGGAATCTCCTGCAGTTGCATCCCCTGCTGTATCTACTACTGATGCATCTCCTGCTGCATCTTCTGCTTCTTCATCTCGTGCTGCTGTGTCTGCTGCATCATCTCCTCCTGCCTCTCCTCCTACTGCATCTCCTGCTGAATGTCTTGCTGCATCTCCTGATGCTATATCATCTAAAACATCTCTTTCTGCTGCATCTCTGCTTAATATGCATCTCTAAATGCATCCGCTTCTGCATCCCCTGCTGAATCTACTGCTGCATATCCTGCTGAATCTGCTGCGGCTGCACCTCCTGCTGCTGCATCTCCTGCTGCTGAATCTCCTCCTGAATCTCCTGTGGCATCTCATGCTGCTACACATCCAGCGACACCTCCTGATGCATCTCCTTCTGAATATGCATCTCCTGATGCATGTCCTCCTGCTGCATCTCCTACTGCCGCGTCTGCTGCTGAATCTCCTATTGCTGCATATATTGTGGCATCTCATTCTGCATCTCCTGCTACTGCATTTCCTGCTGCATCTCCTTCTGCTTATCCTGCTGCATTTTTACCTGAATCTTAAGCGGCTGCATCTCCTGCTGCATCACTTACTGCTGCATGTCCAGCTGCTGCATCTCTTGCTTCTGCATATCCAATTGCATGTCCTGCTGCTACATCTCCTGCTTCTGCATCTCCTACTCCCGCATCTCCTGCCGCTGTATCTCCTGCTCCTGCACCTCCTGATGCATCTGGTGCTGCATCTCCTACTGCATCTTCTACTGCTTTGTCTCCAGATGCTGCATCTCCTGCTGAATCTGATCCTGCTGCATCTTATCCTGCTGCATCTCCTTCTGCATTTTTTGTGCATCTTCTGCTTTATGTACTACTGTATCTTCCTCTGCTGCATCTCCAGCTGCATCTGCTGCTGCATCTCCTGCTGACTCTCTTTCTGCTGCATCTCTTGCTGGTCTATTGCCTGCTGCATCTCATGCTGAATCACTTTCTTTTGGATCTCCTGTTGATGAATCTTCTCCTGCGGCATTTCCTACTGAATCTCCTGCTGTTGAATCTCCTGCTGCTGCATCTCGTGATTCATTTCTTGCTTTATCTGCTGCTACATCTCCTGCTGCTGCATCTACTGCTGCTGTATCTGCGGCTACTGCCCCTCCTGCTGCTGTATCACCAGCTTATGCATCTGCGGCTGATTATATTGCTGCTTATCTCCTGCTGCATCTCCTGCTGCCGCATCTTTTGCTGCATCTCCTGCTATGGCATCTCCTGCTGCATCTCCTACTTCTGAATCTGCTGATGCATGACCTCCTGCTGCATATGCTGCTGCATCTCCTGCTGCTGAATCTCCTTCTGCATCTCCTACTATTGCATCTGCTGCTTCATGCCCTGCTGCATCTCCTGCTGCTCCATCTGGTGCATCTGCTGCTGCTTCATCTACTGCTGAATCGCCTGCTATAATCTCCTCTTGCATATCCTGTGCAGTTACTACTGTTGCATTTCCTGCTGCTGATACTCCGGCTGCTATATCTGCTGCTGCATCTCCTGGCTCATCTCGTTCTATTGCATCTCTGGCTGCATCGACTGATGCATCTCCTGCCACTTCATCCTCTGAAGCTGCATCTCCTGCTGCAACTCTTGCTGCAGCATCCCCTGCTGCTGAATCACCTGCGGCATCTCCTTCTACATATCCTGCTGTGGCATCTCCTGATGCATCTCCTACTCCATCCCCTCCTTCTGCATCTCCTGCTGTATCTCCTGCTGCATCTCCTACTGCTGCTTCTGATGCACATTTCCTGTTGCATTTGCTGCTGCTGCATCTCCTCCTGCATCATGTCCTGCTGCAACTGCTTCTGCTGCTGATTCTGCGTCTCCTGCTTCTGCATATGCTGCTGCATCTCTTCCTGCTGCAATTCTTGCTGCATCTGCTGCTTAATCTACTGCTGCATTTCCTTAATCTCCTGCTACTACATCTCCTGCTGGTACAATTTCTGCCTCTGAGTCTCCTGCTTCTGCATCTCATGCTGTATCTCCTGCTGCATCTCCTGCTGCATCAGAAGCGATTTAGAAAAAAATCTAAATCTACCGTAGGGAAGATGCTAGCATGGAATGCTGCTGCTTCTGAAAGTCCTCTCTTATAGTGCTTTTACTGCAAGGCAAGACTTGTAGAAATTTCACTCTAGGCTTGTGTACTGTAACATCAGAATGGCTATTAAAGAGTCACTTCAAAATTTAAAATCGTTCAACACAAGTAACGCAGGGAAGCTGCTACCATCCAGTGTTGGCTTTAGTTTTAGTCTTCTTTGGAAGTGCTTGCACTGCAACTGGCAAAGGAGGAATAAGAGAACTTTTTAGTATAGGGTACTGAATAGTGGGCCCAATAAGGCGCTTTAGGAAAACTGAATAACGCCTGAAGGGAAGATGCTAGCATGCAGATGTCCTTTGCAGCTTGTAATGAAAGCGCTTCCACAGAAGAGTATAACGAGAGGCGGAATTTTATTGTTGCATGGAATTTTATTGAAGATGCTGTAACATCAGAATGGCTACTAAAGCATCACTTCAAAATTTCAGATCGTTCAACACAAGTACCACAGGGAACATGCAACAATAAAATTCCGCCTCTCGTTCCATGCTAGCATCTTCCCTACGGTCGATTTTTTCTAAATCACTTCTAAAGCGCAATTAAATCACAATTCAGTAACTTATATTAAAACGGTCCAAAAGTCATCCTTTGCAGCATGCAGTTAAAGCTCTTCCACAAAAGACTATAACGCGAGCCAGCATTAGATGGTAGCATCTCCCCTGCGGTATTTTCGCTGAATGCTCTGAAATTTTGAAGTGACGCTTTAATAGCCATTCTGATATTGCAGTACACAAGCCTAGAGTTTCTAGCCTAGACTCTTGCCTTGCAGTAAAAGCGCTATAAGAGAGGGCTTTCAGAAGCAGCAGCATTCCATGCGAGCATCCTCCTTGTAGGAGTTACTCACTTTTCCTAAAGCGCCTTATTAGGCGCAGGTAGGTCGCATTTCAGTATCATATACGAAAACGGTCCATCAAGTAATACTTTTCACCTTGCATGAAAGATCTTCCAGAGAAGACACTAAGACAGCCAGCATATGATGGTGGCAGCTTCCCTATTTTACTTGTGCTGAACGCTCAGAATTTTTCAAGTAAAGCTGTAATAGCCAGTCTAATGTTACAGTACACAAGCTGAGACTCAAAGTTCTACAAGTTATACTTTGCAGTGAAAGCGCTATAAGAAAGACATTCATAAGTGTCAGCTTTCCATGCTAGCATCTTCCCTGCGGGCATGATTCAGTTTTCCTAAAGCACCTTAATGGGCTCATTTAAGTCACATTTCAGTGTCCTTTCCTAAAACGGCCAATAAGACGTGCTTTTCTGAATGCAGTGAAATCGCTCCACAAAAGACTCTGACAAGAGCCACCATTTAATCGTAGCATGTTCCCTGAGGTACTTGTGCTGAACGATCTGAAATTTTGAAGACACGCTTTAATAACCATTCTGATATTACAGTACGCAAGCGTATACTCAAAGTTCTACAAATCTTGGTTTGCAGGGAAAGCGCTATAAGAGAAGACATTCAGAGACAGCAGCATTACGTGCTAGAATATTCCCTACGGGAGTTATTATATTTTCATAAAACAGCAGGAAATTGAGATGCAGGAGTTGCAGTAGGAGATAAAGGCGGAGATGACTATTTAGAAGAAGCAGCAGCAGGTGATTATGCAGCAAATGCAGCAGCATGAGACTCAACAGGAGATTCAGCAGCAGTAGATGCCATAGGAGGAGCTGCAGCAGGATATGTCGTAGAGGGGGAGATGCAGCAGCAGGAGATGCTGCATACCATGCAGCAGGTGAAGCAGATTCAGCGGTAGATGAGGAAGCACGAGATGAAGCTGGTGATGCAGCAGCAGAAGATGCAGCAGCACGAGATGCAGCAGCACAAGATGCAGCAGCACAAGATGCAGCAAGATATAGAGCAGGAGATCCCGCAGCAAGAGATGCATAAGGAGATGCAAAAGCAGACGCAGCAGCAGGAGATGAAGCAGGAGATGCAGGAGTAGATGCAGCAGCACATGCAGCAGGAGATGCAGCAGCAGTAGTTACTGCAGCAGGAGATGCAACACGAGATTCAGCAGCAAACACAGCAGCAGGAGATGCAGCAGGAGATGCATATCCAGCAGGAGATACAGAGGGAAATGTAGCAGCAGGAGATGCAGCAGCAGGAGGTATAGCAGTAGCAGATCCAGCAGGAAATGAAGGAGGAAATGCATCAGGAGATTCAGAAGCAGGAGATGTAGCCGCAGATGCATCAGTAGCAGATGCATCAGTAGCAGATGCAGCAGGAGATGCAGGAGCAGGAGGTTCAGAAGCAAGAGACGAAGCAGTAGGAGATGCTACAGGATATGAATCAGCAAGAGATGCAGGAGCAAGAGGTGCAGCAGCAGGATACGAATAAGGAGATGCAACAGGAGCTGCAGCAGGTGATGTAGCATCAGGAGATGCAGGAACAGAAAATGCAGCAGGAGGAGATGCAGCAAGAGATGCAGCAGGATGAGATGCAGCAGGAGATGCAGAAGGATGAGATGCAGCACGAGATGCAGAAGGAGATTCAACAGGAGGAGATGCAGCAGCAGGAGATGCAGCTGGAGATAGAGAAGCAGGAGATACAACAGGAGATGTAGCAGCAGAAGATGTAGCAGCAGGTTATGCAGCACGAGGTTCAGAAGGATATGCAGCCTCAGGAGATGCATCAGCAGGAGATGCAACAAGAGATACAGCAGTAGCAGTTACAGCAGAAGGAGATGAATAGGCAGAAGATGAAGCAAGAGATGCAGCAGCAGTAGATGCAGAAGCAGGAGCTCACCCAGCATGAGATGCAGTAGAAGATGAAGCAGCAAGAGATGCAGCAGCAGAAGAAGGAGGAGATGAGGGAGGAGATTCAGAAAGTTATACAGCAGGAGATGCAGCAGGAGAAGATGCATAGGAAAGAGATGCAGATGCAGCAAGAGATGCAGCAACCCCACACGCAGCAGAAGATTCAGCTGCAGATTCAGAAGGATATGCAGCAGCAAGAGATGCAGCAGCTGGAGATGCAGCAGAATTATATGCAGCAGTAGATGTATCAGCAGGAAATGCACCTTGAGATGCAGCAGGAGATGAAGCAGGAAATGCTGCAGCAGGTGATGCTGCAGGAGATGCAGCACCAGGAGATGCAGCAGCACATACAGCAGCAGCTGCAGCATTATCAGATACAGTAGCAGGTGATGAAGCAGCAGATGCAGCAGCAGGAGATGCATCAGCAGGAAATACAGCAGGAAGAGAGGTAGAAGGTAATGCAGCAGAAGGAGTTTGAGCAGGATATGCATCAGCAGGAGATGGAGCACCAAGAGATTCAGCAGGAAATGCAGAAGAATATGCAGCAGCAGGAGATCCCGCAGTAGATGCAGCAGCAGATGCATCAGGAGATGCAGATACAGTAGGAGATATAGCAGCAGAAGATGCTGCTGCAGATGATGCAGCAGGAGATACCGCAGAAGGAGATGCAGCAGGTAATGCGGCAGCAGGAAATGCAGCAGGATATGAAGCAGGGGATGCGTATTCAGCTGTAGATTCAGCAGCAAATTCAGGAGATGCAGCAGAAGCATATGCAGCTGCAGATGCAACAGGAAATGGAGCATCAGGAGATGCATCCGCAGATGCATGAACAGAGGACGCAGCAGGCGATGTAGCAGCAGGAGATACAGAAGCAGGAGTTGAAGCACTTCCTGCTAAATCACCTCCTTCTGCATCTCCTGCTGCTGTATCTCCTGCTGATTCATCTCTTGATGATGCATCTTTTGCTGCATATCGTGCTGCATCTTCTGTTTCTGCATCTCCTGCTGCATATCTTTCTGGTGCATCTCCTGCTTCGGCATCTCTTGCTTCTGCATCTCCTGGTTCTGCATCTCCTGCTGCATCTGCTGCTGAATCTCAGGCTGCAATTACTGCTGCATCTCCTGCTGCTGCATCTCCTGCTATATCATCTTCAACTGCTACATCTCCTGCTGCTGGATCTCCAGCTGCCTCTCCTGCTGCTGTATCTGCTGCTGCATGTGCTGCTGCTTCTCTCCTACAGCATCTCTTGCTGCTACATCTTCTGCTGCTGCATCTCCTGCTATATGTCCTGCTGCAGCATCTCCTGCTGCATGTGCTGCTGCTTCTCTCCTACAGCATCTCTTGCTGCTACATCTTCTGCTGCTGCATCTCCTGCTACATGTCCTGCTGCAGCATCTCTTGTTACATGTCCTGCTGCAGCATCTCCTGTTACATCTCCTACTGCTGTATCTACTTCTCAATCTCCTGCTCCATCATCTCCAGCTGCCTCTCTTCCTGCTGAATCTCCATTTGCAACTCCTCCTTCTGCATCTCCTGCTGCTGCAAATCCTTCTGCATCGTCTACTGCTGCATCTCCTGCTGTATCTCGTCCTACTGCACCTCTGGCTGCATCTCCTGATGCATCTCCTGCGGCTTCATCCCCTGAAGCTGCATTTCCTTCTATATCTCCTGCTGCGGTATCCCCTGCTGCTGCATCTCCTGCAAAATCTCCTGCTGCATATCCAGCTGCTGCATCTTATTGTGCATCTCCTCCTGCTGAATCTCCTGTTGCATCTCCTACTGTATCTCTTGCTGCTTCTTCTACCTCTCCTGATGCTGAACCTCCTGCTGCTGCATATCCGGCTGCTGCATTTTCTGCAGCATCTCGTGCTGATACTTTTCCTTCTGCTGCCTCATCTGCTGCTGATGCCTCTACTCCTGAATTTGCTGCTGAATCTCCTGCTGCATATCCTACTGATGCATCTCCTTCTATTGCATCTCCTGCTGCTCCATCTCTTGCATCTATTGCATCTCCTGCTGCTGTATATCCTTCTGATGCATCTCCCGCTGCTGTATGTGCTGATAAATCTGCTGATAAATGTGCATCTCCTGCTGCTGCATATCTTGCTGTATCTCCTGCTGTTTCATTTTCTGCTGCATCTCGTCTGCTTCATCTCCTGCGGCTGCACCTCATGTTGCATCTCGTCCTACTTCATCTCCTCCTGCTGTATCTCCTGCTGCATCTTTTGCTGCTGAATCTCCTGCTGCTGCATCTCTTTCTGCATCTCTTGCTGCATCTCCTCCTGCATCTTCTTCTGATGAATATCCTGCTACTGCATTTCCTGTTGCATCTCATACAGCATTTCTTGCTGCTGCATCTTCTGCTGATTCATCTCCTGCTAATGCATCTCCTGCAGCTTCATCTCCTGCTGCTACATCTCCTAATGCTACAGCTCCTGCTTCATCTCCTGCTGCAATTTCTTACTGCTGCATCTTCTACTTCATCTTCTCCTACATCTGCTGCTGCTGCATCTGCTACTGCACCTCCTGCTTCATCTTCTGCTGCTGAATCTCCTGCTGCTGCGTCTGCTTTTGCATCTCCTTATGCATCTCTTGCTACTGCATCTCCTGCTCTATATCCTGCTGCATCTCCTCCTGCTGCATTATCTGATGCATCTCCTCTATGGCATCTCCTACTGCATCTCCTGCTATTGCATCTCCTGCTGCAGCATCTCTTTCTAAATCTCCTGTTGCTGCATTTGCTGCAGAATCTCCTGCTGCTGCTTCTTTTGAATAGGCATCTCCGGCTTCATCTCCTACTGCCACTCCTGCATCTCCATTTCCTGCTGTTTTATGAAAATATAATAACTCCCGCAGGGAATATTCTAGCATGGAATGCTGCTGTTTCTGAATGTCTTCTCTTATAGAGCTTTCCCTGCAGAACGACTTCTCTGGAAGCGTTTTCACTGCAAGCTGCAAAGAACGACTAACAGAATGTTTTCGTATAGAATACTGAATTGTGAATTAATATCACAAATTATGGCGCTTTAGGAAATGTGAGTAACTCCCGCAGGGAAGATGCGAGCATGGAATGCTGCTGCTTCTGAATGTCTTCTCTTATAGCGCTTTCACTGCAAAGCAAGAGTTGTAGAACTTCCAGTCTAGGCTTGTGTTCTGTAACATCAGAATGGCTATTAAAGCATCACTTCAAAATTTAAGAGCTAACAGCATCTCCTGCTGCATCTCCTGCTGGTGCATCTGCTGCTGCATCTCCCTCTCCTGATGCATATGCGGCTACATCTCATGATGCTGCATCTACTGCTGCATCTGCTGCTGAATCTCCTGCTGTTGTATCTCATGCTGCATCTCCTTCTGCTGCATCTCTTGCTGCATCTCCTGCTGCTGCATCTCCTGCTTCTGCATCTCTTGCTGAATGTCCTGCTACATATCTGATGCTGCATATCCTGCTGGATCTTCTGCTCAATCTACTGCTGAATATGAATTTGCTACTGCATCTCCTGCTGCTGAACCTGATTCTGCTGATTCATCTGCTAGTACATCTGCTGCTGCATCTCCTGCTACTTCAGCTCCTGCTGCTGAATCTCTAGCTTCATCTGCTGCTGCATCTCTTGCTGATTCATCTGCTGCTGTTGCATCACCTGCTCCGTTGCTGTTGCTTCTGATCCTGCATCTCCTGTGGCTGAATCTCCTGATGCTGCATGTCCTGCAGATTCTCCTGCTGCTTCTGCTGCTGCTACATCTCTTGCTGAATCTCCTGCTGCATCTCCTCCTGCACCTCCTGCAGCTGCATCTCCTGCTTCTGTATCTACTGCTGCATTTCCTGCTGCCTCATCTGCTGCTGCGTAATTTGCTGCTGCATCTGATGCTGCATATCATGCTGCATCATCTCTTGCTGCTACATCTCCTGCTGATGCATATGTTGCTTGTGCATTTTCTGATGCATCTCTTGCTGCTGCATATTTCTCTGCATATCCTGCTGCATCTCTTCCTGCTGCAACTCCTGCTGAATCTGAAGCATGTGCTGCTGTATCTTGTGCTGCTTCACCTACTGCTGCATCTCCAACTACATCAACTGCCGTAACATCTGCTGCTGCTGCATCTCCTGCTGCATCTCCTGCTGTATATCTTGCTGTTCTATTGCCTGCTGCATCGCATGCTGGATCACTTTCTGCTGCATTTCCTACTGATGATGAATCTTGTCATGCTGCATTTCCTACTGAATCTCCTGCTGCATCTCCTGCTGCTTCATCTCCTGCTGCTGCATCTCCTGCTCCTGCATCTCCTGCTTATGTATCTCATTATCCTGCAGCTCCTGCGGCATCTCCTGATGCATATCTTTAAGCTGCATCTTCTGTTTCTGCATTTTCTGCTGTTGCATCTTCTGCTGTATATCCTGCTGCTTCATCCCCTGCTGCTGTAACCCTTGCTGCTACATCTCCTGCTGCTGCATCTCGTGCTCCTGCATATCCTGCTGCTGCATCTCCTGCTACATATCCTGCTGCTCTATCTCTTCCTGCTGCATCTCCTGCTGCATCTCCTGCTACATCTCTTGCTGCTCTGTCTCCTCTTGCTGGATTGTCTCCTGCATCTCCTGCTGCTGCAACTCCTGCTGATGCATATATTGCTTGTGCATTTTTTCATGCATCTTTTGCTGCTGCATATTTCTCTGCATATCCCGCTGCATCTCTTCCTGCTGCAACTCCTGCTGAATCTACTACTGCTGCATCTGAAGCATGTGCTGCTGTATCTTGTGCTGCTTCACCTACTGCTGCATCTCCAGCTACATTTACTGCTGCTGCATCTCCTGCTGCATCTCCTCCTGCTGCATCTCCTCCTGCTGCATCTTCTGCGGCTGCATCTCTTGCTACAACTCCTTCTGATTCATCATCGGATTCATCTCATGATGCTGCTCACCTGCTGCATCTCCTGCTGCTGAATCTCCTGCTTGTGCATATTCTGCTGCATCTAATTTTGCTGCATACCCTCCTGCATCTCCTGCTGTTGAATCTCCTGCTGTATCTCCTGCTGCTGCATCATCTACTGCTGCATCTCCTGCGTAATCTCCTGCTGCTGCATCTCCTGCTGCATCTCCTACTTCATCTCCTGCTGCATCTCCTGCTGCATTTCCTGCTGATAGATCTCCTGCTTCATATCCTTCTGCTGCATCTGCTGCTGCAGCATCTCCTTCTGCTGATTTTCATTCTATGCATCTTCTTCTCTGCATCTCATGCTGCTGCACCTCCTGCAGCTGCATCTCATGTTGCACCTCTTTCTGCTGCATCTCCTGCGGCTGCATCTGCTGCTGCATCTCCTGCTGCTGAATGTCCAACATCTGCTGCTACATCTGCTGCTGATTCATCTACTGCTGCATCTCCTGCTACATCTCCTGCTTCTGCATAACCTGCAGCTGGATCTCCTCCTGCTGCTGCATCTGCAACTCCTGCTTCATATCCTTCTGATGAATCTGCAAATTCATCTCACGATGCTCTTCTCTTACTGGATCTCCTGTTTCTGCATCTCCTGCTGCTACAAACCCTGCTCCATCTACTGCTGCTGCATTTCCAGCTGCATCTGCTGCTGCTGAATCTCCTGCTGCTGCATCTGCAGCATTTGGTGCTGCATCTGCTGCTTCTTCACTTACTGCTGCATATCCTGCTACATATCCTGCTGCTGCATCTCCTTCGGCTGCATCTGCTGCTGCTGGATCTCTTCCTGCATGTCCTGCTTCGGCATTTGCTGCTTCATATCCTTCTGATGCATCTGCCGATTAATCTCATAATGCTGCTCTCCTACTGGATCTCCTGCTGCTGAATCTCCTGCTGCTGCATACGCTGCTGCATCTCCTGCTGCTGCATATCCTTCTGCATGTGCTGCTGCTGCATCTCTTGCTGCTGCGTCTGCTGATGTATTTCCTGATGCATCTTCGGATGCTGCATCTTCTGGTGCTGCATCTCCTGCTGCTGAATCTCCTGCGTAATCTCCTGCTGCTGCAATGGCTGGTGCTGCATATGCTGCTGCATCACCTGCTGCTGCATATCATAGTGCATCTTCTGCTACATCACCTGCTGCTGAATCTCCTGCGTAATCTCCCGCTGCTGCATAGGCTGGTGCTGCATCTGCTGCTTCATCTCCTGCTGCTGCATCTCCTGCTGCTGCATATCATAGTGCATCTTCTATTACATCACCTGCTGCTGTATCTCCCGCGTATTCTCCTCCTGCCAAATCTCATGCTGCATCTCCTGCTGCTACATTACCTGCTGCATCTCCTCCTGCTGCAACTCCTGCTGCTGCATCTCCTGCTTCTGTATGTGCTTCTGCATTTTCTGCT
This sequence comes from Clamator glandarius, assembly GCA_033459285.1. Lineage (NCBI taxonomy): Eukaryota > Metazoa > Chordata > Aves > Cuculiformes > Cuculidae > Clamator > Clamator glandarius. The sequence goes on from JAUNZM010000793.1 coordinate 340,570, forward strand.
GCTGCATCTCCTGCTGCAACTCCTGCTGAATCTCCTGCTGTAGAATCTCCTGCTACATCTCCTACTGCATTTCTCATGATGCATCTTTTGCTGCATAACCTGGTGCTGCGTCTCCTTCTGCTGCATCTCCTCCTGCTACATCTACTGCTGCATCTCCGACTGCTACATCACCTGCTGCTGCATCTCCTGCTACTGCGTATCCTGCTTATATATATATTGCTGCATCTGTTGCTGCAACTCCTACTGCTGCATCTCCTGCTGCTGCGTATACTGCTGCATCTCCTGCTGCTTCATCTCCTGCTGCATTTTTTGCTGCTACATCTCTTGCTGAATCTGTTGCTGCATCTCCTCCTGCATCTCCTGCAGCATTACCTACTGCATCTCCTCCTTCTGCACCTCCTGCAGCTGCATCTCCTGCTTCTGTATCTACTGCTGCATTTCCTGCTACTGAATCTCCTGCAGCTGCATTTCTTGCTTCTGTATTTACTGCTGCATTTCCTGCTACTGAATCGCCTGCTGCCTCATCTGCTGGTACTTAATTTGCTGCTTCATCTGCTGCTGCATCTCATGCTGGTGCATCTCCTGCTGCGTCTTTTGTTGGTTCATCTCCTCCTGCTACATTTGCTGCAGCATCTCTTGCTGTTGAATCTCCTTCTGCATCTCCTGCTGCTGCATCTCCTCCATTTGCATCTCCTGTTGTATCTCCTGCTACATCTCCGGCTGATCTGTCTCCACCTGCTGGATTGTCTCTTGCTTATCCTGCTGCTGCATCTTCTGCTGCATCTCCTGCTGCGACTCTATCTGATTCATCAACGTATTCATCTCATGATGCGGCTCTCCTACTGCATCTCCTGCATGTGCATATTCTGCTGCATCTAATTCTGCTACATACCCTCCTGCATCTCCTGCTTCTGAATCTCCTTCTGCATCTCTTACTGCTGCATCTCCTGGAACTACTACTGCAGTATCTGCTGAATCTGCTGCTGCTTCATCTATTGCTGCATCTCCTGCTTGTTCTGCTTCATCTCCTGCTGCTGCATTTGCTGCTGTATCTGATGCTGCTGCATCTGATGCTGCATCTGCTGCTGCTGTAACTTTCCTGCGGTTGAATCTCCTGCTATATCTCCTTCTGCTGAATCTTCTTCTCTTCATCTCTTTCTCTGCATCTCCTGCTGCTGCATCTGCTGCTGAATCTCCTGTAGCATCTCGTGCTTCTTCATCTCCTGCTGCTACAATTCTTGCTGCATATGATGCTGCTGCATTCCCTGCTGAAAATCCTGCTTCTTCAACTCCTACTGCTGCAACTCCTTCTGCATCTCCTACGACTGCATCTCCTTCTGCATCTTCTACTGCTACATCTCCTGTAACTACATCCCCTGCAACTACATCCCCTGCTGCTGAATCTCCTGCTGCATCTCCTGCTGCTGCATTAACTGCTGCATCTACACCTGCTGCATATCTTGCTGCATTTCCTGCTGCTGCATCTCCTGCTGCAGCATCTGTTGCTGCATCTCATCCTGCCTCATCCTATGTTACTTAATTTTCTGCTGCATCTGCTGCTGCATATCATGTGGCTGCATCTCATCCTGCACCTCCTCTTGCATCTCCTGCTTCATCTTCTGCTGCATCTCCATGATACACCTCTTGCTTAATTTCTCATGATGCACCTCTTGCTGCATATCCTGCTGCTGCATCTCCTCCTGCAACATCTGCTGCAGCATCTCCTGCTGCTACATCTCCTGCTGCTGCTTCTGCTGCTGCATCTCTTCTTAAGTATATACTGCTGCATTTCCTGCTGCTGCATCTCCTGCAGCTGAATCTTGCTGCATCTCATGCTGTTGCATCTCCTGCTTCAGTATATACTGCTGCATTTCTTACTACTGCATCTCCTGTTTCTAAATTTCCTGCAGCATCTCCTGTAGCATCTCCTGTTTTTTCATCTCCTGCTGCATATGATGCTGCTGCATCTCCTGCTGCATCTCGTGCTGCTGCATCTCCTACTGCTGAATTTCTTGCTGAATCTCCAGCTGCTGCATCTCCTGCTTCAGTATATACTGCTGCATCTCCTGCTGCATCTCTTGCTGCTGCATCTCCTGCTGCATATGATCCTGATGCATCTCCTGATGCATCTCCTGCTGCTACATTTCTTGCTGCCGCTCCTGCTTGAGTATACACTGCATATCTCCTGCTACATCTCTTGCGGCTGCATCTCCTGTTCCATCACCTGCTGTTGAATCTTCTCCTAATGCATTTCCTTATGCATTACTTTCTGCTGCATCTTCTGCATTTCCTGCTGTATGTCCTGCTAAATCTCTTACTGCCGCATCTGCAGCATTTGCTGCTGCATCTGCTGCTGCTTCACATCCTGCTGCATCTCGTGCTACATATCCTGCTCCTGCATCTCCGGCTAAATCGCTTACTGCCGCATCTGCAGCATTTGGTGCTGCATCTGCTGCTGCTTCACATACTGCCTCATCTCGTGCTACATATACTGCTCCTGCATCTCCGGCTGCATATGATGCTGCTGCATCTCCTGCTGCATTTCCTGCTGTTGAATATACTGCTACTGTATCCTCTTCTACAACTCCTGCTGCTACATCTCCTGCTAAAGCTCTTGATGCATCTCCTGCTGCTGTGTCTGCTGCTGAATAGCCTGCATGACCTGCTGCTGCATCTCCTTCTGCATCTGCTGCTGCTACATCTCTATTCTGCTGCATCTCTTTATGCATCTCCTGCTGCTGCATCTCCTCCAGCTGCATCTGCTGCTGCAGCTCCTGCAGCATATCTTGTTGAATCTGCTGCTGCCTCTCCTTCTGCTGCATTGCCTGCTGCATCTGCTGCTTCAGCTCCTGCTGCTGCATTTCCTGCTGCATCTGCTGCTTCAGCTCCTCCTGCATCTACTGTGGCTGCATCTCCTGCTGCATTTCCTGCTGGTGCTTTTTCATGCTGAATCTCCTGTTATAACTACTGCTGCTGCATCTCATGTGGCATCTCTCACTGCTACATCTTCTTTTGCATCTCCTGCAGCATCTCTTCCTGCTGCATCATCTGCTGCATGTCTTACCACTGCAGGTGCAGGCTTAGTCTTAGTATTAGGGTTAGTTTTGGGGTTAGGCTTATGTTTACAGCTAAGGCTTTGGTTGGGGTATAGTTTAGGGTTAGGGTTTCGGTTAGGCTTTGTTTAGTGGTTGGGCTTAGGTTTAGCTTTAGTGTTAGTGTTACTATTAAGTTTAGGGTTAGGCTTATGATTAGGTCTAAGGATTGTATTAGGGTATTCTAATCTTAACACTAACCCTAAAACTAACACTTAAACCTAAACAAAAACCTAACCCCAAGTACTAAACAAAGGCTAACTAAAACCCTAACCCTAACCCTAGCCCTAGCCCTAACCTATACCTCAACCCAAGCCTTAGATTTAAACGTAAGCCTAACACCAAAACTAACACTAAGCCTAAACCAAAAGCTAAACCTAACCCCAATAACTAAAAAAAGCCTAACTGAAAACATAACCATAACTCTAACCCTATCCGTCGCCCTAACCTATAGCCTAACTCAAGCCTTAGGCCTAACCATAAGCCTAACTCTAATCTTAACCCTAACAGTAACCCTAAACCTAAAGCAAAATCTAACCCTAAACACCAAACAAAGCCTAACCGAAACACTAACCCTAACCCTAGCCGTAACCCTAACCTATACCCTAACACAAGCCTTAGACCTAACCATAATGCTAACCCTAAATTTAACCGCAACACTAACACTAAACCTAAGCCCAACAACTAAATGGTTAGGTCTAAGGTTAGGCCGTAGCCCTAACCTATACACTAACCCAAACCTTAGGCCTAACCATAAGCCTAACTCTAATCGTAATTCTAGCACAAACACTAAGGATAAATCTAAAGCTAAACCTATGCCCAACCACTAAACAAAGCTTAAACGAAACCCTAACCCTAACCCTAATCCTAACCCTAACCCTAAACTATACCCAAACCCAAGCCTTAGCTGTAAACATAAGCCTAACACCAAAACTAACCCTAATACTAACACTAAGCCTAAACCTATAGCTAAACCTGACCCCAATCACTAAACAAAGCCTAACTGAAACGCTAACCCTAACCCTAGCCCTAGCCCTACCCCTAACCCTAACCCTAGCCCTAGCCCCAACCCATATCCTAACCCTAGCCTTAGCCTCCTGCTGCTGCATCTCCGCCTGGTGCATCTCCTGCTGAATCTCATGGTGCATCTCCTGCACCTTCATCTCCTGCTACAACATCCCGCGCTGCTGCATCTCCTAATGCTGCATCTTGTGCTGCATCTCCTGCTGCTGCATCTCCTGCTAAAAACCCTGCTGCATCTCCTCCTTCTGCATCTCCTGCATCTGCTGCTACATCTGCGGCTTATTCATCTACTGATGCATCTTCTGCTATATCTCCTGCTGGTGGATCTCCTCCTGCTGCACCTCCTCCTGCATGTACTGCTGATGAATCTGATGCTGCATCTCTTTCTGCTGCATCTCCTGCTGCATCACCTGGTGCTGAATCTCCTGGTGCTGCGTACACTGCTGAATCTACTGCTGATGCATCTCCTGCTGAATCTCATGCTGCATCTCCGGCTGCTGCATCTCCTTCTGTATGTACTGCTGCATTTCATGCTGCTGCATATCCTCCTGCTGCATTTGCTGCTTCATCTCCTGCTGCTGCATCTCCTCCTGCATCTCATGCTGCATCTTTTGGTGCTGTATCTCCTGCTTCTGTATCTCCTGCTTCTGTATCTCCTGCTGGATCTGCTGTGCTGCATAACCTGCTGCATCTCGTGCTGAATTACCTAATGCATCTCCTCCTTCTGCATCTCTTGCTGCTGCATCACCTGCTTCTGTATATACTGCTGCTACATCTCCTCCTGCATCTCATGCTGCATCTCTTGGTGATGCATCTCCGGCTTCTGCATCTCCTTCTGAATCTCCTGCTGCATTTCCTGCTGTAGAATCTCGTTCTGCACCTCCTGCTGCATTTTTCATGATGCACCTCTTTCTGCATCTCCTGCTGCTGCATCTCCTGTTGCTGAATCTCCTGCTGCATCTCCTGCTGCAATATTACCTGCTGCATCACCTCCTGCAATATTACCTGCTGCATCACCTCCTGCTGCGTCTCCTGCTGCTGCATCTCCTCCTGCTGCTGCATCTCCTCCTGCTGCTGCATCTCCTCCTGCTGCAGGATGGTGCCCTCCTGGACCTGCTGTTTGTGAACAGAGAAGGACTGGTGGGGGATGTGAGGGTTGGAGGACGCCTGGGGCAAAGCAATCATGAGTTCTTGGTGCAGGGTGAGATGAAGAAGGTGGAGGTTTGCAGAACAGTCACCCTCAACATTCAGAGAGCAGACTTTGGGCTGTTCAGAAGGCTGGTCAGAAAAGTCCCATGGGAGGCGCTCCTTGAGGGCAAAGGTGTCCATGAGGTCTGGGCGCTCTTCAAGAAGGAACTCTAGCAGCTCAGGAGAAAGCCATCCCCAAGTTGGGTGGACTATAGGGAGGAAGTGAGAATGTGCAGGGAAAAAATCAGGAGGGCTAAGGCCCAACTAGATAGGCGATTGGCCAAGTCTGTGAAAGACAACAAAAAGTCTTTCTACAAATATATCAACAGTAAAAGGAGGACTAGGGAGAATCTCCAGTCCCTAGTAGATGCAGAGGGAACAACCATAACAGGGGATGAAGACAAGGCTGAAGTGCTCAATGCCTACTTTGCCTCAGTCTTTAACAGTAAGGAAAATTGTCTCCTCTGTGAACAACCCCAGGGGTTGGAAGAGAAGTATGAGGTTCCCAAGGTCCAAGAGGAGGTAGTTAGAGACTTGCTTGCCCAGCTAGATGCCCACAAGTCTATGGGGCCGGATGGAGTCCACCCAAGATTTTTGAGGGAACTGGCAGATGTGCTGGCCAAACCCCTTTCCATCATCTTCCAACAGTCCTGGATGACTGGGGAGGTTCCGCTGGACTGGAGGCTGGCTGATGTCGTGCCCATCTATACGAAGGGGTGCAGGGAGGATCTGGGGAACTACAGGCCTGTCAGTCTGACCTCGGTACTTGAAGCACTTGCAAGAGAACCAGGTGATCAGACCCAGTCAACATGGGTTCATGAAAGGCAGGTCTTGCCAGACTAATCTGATCACCTTCTATGACCGAGTGACTAGACTCTTAGACGAGGGAAAGGCTGTGCATGTAGTCTTCCTGGACTTAGGAAAGCCTTTGATACAGTTTCTCATAGCATTCTGCTTCGGAAACTGTCGGCCTCTGGCATGGACGGGCGCACACTCTCCTGGGTGAAAAACTGGTTGATTGACCAGGCCCAGAGGGTGGTGGTAAATGGAGTTAAATCCAGCTGGAGGCCAGTGTCAAGTGGGGTTCCCCAGGGCTCAGTCCTGGGTCCAGTCCTGTTTAATGTCTTTATCAACAACCTGGATGAAGGCATTGAGTGCTCCCTTAGCAAGTTTGCAGATGACACCAAGCTGGGTGGAAGTGTCGATCTGCTGGAGGGTAGGGAGGCTCTGCAAAGGGATCTGAACAGGCTGGACTCCTGGGCTGAGACCAACGGCATGAGGTTTAACAAGGCCAAATGCCGGGTCCTGCACTTGGGGCACAACAAGCCTATGCAGAGCTACAGACTAGGAGAAGCCTGGCTGGAAAGCTGCCAGGAGGAGAAGGACCTGGGGGTGTTGGTTGACAGCTGACTGAACATGAGCCAACTTCTCTGGAAGCGTTTTCACTGCAAGCCGCAAAGAACGACTAACAGAACATTTTCGTATTGAATAATGAATTGTGAATTAATATCACAAATTATGGTGCTTTAGGAAAAGTGAGTAACTCCCGCAGGGAAGATGCGAGCATGGAATGCTGCTGCTTCTGAATGTCTTCTCTTATAGCGCTTTCACTGCAAAGCAAGACTTGTAGAACTTCCAGTCTAGGCTTGTGTTCTGTAACATCAGAATGGGTATTAAAGCGTCACTTCAAAATTTAAGAGCTAACAGCATCTCCTGCTGCATCTCCAGCTGGTGCATCTCCTGATGCATCTCCTGCTGAATCTCCTGCTGTTGTATCTCATGCTGCATCTCCTTCTGCATTTCCTACTGCTGCATCTCCTGCTGCTGCATCTCTTGCTCAATGTTCTGCTACATATTTGATGGTGCATATTCTGCTGCATCTGCTGCTCAATCGACTGCTGAATATGCATTTGCTGCTGCATCTCCTGCTGCTGAACCAGCTTCTGCTGTTTCATCTGCTACTACATCTGCTGTACATCTCCTGCTACTTCAGCACCTGCTGCTGAATCTCTAGCTTCATCTCCTGCTGCTGCATCTCCTGCTGATTCATCTGCTGCTGCATCTGCTGCTGCTGCATCACCTGCTCCGTTGCTGTTGCTTCTGATCCTGCATCTCCTGTGGCTGAATCTCCTGATGCTGCATGTCCTGGAGATTCTCCTGCTGCATCTGCTGCTGCTACATCTCTTGCTGAATCTCCTGCTGCATCTCCTCCTGAATCTCCTGCAGCATTACCTGCTGCATCTCCTCCTGCATCTCCTGCAGCATTACCTGCTGCATCTCCTCCTGCTGCACCTCCTGCAGCTGCATCTCCTGCTTCTCTATCTATTGCTGCATTTCCTGCTGCTGCATCTCCTGCTGCCTCATCTGCTGGTACTTAATTTGCTGCTGCACCTGCTGCTACATATCATGCTGGTACATCTCATGCTGTGTCTCCTGTTGCTTCATCTCCTCCTGCTTTATTTGCTACAGCATTTCCTGCTGCTGCAACTCCTGCTGATGCATATATTGCTTGTGCATTTTCTGATGCATCTTTTGCTGCTACATATTTCTATGCATATCCTGCTGCATCTCTTCCTGCTGCAACTCCTGCTGAATCTACTACTGCTGCATCTGAAGCATGTGCTGCTGTATCTTGTGCTGCTTCACCTACTGCTGCATCTCCAGCTACATTTATTGCTGCATCTCCTCCTGCTGCATCATCGGATTCATCTCATGATGCATCTCCTCCTGCTGCTTGTGCATATTCTGCTGCATCTAATTTTGCTGCATACCCTCCTACATCTCCTGCTGCTGAATCTCCTGCTGCATCTCCTGCTGACAGATCTCCTGCTTCATATCCTTTCATTCTATGCATCTTCTTCTCTGCATCTCATGCTGCTGCACCTCCTGCTGCTGCATCTCATGCTGCACCTCCTCCTGCTGCATCTCCTGCGGCTGCATCTGCTGCTGCATCTCCTGCTGCTGAATGTCTAACATCTGCTGCTGATTCATCTACTGTTGCATCTCCTGCTACATCTCCTGCATAACCTGCAGCTGGATCTCCTTTTGCTGCTGCATCTGCAACTCCTGCTTCATATCCTTCTGATGAATCTGCAAATTCATCTCATGATGCTCTTCTCTTACTGTTGCTGAATCTCCTGCTGCTACAAACCCTTCTCCATCTACTGCTGCTGCATTTCCAGCTGCATATGCTGCTGCTGAATCTCCTGCTGCTGCATCTCCAGCATTTGGTGCTGCATCTGCTGCTTCTTCACTTACTGCTGCATATCCTGCTACATATCCTGCTGCTGCATCTCCTTCGGCTGCATCTGCTGCTGCTCGATCTCTTCCTGCATGTCCTGCTTCGGCATTTGCTGCTTCATATACTTCTGATGCATCTGCGGATTAATCTCATAATGCTGCTCTCCTACTGCTGAATCTCCTGCTGCTGCATACGCTGCTGCATCTCCTGCTGCTGCATATCCTCCTGCTGCATATCCTCCTGCATGTGCTGTTGCTGCATCTCTTGCTGCTGTGTCTGCTGATGCATTTCCTGATGCACCTTCTGATGCTGCATCTCCTGCTGCTGAATCTCCTGCATAATCTCCTGCTGCTGCAAAGGCTGGTGCTGCATATGCTGCTGCATCACCTGCTGCTGCATATCATAGTGCATCTTCTTCTGCTACATCACCTGCTGCTGAATCTCCTGCGTAATCTCCCGCTGCTGCATAGGCTGCTGCTGCATCTGCTGCTTCATCTCCTGCTGCTGCATATCATAGTGCATCTTCTGTTACATCACCTGCTGCTGTATCTCCCGAGTATTCTCCTGCTGCCGAATCTCATGCTGCAACTCCTGCTGCTACATTACCTGCTGCATCTCATCCTGCTGCATCTCCTGCTTCTGTATGTGTTTCTGCATTTTCTGCTGCTGCATCTCCTGCTGCAACTCCTGCTGAATCTCCTGCTGTAGAATCTCCTGCTGCATCTCCGGCTGCTACATCACATGCGGCTGCATCTCCTGCTGCTGCGTATCCTGCTTATATATATACTGCTGCATCTGCTGCTGCAGCTCCTGCTCATTTTTTGCTGCTACATCTCTTGCTGAATCTGTTGCTGCATCTCCTGCAGCATTACCTACTGCATCTCCTCCTTCTGCACCTCCTGCAGCTGCATCTCCTGCTTCTGTATCCACTGCTGCATTTCCTGCTACTGAATCTCCTGCAGCTGCATTTCTTGCTTCTGTATCTAATGCTGCATTTCCTGCTACTGAATCGCCTGCTGCCTCATCTGCTGGTACTTAATTTGCTGCTGCATCTCATGCTGGTGCATCTCCTGCTGCGTCTTTTGTTGCTTCATCTCCTCCTGCTACATTTGCTGCAGCATCTCTTGCTGCTGAATCTCCTTCTGCATCTCCTGCTGCATCTCCTCCATTTGCATTTCCTGTTGTATCTCCTGCTACATCTCCTGCTGCTCTGTCTCCTCCTGCTGGATCGTCTCTTGCTTATCCTGCTGCTGCAGCATCTTCTGCTGCATCTAGCTGCGACTCTATCTGATTCATCAACGTATTCATCTCATGATGCTGCTCTCCTAACTGCATCTCCTGCATGTGCATATTCTGCTGCATCTAATTCTGCTACATACCCTCCTGCATCTCCTGCTTCTGAATCTCCTTCTGCATCTCTTACTGCTGCATCTCCTTCTGGAACTACTACTGCAGCATCTGCTGAATCTGCTGCTGCATTTGCTGCTGCATCTTCTGCTGCTGCATCTGATGCTGCTGTAACTTTACTGTGGCTGAATCTCCTGCTGCATCTCCTTCTGCTGCATCTCCTTCTGCTGCATCTCCTTCTGCTGCATCTCCTTCTGCTGCATCTCCTTCTGCTGCATCTCCTTCTGCTGCATCTCCTGTAGCATTTCTTGCTTCTTCATCTCCTGCTGCTACAATTCCTGCTGCATATGATGCTGCTGCATTCCCTGCTGAAAATACTGCTTCTTCAACTCCTGCTGCTGCAACTCCTTCTGCATCTCCTACGGCTGCATCTCCTTCTGCATCTTCTACTGCTACATCTCCTGTAACTACATCCCCTGCAACTACATCCCCTGTAGCTGAATCTCCTGCTGCTGCATTAACTGCTGCATCTACAGCTGCTGCATATCTTGCTGCATCTCCTGCTGCAGCATCTGTTGCTGCATCTCATCTTGCCTCATCCTATGTTACTTTATTTGCTGCTGCATCTGCTGCTGCATATCATGTGGCTGCATCTCATCCTGCATCTCCTCTTGCATCTCCTGCTTCATCTTCTGCTGCATCTCCATGATGCACCTCTTGCTGCATATCCTGCTGCTGCATCTCCTCCTGCAACATCTGCTGCAGCATCTCCTGCTGCTGCATCTCCTTCTTAAGTATATACTGCTGCTTTTCCTGCTGCTGCATCTCCTGCAGCTGAATCTCTTGCTGCTGCATCTCCTGCTTCAGTATATACTGCTGCATTTCTTGCTACTGCATCTCCTGCTTCTGAATTTCCTGTGGCATCTCCTGTTTTTTCATCTCCTGCTGCTTATCGTGCTGCTGCATCTCCTGCTGCTGAATCTCTTGCTGAATCTCCAGCTGCTGCATCTCCTGCTTCAGTATATACTTCTGCATTTCCTGCTGCTGCATCTCCTGTAGCATCTCTTGCTGCTAAATCTCCTGCTGCTGCATCTCCTGCTTCAGTATATACTTCTGCATTTCCTGCTGCTGCATCTCCTGTAGCATCTCTTGCTGCTACATCTCCTGCTGCATATGATCCTGATGCATCTTTTGTTTCAGTATATACTGCTGCATCTCCTGCTGCTGCTGCATCTCCTGCTGCTGCTGCATCTCCTGCTGCATATGGTCCTGATGCATCTCCTGCTGCTACATTTCTTGCTGCTGCTTCTGCTCGAGTATACACTGCATATCTCCTGCTACATCTCTTGCGGCTGCATCTCCTGTTCCATTGCCTGCTGTTGAATCTTCTCCTAATGCATTTCCTTATGCATCACTTTCTGCTGCATCTTCTGCATTTCCTGCTGTATCTCCTGCTAAATCTCTTACTGCCACATCTGCAGCATTTGCTGCTGCATCTGCTGCTGCTTCACATCCTGCTGCATCTCGTGGTACATATACTGCTCCTGCATCTCTGGCTGCATATGATGCTGCTGCATCTCCTGCTGCATTTCTGCTGTTGAATATACTCCTACTGTATTCTCTTCTACAACCCCTGCTGCTACATCTCCTGCTAAAGCTCTTGATGCCTCTCCTGCTGCTGTATCTGCTGCTGAATAGTCTGCATGACCTGCTGCTGCATCTCCTGCTGCATCTGCTGCTGCTACATCTCTATTCTGCTGCATCTCTTTCTGCAGCTCCTGCTGCTGCATCTCCTCCAGCTGCATCTGCTGCTACAGCTCCTGCAGCATATCCTGTTGAATCTGCTGCTGCCTCTCCTTCTGCTGCATTGCCTGCTGCATCTGCTGCTTCAGCTCCTCCTGCATCTACTGTGGCTGCATCTCCTGCTGCATGTACTGCTGCATCTCAATGCGTCATATCCTGATCATGCATCTCCTGCTGCATTTCCGGCTGATGCTTTTTCATGCTGAATCTCCTGTTATAACTAGTGCTGCTGCATCTCATGTGGCATCTCTTGCTGCTACATCTTCTTTTGCATCTCCTGCTGCATCTCTTCCTGCTGCATCACCTGCTGCATGTCTTACCGCTGCAGGTGCAGGCTTAGTCTTAGTATTAGGGTTAGTTTTGGGGTTAGGCTTATGTTTACAGCTAAGGCTTGGGTTGGGGTATAGTTTAGGCTTAGGGTTTTGGTTAGGCTTTGTTTAGTGGTTGGGCCTAGGTTTAGCTTTAGGTTTAGGCTTAGTGTTTGTGTTAGTGTTAGTTTTGAGGTTAGGCTAATGGTTAAGACTAAAGATTTGGTTAGGGTATGGGTTAGGGCTAGGGTTAGTGTTAAGGGTAGGGTTAGGGTTATTGTTTCGGTTAGAATTTGTTTAGTGTTTGGGGCTAGGTTTAGTTTAAGTTTAGGGTTTGTTTTAGAATTTGTTTTGGGGTTAGGCTTATGATTAGTGCTAAAGCCTTGGGTTAGTGTACAGGTTAGGGGTAGGGTTAGTATTAGGGTTAGTATTAGGCTTAGGGTTTTGGTTAGGCTTTTGTGGTTGGTCTTAGGTTTAGCTTTAGGTTTAAGGCTAGTGGTAGGATTAGTTTTTGGGTTATGCTAAATGGTTGAGGCTAAGGCTTGGGTTAGCGTGTAGGTTAGAGCTAGGGTTAGGGTTTCTGTTAGCCTTTGTTTAGTGGTTGGGATTAGGTTTAGGTTTAGGGTTAGTGTTACGGTTAAGTTTAGAGTTAGGCTTATGTTTAGGTCTAAGGTTTGGGTTAGGGTATAGTTTAGGGCTAGTGCTAGGGTTAGGGTCGCGGTTAGCCTTTGTTTAATGGTTGGGCCTAGGTTTAATTTTAGGTTTAGGTTGGTGTTAGTGTTAGGGTTAAGTTTAGGGTTAGGCTTATGATTAGGTCTAAGGCTTGTGTTAGAGTATAAGTTAGGGCTAGAATTAGGGTTAGGGTTTTGGTTAGCCTTTGTTTAGTACTTGGGGTTAGGTTTAGCTAAAAGTTTAGGCTTAGTGTTAGTGTTTGGGTTAAGATTAGGGTTAGGCTTATGGTTAGGTCTACGGAATGGGTAAGAGTTTAGGTTAGGGTTAAGGCTAGGGTTAAGGTTAGGTTTAGGTTTTCAGTTAGGCTTTGTTTAGTTGTTGGGTTTAGGTTTAGCTTTTGGTTTAGGCTTAGTGTTTGTGTTAGTTTTGAGGTTTGGCTAATGGTTTAGGCTAAAGCTTGGGTTAGGTAATGGTTTAGGGCTAGGGCTAGGGTTATTGTTAGTTGTAGGGTTAGGGTTATTGTTTCGCTTAGGATTTATTTAGTGTTTGGGGCTAGGTTTAATTTTAGGTTTAGTGTTAGGATTAGTTTTGGGTTTAGACTTATGATTAGGGCTAAAGGCTTGGGTTTGTGTACAGGTAAGGTCTAGGGCAAGGGTTCGGGTTAGGGTTTCTGTTAGCCTTTGTTTAGTGGTTGGGCTCAGTTTAGCTTTAGGTTTAGGGTTAGTGTTAGTGTTATGGTTAAGTTTAGGGTTAGGCTTATGTTTAGGTCTAAGGCTTGGGTTAGAGTATAGGTTAGGGTTATGGCTAGGGTTAGGGTTAAGTTTAGGGTTAGGGTTTTTCTTTAGCGGTTGGAGTTAAGTTTAGCTTTAGGTTTAAGGCTAGTGTTAGGATTAGTTTTGGGGTTATGCTAAATGGTTAGGGCTAAGGCTTGGGTTAGGGTATAGGTTAGGGCTAGGTCTAGGGTTAGGGTCTCGGTAAGGCTTTGTTTAGTGGTTGGGGCTTGGTTTAGTTTTAGGTTTAGATTTAGTGTTAGTGTTAGGGTTAAGTTTAGGGTTAGGCTTATGGTTACGTCTAAGGCTTGGGTTAGGGTTAGTGTTAGGGTTAGGGTTTTGGTTAGGCTTTTTTTAGTTGTTGGGCTTAGGTTTAGCTTTAGTGTTAGTGTTACTATTAAGTTTAGGGTTAGGCTTATGATTAGGTCTAAGGCTTGTGTTAGGGTATTCTAATCTTAACCCTAACACTAACCTTAAACCTAAACAAAAACCTAACCCCAAGTACTAAACAAAGGCTAACCAAAACCCTAACCCTAACCCTAGCCCTAACCTATACCTCAACCCAAGCCTTAGATGTAAACCTAAGCCTAACACCAAAACTAACACTAAGCCTAAACGTAAAGCTAAACCTGACCCCAATCACTAAACAAAGCTTTACCAAAACCCTAACTTTAACCCTAGCCCAAGCCCTAACTTTAACGCTAGCCCTTGCCCTAACCTACACACTAACCAAAGCCTTAGCCCTAACCATAAGCCTAACACAAAACCTCACCCTAACACTAACACTAAGCCTAAACCAAAAGCTAAACCTAACCCCAATAACTAAAAAAAGCCTAACTGAAAACCTAACCATAACTCTAACCCTATCCGTCGCCCTAACCTATACCCTAACCCAAGCCTTAGGCCTAACCATAAGCCTAACTCTAATCTTAACCCTAACAGTAACCCTAAACCTAAAGCAAAATCTAACCCTAAACACCAAACAAAGCCTAACTGAAACACTAACCCTAGCCATAACCTTAACCTATACCCTAACACAAGCCTTACACCTAACCATAATTCTAAACCTAAATTTAACCGCAACACTAACACTAACACTAAACCTAAGCCGAACAACTAAATGGTTAGGTATAAGGTTAGGCCGTAGCCCTAACCTATACCCTAACCCAAACCTTAGGCCTAACCATAAGCCTAACTCTAATCGTAATGCTAGCACAAACACTAAGGATAAACCTAAAGCTAAACCTATGCCCAACCACTAAACAAATCCTAACCGAAACCCTAACCCTAACCCTAAACTATACCCAAACCCAAGCCTTAGCTGTAAACATAAGCCTAACACCAAAACTAACCCTAATACTAACACTAAGCCTAAACCTATAGCTAAACCTGACCCCAATCACTAAAGAAAGCCTAACTGAAACCCTAACCCTAACCCTAGACCTAGCCCTACCCCTAACCCTAGACCTAGCCCTAGCCCCAACCCTAGACCTAGCCCTAGCCCCAACCCTAACCCTAGCCCTAGCCCCAACCCTAACCCTAGCCCTAGCCCCAACCCTAACCCTAGCCCTAGCCTTCGCCCTAAGCATAAGTCTAACACCAAAACTGACCCAAACACTAAGCCTAAAACTAAAGCTAAAGAATAACCTAACTCTAAACACCAAACAAAGCCTAACTGAAACAATAAACCTAACCCTTCCCCTAACACTAACCCTACCCCTAACCCATAATCTAACCCAAGCTTTAGCCTTAACCATTAGCCTAACCTCAAAACTAACACTAACAAAAACACTAAGCCTAAACCTAAAGCTATATCTAGGCTCAACCACTAAACAAAGCCTAACCAAAACCCTAACCCTAACTCTAAACTATACCCCAACCCAAGCCTTAGCTGTAAACATAAACCTAACACCAAAACTAAACTGCATGTGCTGCTACTTCATTTACTGCTGCATTTCCTGCTACATCTCCTGCTGCTGCATATGTTCTGCTGTAACTCTTGCTGAATCTACTGTAGCTGAATCCCCTCATATATCTCCTTCTGCTGCATATTCTTCTCTGCATCTACTACTCTGCATCTCCTGCTGGTGCATCTCTGCCTGGTGCATCTCTGCCTGGTGCATCTCCTGCACCTTCATCTCCTGCTACAACCTCCCGCGCTGCTGCATCTCCTCCTGCTGCGTACACTGCTGCTGCGTACACTGCTGAATCTACTGCTGATGCATCTCCTGCTGAATCTCATGCCTCATCTCCAGCTGCTGCATCTCCTTCTGTATGTACTGCTGCATTTCATGCTGCTGCATATCCTCCTGCTGCATTTGATGCTGCATCTCATGCTGCATCTTTTGGTGCTGTATCTCCTGATTCTGTTTCTCCTGCTGCATCTGCTGTGCTGCATAACCTGCTGCATCTCCTGCTGAATTACCTGCTTCATCTCCTTCTGCATCTCTTGCTGCTGCATCTCCTAATGCTGCATCTCCTAATGCTGAATCCGCTGCTTCTGCATCTCCTGCTGATTCGTGTCATGTTGCTTCTCCTGCTGCTGCAAATGCTGCTTCATCCCCTGCTACTGCATCTCCTGTTGCTTCTCCTGCTGCTGCATCATATTGCTGCTGGATCTCATAATTCATCCCCTGCTGATACATCTCCTGCTGCTGCATCTCATGCCGAATTTGCTGATAAATCTGCTGCTGCATCTGCTGCGGCTGCATCTCCTTCGGCTGAATCTCTTGCTGCTGCACCTCCTTCTGGAACTCTTTATGATGCATCAGCCGATTCATCTCATCATGCAACTCTCCTGCTGCATCTCCTCCTGTTGAATCTCCTGCTGCATCTCCTGCTGCTGCATCATCTACTGCTGCATCTCCTGAGTAATCTTATGTTGCTGCATCTCCTGCTGCTGCATGTCCTGCTGAAGCAACTCCTGCTGAAGCATCTCCTGGTGCATATCCTGCTTTATCTCCTGGTACATCTCCGGCTGCATATCCTGCTTTATCTCCTGCTACATCCCCTGCTTCATCTCTTTCTGCATCTGCTTCTGCATCTGCTTCTGCATCTCCTGCCGCTACATATCATGCTGCTTCATCTTTTGCTGCTTCATCTCCTGCTGCATCTCCTTCTCTGCATCTCCTGCTGCTGCACCTCCTGCTGCATCTCCTGATTCATCTCCTTCCCTGCATCTCCTGCTGCTACATCTTCATCTGCATCTCATGCTGTATTTCCTGCTGCTGCATCTCCTGCTGCTGCTGCATCTCCTGCTGCTGCATCTCCTGCTTTTTTATGTTCTGCTGAATATGCTGCTGCATCTCCTGCTGAATATGCATCTCCTGCTGCTGCATCTCCTGCTTCATCTCCTTCTCTTCATCTCCTGATGCAGCAGGAGATGCAACAGGAGATTCAGCAGCAGGAGATGCATATCCAGCAGGACATGCATAAAGAAACGTAGCAGCATAAGATGCAGCAGCAGACGCAACAGTAGGAGTGGCAGCAGAAGGAGATGCATCAATAGATGCATATTCAGAATTAGATGCAGCAGGAGATGTCGCAGGAGAATTAGTAGCAGAAGATGTAGCCACAGGAGATTCAGTCGCAGCAGATGCAGCAGCAGATTCAAAAGCAGATTCAGCAGTAGATGCAGCAGCAGGAGATTCAGAAGCAGATGTAGCAGGAAATGCCAATTCAGGAGGAGATGCAGTAGGAAGAGAATCTTCAACAGATTCAGCAGGATGTGAAACATGAGGAGATATAGCACGAGATACAGCAGGAGCGGTTATAGCAGCAGCAGATTCAGCAGGAGATGAAGGAGGAAATGCAGCAGGAGATTCAGCAGCAGGAGATGTAGCTGCAGATGCATCAGTGGCAGATGTAGCAGGAAGTGCAGCAGCAGGAGATGAAGCAGTAGGAGGTTCAGCAGGAGATGAATCAGCAAGAGATGCAGTAGCAGGAGATGCAGTAGGAGGACATGGAGCAACAGGAGATATAGCAGCAGGAGATGCAGCAGCATGAGATAAAGCAGCAGGGGATGCATCAGGAGATGCAGAAGCAACAGAAGCAGCAGGAGATGTACCAGTAGATTCAATAGGAGCTGCAGCAGGAGGAGATGCAGCATGAAAATGTAGCCACAGGAGATACAGCAGCAGCATATGCTGCAGCAGAAGATGCAGCAGAAGGAGATGCGTAAGAGATGCAGCAGGGGACGCAGAAGCAGGGGACGCAGAAGCAGGGGACGCAGAAGCAGGGGACGCAGAAGCAGGGGACGCATCAGAGGTAATGCAGCAGGAGATGAAGCAGGAGATGCTGCAGCTGGTGATGCAGAAGCAGATGCAGCAACAGATGCAGCAGCAGGAGATATTGCAAGAGATGCAGCAGGAGATTTTGCAAGAGATGCAGCAGTAGGTAAAGCAGCACCAGATGAAGCAGCATATGCTGCAGATGCAGCAGTAGGACGTGCAGCAGGTGATGCAGCAGGAGACACAAAAGAAGATGCAGCAGTAAGAGGTGCAGCAGGAGATGCACAAACAGGATATGGATCAGCAAGACGTGCAGCAGGTGATGCAGCAGGAAGAGATGCAGCAGGAGACGCAAAAGAAGATGCAGCAGTAAAACCTGCAGGAGGAGATGCACAAGCAGGAGATGAATCAGCAGGAGATTCTTAAGCAGGAGATGCAGCAGCAGGAGATGAAGCAGGAGGATATGTAGCAGGAGATTCATCTGCAGGAGATTCAGCAGGATATAAACAGCAGCAGATGCAGCAGCAAAAGGAGCAGCATGAGATGCACAAAAACTTACAGCTAAACCCATACGCTAAGCGAAGCCTTAGAATTAACCATTAGCCTAACCTCAAAACTAATCCTAACACAAACACTAAGCCTAAACCTAAAGCTAAACCTAGGCCCAACCACTAAGCAAAGCCTAACCTAAACCCTAACCTATACCCCAACCCAAACCTTAGCTATAAACATAAGCCTAAGCCCAAAAGAAACCCTAACCCTAAACCTATAGCTAAACCTGAACCCAGTCACTAAACAAAGCCTAACTGAAACCATAACCCTAGCCCTAACCCATACCCTAACCCAAGCCTAATCCTTAAACATTAGCCTAACCTCAAAACTAACCGTAAGACTAACACAAAGCCTAAACCACAAGCTAAACCTAACTCCAACAACTAAACAGAATCACAGAATAACCAGGTTGGAAGAGACACACTGGATCGTCGAGTCCAACCATTCCCACCAATCCCTAAATCATGCTCCTATGTACCTCATCCACTCTAACCTTAAAAACCTCCAGGGACGGTGACTCAAACACCTCCCTTGGCAGACCGTTCCAATGCCTAACCACCCTCTCCATGAAGAACTTTTTCCTAATCTCAAGCCTAAATCTCCCCCGGCGGAGCTTGAGGCCATTCCCTCTCGCCCTGTCACCTGTCACTTGGGAGAAGAGGCCAGCACCCTCCTCTTCACAACCTCCCTTCAGGAAGTTGTAGAGAGCAATAAGGTCTCCCCTCAGCCTCCTCTTCTCCAGGGTAAACAGCCCCAGCTCTCTCAGCCGCTCCTCATAAGATTTGTTCTCCAGCCCCTTCACCAGCTTTGTTGCTCTTCTCTGGACTCGCTCCAGAGCCACAACATCTCTCTTGTGGTGAGGGGCCCAGAACTGAACACAGTACTCGAGGTGCGGTCTCACCAGTGCCGAGTACAGGGGGAGAATAACCTCCCTGGACCTGCTGGTTACGCCGTTCCTGATGCAAGTCAAGATGCCATTGGCCTTTTTGGCCACCTGGGCACACTGCTGGCTCATGTTCAGTCGGCTGTCAACCAACACCCCCAGGTCCTTCTCCTCCTGGCAGCTTTCCAGCCAGGCCTCTCCTAGTTTGTACCTCTGCTTAGGGTTGTTGTGCCCCAAGTGCAGGACCCGGCATTTGGCCTTGTTAAACCTCATGCCGTTGGTCTCAGCCCAGCGGTCCAGCCTGTTCAGGTCCCTTTGCAGAGCCTCCCTACCCTCCAGCAGACCGAAACTTCCTCCCAGCTTGATGTCATCTGCAAACTTGCTAAGGGAGGACTCAATGCCTTCGTCCAAACACTAACCGAAACTAACTAAACAAACACTAACCGAAACACTAAACCTAACCCTAGCCGTAACCCTAGCCTATACCCTAACACAAGCCTTAGACCTAACCATAAGGCTAACCCTAAACTTAACCGTAACACTAAGACTAACACTAAACCTATGCCCAACCACTAAAGGTTTAGGCCTAAGGTTAGGTTGTTGCCCTAACCTATACCCTAACCCAAGCCTTAGGCCTAACCATAAGCCTAAGTCTAATCTTAACCCTAACACAAACACTAAGGATAACCCTAAAGCTAAACCTAGGCCCAACCAATAAACAAAGCCTAACCGAAACCCTAACCCTAAACCATACCCCAATCCAACCCTTAGCTGTAAACATAAGCCTAACACCAAAACTAACCCTAATACTACCACTAACCCTAACCCATGCCTTAGACCTAACCATAAACCTAACACCAAAACTGAACCTAACACTAACACTAATCATAAACCTAAAACTTAGCCTAGCCCCAAACACTAAACAAAGCCTAACCGAGACCCTAACCCTAGCCCTAACCTATACCCTAACCCAAGCCTTAGCCTTAACCATTTAGCATAATGCCAAAAGTAATCCTAACACTTGCTTTAAACCTAAAGCTAAACCTAAGACCAACCACAAAAGCCTAACCGAAACCCTAAGCCTAACACTAAACCTAACCCTAGCCCTACCTCTAACCTAACCCCAAAACTGAAGCAGCAGATGCAGCAGGCAATGCAGCAGAAGGAGAGGCAGCAGTAGATTAAACAGGATATGCTGCAGGAGCTGTAGCAGCAGATGCAGCAGCAGGAGATGCAGAAGCAGGAGATGCAGCAGGTAATGTAGCAGCAGGTGTTGCAGAATGAGATTCTGCAGCAGGAGAATATGTGGGAGATACAGCAGCAGGTGATGTAGCAGAAGAAGATGCACTATGATATGCAGCAGCAAGAGATGCAGCAGCAGAAGATGAAGCAGCAGGAGATGAAGCAGCAGATGCAGCACCAGCCTATGCAGCAGCAGGAGATTACGCAGGAGGTTCAGCAGCAGGAGATGTAGCATCAGATAATGCAGCAACCGAAGATGCATCAGGAAATACATCAACAGACGCAGCTGCAAGAGATGCAGCAGCAGCACATGCAGGAGGATATGCAGCAGCGTATGCAGCAGCAGGAGATTCAGCAGCAGGAGATCCAGTAGGAGAGCAGCATTATGAGATTAATCCGCAGATGCATCAGAAGGATATGAAGCAGCAAATGCCGAAGCAGGACATGCAGGAAGAGATCCAGCAGCAGCAGATGCAGCCGAAGGAGATGCAGCAGCAGGATATGTAGCAGGATATGCAGCAGTAAGTGAAGAAGCAGCAGATGCAGCACCAAATGCTGGAGATGCAGCAGCAGGAGATTCAGCAGCAGCATATGCAGCTGGAAATGCAGCAGCAGTAGATGGAGAAGGGTTTGTAGCAGCAGGAGATTCAGCAACAGTAAGAGAAGAGCATCATAAGATGTATTTGCAGATTCATCAGAAGGATATTGAGCAGCAGATGCAGCAGCAGGAGTTGCAGATGCAGATGCAACAGCAGGAGAAGATCCAGCTGCGGGAGATACAGAAGCAGGAGATACAGCAGCATGAGATGTAGCAGGTGATGCAGCATTAGATGAATCAGCAGCAAATGCAGCAGCAGATGTTGGACATTCAAAAGCAGGAGATGCAGCAGGAGAAGATGCAGAAGGAGATGCATCAGGAGGAGTTGCAGAATGAGATGCAGCAGGAGCTGCAGCAGTAGAGGCACCCGCAGGAGCTGCAGCAGCATGAGATGCAGCAGCAGGAGAAGCAGTAACAGGAGAAGCAGCAGCAGGAGCTGCATAGAATGAGAAGCAGCAGCAGGATATGTAGCAGGAGATGCAGCAGGAGCTGCTGAAGGAGAATCAGCAGCAGGAGATGTAGTAGCAGGATACACGTAAGGAGATTGAGCAGCAGGAGATGCACCCTGCAGGACATGAAGCTGGAGATGCAGCAGCAGGAGATGCATAAGCAGAAGATGCAGGAGCAGGAGATGCAGCTGCAGGAGATTACGCAAGAGATGCAGCAGTAGATGATTCAGCAGCAGGAGTTGCAGGAGGAGATTCAACAGCAGGAGATGCAGGAGGATATGTAGCAGAATTAGATGCAGCAGAATATGCACAAGCAGGAGATTCAGCAGCAGGAGATGCAGCAGGAGCGCAGCATCATGAGATGAATCTAATGATGAATATGAATGAGATGCAGCAAAAGATGCAGCAGCAGGAGACGCAGAAGACGATCCAGCAGGAGGAGATAGAGCAGCAGGATATGTAGCAGGAGATGCAGGAGCAGTAGATGCTACAGCAGTAGATGTAGCTGGAGATGAAGCAGTAGGTGAAGCAGCAAAAGATACAGCAGCACATGCTTCAGATGAAGCAGCAGGAGATGCAGCAGCAGGAAGACATGCAGCAGCAGGAAGACATGCAGCAGCAGGAAGACATGCAGCAGGAAATGCACAAGCAATAAATGCATCAGCAGGAGATGTAGCAGCAAGAGATGCTGCAGCAAATAAAGCAGGAGGAGATGAAGCAACGGGAGACGCAGCACGAGATGCATCAGTATGATATGCAGCAGCAGATGCAGCAGCAAATTAAGTACCAGCACATGAGGCAGCAGGAGATGCAGCAGCAGAAGATCCAGTAGCAGGAAATGCAGCAGTAGATACAGAAGCAAGAGATGCAGCTGCAGGAGGTGCAGCAAGAGGAGATGCAGCATGAAATTCAGCAAGAGATGTAGCAGCAGCAGATGCAGCAGGAGAATCTGCAGGACATGCAGCATCAGGAGATTCCAAATCAGAAGCAACAGCAACGGAGCAGGTGATGCAGCAGGAGATGAATCAGCAGGAGATGCAGCAGCAGGAGATGCAGCAGCAGGAGATGCAGCAGCAAATGTAGTAGTAGTTGAATCAGCAGAAGCTGGTTCAGCAGCAGGATATGCAACAGCAAATGCATATTCAGCAGTCTATTGAGCAGATGCAGCAGGATATGTAGCATCAGATATGTAGCAGGACATTCAGCAAGAGATGCAGCAGCAGTAGATGCAGCAGCAGGAAATGCAGCAGAAGATGCAGCAGCAGGATAAGGAAGAGACGATCCAGCAGGAGGAGACAGAGCAGCAGGAGATGTAGCAGGAGATACAACAGGAGATGCAAATGGAGGAGATGCAGCAGCAGGAGATGCTGCAGCAAATGTAGCAGGAGGAGATGAAGCAACAAAAGACGCAGCAGGAGATGCACCAGCATGAGATGCAGCAGCAGATGCAGCAGCAAATTAAGTACCAGCAGATGAGGCAGCAGGCGATTCAGTAGCAGGAAATGCAGCAGTAGATACAGAAGCAAGAAATGCAGCTGCAGGAGATTCAGTAGCAGAAAATGCAGCAGTAGATACAGAAGCAGGAGATGCAGCTGCAGGAGGTGCAGAAGGAGGAGATGCAGTAGGTAATGCTGCAGGAGATGCAGGAGGAGATGCAGCAACAGATTCAGCAAGAGATGTAGCAGCAAAAAATGCAGCAGGAGATGCAGCAGCAGTAGATGCAGCAGTGTACGCAGCTGCAGGAGATGCAGCTGCAGGAGATGCAGCAACAGATGCAGCAGTATATATATAAGCAGGATACGCAGTAGCAGGAGATGCAGCAGCAGGTGATGTAGCAGCCGGAGATGCAGCAGTAGATGTAGCAGGAGGAGATGCAGCAGGAGGAGACGCAGCACCAGGTTATGCAGCAAAAGATCATCATGAGAAATGCAGCAGGAGATGTAGCAGGAGATTCTACAGCAGGAGATTCAGCAGGAGTTGCAGCAGCAGAAAATGCAGAAGCACATACAGAAGCAGAAGATGCAGCAGCAGGAGTTGCAGCAGGAGGAAATGCAGCAGGTAATGTAGCAGCAGGAGTTGCAGCATGAGATTCGGCAGCAGGAGAATACGCGGGAGATACAGCAGCAGGTGATGTAACAGAAGATGCACTATGATATGCAGCAGCAGGAGATGCAGCAGCAGGAGATGAAGCAGCAGATGCAGCACCAGCCTATGCAGCAGCGGGAGATTACGCAGGAGATTCAGCAGCAGGTGATGTAGCAGAAGAAGATGCACTATGATATGCAGCAGCACGTGATGCAGCAGCATATGCAGCACCAGCCTTTGCAGCAGCAGGAGATTACGCAGGAGGTTCAGCAGCAGGAGATGTAGCATCAGATAATGCAGCATCCGAAGATGCATCAGGAAATGCATCAGCAGACGCAGCTGCAAGAGATGCAGCAGCAGCACATGCAGAAAGATATGCAGCAGCAGGAGATGCAGCAGCGTATGCAGCAGCAGGAGATCCAGTAGGAGAGCAGCATTATGAGATTAATCCGCAGATGCATCAGAAGGATATGAAGCAGCAAATGCCGAAGCAGGACATGCAGGAAGAGATCCAGCAGCAGCAGATGCAGCCGAAGGAGATGCAGCAGCAGGATATGTAGCAGGATATGCAGCAGTAAGTGAAGAAGCAGCAGATGCAGCACCAAATGCTGCAGATGCAGCTGGAAATGCAGCAGCAGTAGATGGAGCAGGGTTTGTAGCAGCAGGAGATGCAGAAACAGGAGATCCAGTAAGAGAAGAGCATCGTGAGATGAATTTGCAGATTCATCAGAAGGATATGAAGCAGGAGTTGCAGATGCAGCAGCAGGAGGAGATCCAGCTGCAGGTTATGCAGAAGCAGGAGATGTAGCAGGAGATGCAGCAGTAGATGAATCAGCAGCAGATGTAGCAGCAGATGTTGGACATTCAGCAGCAGGAGATGCAGCAGCAGATGCAGCAGCAGGAGATGCAGCAGCAGGAGATGCAGAGAAGAAGATGCATAGAATGAAAAGCAGCAGAAGGAGATGCAGCAGCAGATGCAGCAGAAGGATATGAAGCAGGAGATCTATCAGCAGGAAATGCAGCAGGAGATGCAGCAGGAGATGAAGTAGGAGATGCAGCAGGAGATGCAGCAGCAGGAGATTACGCAGGAGATGCAGCAGTAGATGATGCAGCAGCAGGAGATACAGGAGGGCATGCAGCAAAATTAGATGTAGCAGAATATGCACAAGCAGGAGATTCAGCAGCAGGAGATGCAGCAGGTGAGCAGCATCATGAGATGAATCCGATGATGAATCAGAAGGAGATGTAGCAAGAGATGCAGCCGCAGAAGATGCAGCAGGAGATGCAGAAGCAGTAGATGCTACAGCAGTAAATGTAGCTTGAGATGCAGCAGTAGGTGAAGCAGCACAAGATACAGCAGCACATCCTTCAGATGCAGCAGCAGGAGTTGCAGCAGGAAGAGATGCAGCAGGAAGAGATGCAGCGGGATATGCAGAGAAATATGCAGCAGCAAAAGATGCATGAGAAAATGCACAAGCAATATATGCATCAGCAGGAGTTGCAGCAGAAGGAGATGCAGGAGACGATCCAGCAAGAGGAGACAGAGCAGCAAAGATGTAGCAGGAGATGCAGCAGGAAGAGATGCAGCAGGATATGCAGAGAAATATGCAGCAGCAAGAGAGGCATCAGAAAATGCAAAAGCAGAATATGCATCAGCAGGAGATGTAGCAGCAAGAGATGATGCAGCATGATATGCAGCATCAGATGCAGCAGCAAATTACGCAGCAGCAGATGAGGCAGCAGGAAATGCAGCAGCAGATGAGGCAGCAGGAAATGCAGCTGCAGGAGGTGCAGGAGGAGATGCAGCAGGACATTCAGCAAGAGATGTAGCAGCAGCAGATGCAGCAGGAGAATCTGCAGGACATGCAGCAGCAGGAGATTCAGCCACAGGAGATGCAGGATCAGAAGCAACAGCAACGGAGCAGGTGATGCAACAGCAGCAGATGAATCAGCAGGAGATGCAGCAGTAGATGAAGCTAGAGATTCAGCAGCAGGAGCTGAAGTAGCAGGAGATGCAGCAGCAGATGTACTAGCAGATGAATCAGCAGAAGCAGGTTCAGCAGCAGGAGATGCAGTAGCAAATGCATATTCAGCAGTAGATTGAGCAGGAGATCCAGCAGGATATGCAGCATCAGATATGTAGCAGGACATTCAGCAAGAGATGCAGCAGCAGGAGATGCAGCAGCAGGAAATGCAGCAAGAGATGCAGCAGAAGGAGATGCAGCATGAGATACAACAGCAGGAGATTCAGCAGCAGATGCAGCAGTAGATGCAGCATCATGAGATGTAGCCGCATATGCATCAGGAGAGGGAGATTCAGCAGGAGATGCAGCAGCAGATGCACCATCAGGAGATACAGCAGGAGATGCTATTAGCTCTTAAATTTTGAAGTGATGCTTTAATAGCCATTCTGATGTTACAGAACACGAGCCTAGACTGGAAGTTCTACAAGTCTTGCTTTGCAGTGAAAGCGCTATAAGAGAAGACATTCAGAAGCAGCAGCATTCCATGCTAGCATCTTCCCTGCGGGAGTTACTCACATTTCCTAAAGCGCCATAATTTGTGATATTAATTCACAATTCAGTATTCTATATGAAAACATTCTGTTAGTCGTTCTTTGCAGCTTGCAGTGAAAACACCTCCAGAGAAGTCGTTCTGCAGAGAAAGCTCTATAAGAGAAGACATTCAGAAACAGCAGCATTCCATGCTAGAATATTCCCTGCGGGAGTTATTATATTTTCATAAAACAGCAGGAAATGGAGATGCGGGAGTGGCAGTAGGAGATGAAGCCGGAGATGCCTATTCAAAAGCAGCAACAGCAGGTGATTCTGCAGCAAATGTAGCAACAGGAGATTCAGCAGGAGATACAGCAGCAGGAGATGCAGCAGCAGGAGATGCAGCAGGAGATGCCATAGAGGAGATGCATCAGATAATGCAGCAGGAGGAGATGCAGCAGGATATAGAGCAGGAGATGCAGTAGCAAGAGATGCATAAGGAGGTGCAAAAGCAGACGCAGCAGCAGGAGATTCAGCAGCAGAAGATGAAGCAGGAGATGCAGTAGCAGATGCAGCAGCAGCAGATGTTACAGAAGATGAAGCAGAAGATGCAGCAGCATGAAATTGCAGCAGAAGGAGATGAAGCAGGAGATGTAGCATTACGAGATGTAGCAGCGGGAGATGAAGCTGCAGGAGATGCACCAGGAGAAGAAGGAGTAGATGCAGCAGGGAATGCAGCATTAGAAGCAGCAGCAGGAGATGCATTAGCAGGAGATGAATCAGCAGGAGATGCAGCAGCAAGAAATGCTGTATGAGATGCAACAGGAAATGCAGTAGCAGGATATTCATCAGAAGAAGATGCAGGAGGAGATGCAGCAAGAGATGCAGAAAGAGATGCAGCAGCAGGAGATTCAGCAGCAAAAGATGCAGCAGGAGATACAGCAGGAGGAGATGCAGTAGGACGAGATGCAACATGAGGTGCAGCCGCAGGAGATGAAGTAGACGAGATGCAGCAGAAAATGAAACAGCAGGAGATACAGCAAGATATGCAGCAGCAGGAGATGCAATTTATCAGCAGATTTATCAGCACATACAGCAGCAGGAGATGCATCAGTAGGATATGCAGCAGGAGATTCAGCAGCAAATTCAGGAGTAGAGGCATCAGCAGCAGATGAGGCAGCAGAAGGAAAAGTATGAGCAAGAGATGCTGCAGAAAATGCAGCAGCCGGATATGCAGCAGCAGGAGGTTCAGTATCAGGAGAGGTAGAAGAAGCAGCAGGAGATACAGTAGGAGATGCAACAGGAGATTCAGCAGGAGGAGATGCATAATGAGATGCAGCAGCTGGAGATGCAGCAGGAGATGCAGCAGGAGATGCAGCAGCAGGGGATACCGCAGCAGGAGATATAGCAGGAAATGCAGCTTCAGGGGATGAAGCCGCAGGAGATGCATCAGGAGATGAAGCCAGAGGTGCAGTAGGACGAGATACAACAGGAGATGCAGCAGTAGACGATGCAGAAGGATTTGCAGCAGCAGGAGATGCAGAAGTAGGAGCTGCAAATGGAGATTCAGCAGGAAGAGAGGCAGCTGGAGATGATGGAGCAGGAGATTGAGAAGTAGATACAGCAGTAGGAGATGTAACAGGAGATGCTGCAGCAGGACATGTAACAAGAGATGCTGCAGCAGGACATGTAAGAGGAGATGCAGCAGCAGAAGATGTAGCAGCAAGAGATGCTGTAGGAGAGAAGCAGCAGCACATGCAGCAGCAGATACAGCAGCAGGAGAGGCAGCTGGAGATCCAGCAGCAGGAGATGTAGCAGTTGAAGATGATATAGCAGGAGATGCAGCAGCAGGAGATGCAGCAGTAATTGCAGCCTGAGATTCAGCAGCAGATGCAGCAGGAGATGCAGAACCAGGAGATGCAGAAGCAAGAGATGCCGAAGCAGGAGATGCAGAAACAGAAGATGCAGCAGGATATGCAGCAGCGGGAGATGCAGCAGCAGGAGGTGCAGCAAAAGATGCATCATCAAGAGATGAATCAGCAGGAGATACAGCAGCAGGAGATGCAGCAGGAGGTGATTTAGCAGGAAGTGCTTCAACTCCTGCTTCTATATCTCCTGCTGCTACATCGCCTGCTGCGTCCTCTGTTCATGCATCTGCGGATGCATCTCCTGATGCTCCATTTCCTGTTGCATCCGCAGCTGCATATGCTTCTGCTGCATCTCCTGCTAAATCTCCTACTTCTGCATCTCCTGAATTTGCTGCTGAATCTACAGCTGAATATGCATCCCCTGCTTCATATCCTGCTGCATTTCCTGCTGCCGCATTACCTGCTGCATCTCCTTCTGCGGTATCTCCTGCTGCATCATCTGCAGCAGCATCTTCTGCTGCTATATCTCCTACTGTATCTGCATCTCCTGATGCATCTGCTGCTGCATCTCCTGCATGATCTCTTGCTGCTGCATATTCTGCTGCATTTCCTGCTGTATCTCTTGGTGCTGCATCTCCTGCTGATGCATATCCTGCTCAAACTCCTTCTGCTGCATTACCTTCTACCTCTCTTCCTGCTGTATTTCCTGCTGATGCATCTCCTGCTGCTGCATCTGCTGCTTCATCACCTGCTACTGTATCTGATAATGCTGCAGCTGTATGTGCTGCTGCATCTCCTGGTGCTGCATCTCCTGCAGCATCACCTGCTGCAGCATTTCCTGCTTCATCTCCTGCAGCATCTCAAGGTGCATTTCCTGCTGATACATCTACTGCTGCATATAATTCTGCTGCATCTCCAGCTGCTGCATCTCTTGCTGCTGCATATCCTTCTGAATCTGCAGCTGAATCTTCTGCTGTGTGCAGGGCTGCTGCATATCCTTCTGAATCTGCAGCTGAATCTTCTGCTGCGTGCGGGGCTGCTGCATATCCTTCTGAATCTGCAGCTGAATCTTCTGCTGCGTGTGGGGCTGCTGCATCTCTTGCTGCATCTGCATCTCTTTCCTATGCATCTTCTCCTGCTGCATCTCCTGCTGTATAACTTTCTGAATCTGCTGCCTCATCTCCTCCTTCTGCTGCTGCTGCATCTCTTACTGCTTCATGTTCTACTGCATCTCATGCTGGGTGAGCTCCTGCTTCTGCATCTACTGCATCTCTTGCACCATCTTCTGCCTATTCATCTCCTTCTGCTGTATCTGCTGCTGCTGTATCTCTTGTTGCATCTCCTGCTGATGCATCTCCTGAGGCTGCATATCCTTCTGAATCTCGTGCTGCATAACCTGCTGCTACATCTTCTGCTGCTGCATCTCCTGCGGATTCATCTCCTGCGGCTGCATCTCCTGCTGTATCTCCTGCTTCTCTATCTCCAGCTGCATGTCCTGCTGCTGCATCTCCTCCTGTTGAATCTCCTTCTGCATCTCGTGCTGCATCTCATCCTTCTGCATCTCCTGCTGCATCTCCTCCTGCTGCATTTTCTGTTCCTGCATCTCCTGATGCTACATCACCTGCTGCGGCTCCTGTTGCATCTCCTTATTCATATCCTGCTGCTGCACCTCCTGCTCCTGCATCTCTTGCTGTTTCATATCCTGTAGCATCTCCTACTGCTTCATCTCTTGCTTCTGAACCTCCTGCTCCTGCATCTCCTGCTGCATCTGCTACTGATGCATCTGCTACTGATGCATCTGCGGTTACATCTCCTGCTTCTGAATCTCCTGATGCATTTCCTCCTTCATCCCCTGCTGGATCTGCTACTGCTATACCTCCTGCTGCTGCATCTCCTGCTGCTACATTTCCCTCTGTATCTCCTGCTGGATATGCATCTCCTGCTGCATGTGCTGCTGCATATGCTCCTGCATCTCCTGCTTCATCTCCTGCTGCTGCGTCTGCTTTTGCATCTCCTTATGCATCTCTTGCTGCGGGATCTCCTGCTCTATATCCTGCTGCATCTCGTGCTGCTGCATCTCCTGTTGAATCTCATGCTGCTGCATCTTCTGCTGCTGCATCACCAGCTTCATCTCGTGCTTCCTCATCTACCGCTGAATCTGCTTCACCTGCTGCATGGTATGCAGCATCTCCTGCTGCTGCATCTCCTGCTGCACCTCCCTCTACGACATATCCTGCTGCAGCCCCTCCTATGACATCTACTGCTGCTGAATCTCCTGTTGAGTCTCATGCTGCTGCATTTGCTGCATAATCACCTGCTGCTGCTTCTTCTGAATAGTCATCTCCGGCTTTATCTCCTACTGCAACTCCTGCATCTCAATTTCCTGCTGTTTTATGAAAATATAATAACTCCCGTAGGGAATATTCTAGCACGTAATGCTGCTGTTTCTGAATGTCTTCTCTTGCTGCATCTCCTGCTGCTGCATCTCCTGCTGTTGAATCTGCTGCTTCATCTCCTGCTGCTGCATCTGCTGATGCTGCATCTGCGGCAGGATTTGCTTCTGCATCTCCAGCTGCTGCATCTTATACTAGCTGTCCTGCTGCTCAGTCTCCTGCTGCTGCTTCTCCTGCTTGATCTCCTGCTGCTGCATATTCTGCTGCATCTCCTGCTGTACCTCTTGGTGCTGCATCTCCTGCTGCATATGCTGCTGAATCTCAGGCTGCAATTACCTCATATCCTGTTTAAACTCCTGCTGCTGCATTACCTTCTTTCTCTTTTCCTGCTATATTTCCTGCTGCTGCATTACCTTCTTTCTCTTTTCCTGCTATATTTCCTGCTGCTGCATCTGATGATGCTGCATCTGCTGCTGTATGTGCTGCTGCATCTCCTGGTGCTACATCATTGCTGATGCATATCCTTCTGAATCTGCAGGTGAATTTTCTGCTGCCTGTGGTGCTGCAGCATCTCCTGCGCCATCTGCATCCTTTGCTTATGCATCTCCTCCTGCTGCATCTACTTCTGCATCTGATGCAGCTTCTCTTGCTCCTTAATTTTCTTCTGCATTTAGTTCTAATGCATCTCCTACTGCATCTCCTGCTGTATATCTTTCTGCATCTGCTGCCTCATCTGCTGCTGCATCTCATGCTGGGTGAGCTCCTGCTTCTGCATCTACTGCTGCTGCATCTCTTGTTTCATCTGCCGATTCATTTCCTGCTGCTGTATCTACTGCTGCTGCACCTCTTGTTGCATCTCCTGCTGCTGCATCTCCAGCTGTATCTCCTGCTGCTGCATCTCCTGCTGCTGCAACTGCTGCAGCATCTCCTGCTGCTGCATCTCATCCTGCTGCATCTCCTCCTGCTGCAATTTCTGTTCATGTATCTCCTGATGCTACATTACTTGCTGCAGCTCCTGCTGCAGCTCCTTATTCTTATCCTGCTGCTGCATCTTCTGCTTGTGATTCTTATACTTCGGCATCTCCTGTTAATGCATCTCTTGCTGCATATTCTGCTTCGCATCCTGCTGCTGCATCTCCTGATTCATCTCCTGCTGCAACTCCTTCTATGGCATATCCTTCTGTATCTCCTTTGCATCTACAGCTGCTGCATCGCCTTCTGTTCCTCCTGATGCTGCATCTTCTGCTGTTGCTTCTTCTGAATATTCATCTCCGGCTTTATCTCCTACTGCAACTCCTGCATCTACATTTCCTGCTGTTTTATGAAAATATAATAACTCCTGCAGGGAATATTCTAGCACGTAATGCTGCTGCTTCTCAATGTCTTCTCTTATAGCGCTTTCACTGCAA
Organism: Clamator glandarius; assembly: GCA_033459285.1. Classification (NCBI taxonomy): domain Eukaryota; kingdom Metazoa; phylum Chordata; class Aves; order Cuculiformes; family Cuculidae; genus Clamator; species Clamator glandarius. The sequence continues at coordinate 372,217 of JAUNZM010000793.1, forward strand.
AGCAAGATTTGTAGAAATTTCAAACTAAGCTTCTATACTGTAACATCAGAATGGCTACTAAAGCGTCACTTCAAAATTTCAGATCGTTCAACACAAGTACCACAGGTAACATGCAACAATATTGTGTTGAACGATTTTAAATTTTGAAGCGACGCTTTAATAGCCATTCTGATGTCACAGTACACAAGTCTAGAGTGAAATTTCTACAAGTCTTGCCTTGCAGTAAAAGCGCTGTAAGAGAGGACTTTCAGAAGCAGCAGCATTCCATGCTAGCATCTTACCTACGGTAGATTTAGATTTTTTCTAAAGCGCCTCTAAAGCACAATTAAATCACAATTCAGTAACTTATATTAAAACGGACCAAAAGTCATCCTTTGCAGCATGCAGTTAAAGCTCTTCCACAAAAGACTATAACGAGAGCCAGCATTAGATGGTAGCATCTCCCCTGCGGTATTTTCGCTGAACGCTCTGAAATTTTGAAGTGACGCTTTAATAGCCATTCTGATATTGCAGTACACAAGCCTAGAGTTTCTAGCCTAGACTCTTGCCTTGCAGTAAAAGCGCTATAAGAGAGGGCTTTCAGAAGCAGCAGCATTCCATGCGAGCATCTTCCTTGTAGGAGTTACTCACTTTTCCTAAAGCGCCTTATTAGGCGCAGGTAGGTCGCATTTCAGTATCATATACGAAAACGGTCCATCAAGTAATACTTTTCACCTTGCGTGAAAGATCTTCCAGAGAAGACTCTAACGACAGCCAGCATATGATGGTGGCAGCTTCCCTACTTTACTTGTGCTGAACGCTCTGAATTTTTTTCAAGTAAAGCTTTAATAGCCAGTCTAATGTTACAGAACACAAGCTGAGACTCAAAGTTCTACAAGTTATACTTTGCAGTGAAAGCGCTATAAGAAAGACATTCATAATTGTCAGCTTTCCATGCTAGCATCTTCCCTGCGGGCATGATTCAGTTTTCCTAAAGCGCCTTAATAGGCGCATTTAAGTAACATTACAGTGTCCTTTCCTAAAACGGCCAATAAGACGTGCTTTTCTGAATGCAGTGAAATCGCTCCACAAAAGACTCTGACAAGAGCCAACATTTAATCGTAGCATGTTCCCCTGAGGTACTTGTGCTGAACGATCTGAAATTTTGAAGACACGCTTTAATAACCATTCTGATATTACAGTACGCAAGCGTATACTCAAAGTTCTACAAATCTTGCTTTGCAGGGAAAGCGCTATAAGAGAAGACATTCAGAAGCAGCAACATTACATGCTAGAATATTCCCTACGGGAGTTATTATATTTTCATAAAACAGCAGGAAATTGAGATGCAGGAGTTGCAGTAGGAGATAAAGCCGGAGATGACTATTCAGAAGAAGCAGCAGCAGGTGATTATGCAGCAAATGCAGCAGCATGAGACTCAACAGGAGATTCAGCAGCAGTAGATGTCATAGGAGGGGCTGCAGCAGGATATGTCGTAGAGGGAGGTGCAGCAGGAGATGCAGCAGCAGGAGATGCTGCATACCATGCAGCAGGTGAAGCAGATTCAGGGTAGATGAGGAAGCACGAGATGAAGCTGGTGATGCAGCAGCACAAGATGCAGCAGCACAAGATGCAGCAAGATATAGAGCAGGAGATCCCGCAGCAAGAGATGCATAAGGAGATGCAAAAGCAGACGCAGCAGCAGGAGATGAAGCAGGAGATGCAGGAGCAGATGCAGCAGCACATGCAGCAGGAGATGCATATCCAGCAGGAGATACAGAGGGAAATGTAGCAGCAGGAGATGCAGCAGCAGGAGGTATAGCAGTAGCAGATCCAGCAGGGGATGAAGGAGGAAATGCATCAGGAGATTCAGAAGCAGGAGATGTAACCGCAGATGCATCAGTAGCAGATGCATCAGTAGCAGATGCAGCAGGAGATGCAGGAGCAGGAGGTTCAGAAGCAAGAGATGAAGCAGTAGGAGATGCTACAGGATATGAAACAGCAAGAGATGCAGGAGCAGGAGGTGCAGCAGCAGGATATGAATAAGGAGATGCAACAGGAGCCGCAGCAGGTGATGTAGCATCAGGAGATGCAGGAACAGAAAATGCAGCAGGAGGAGATGCAGCAGGAGATGCAGAAGGATGAGATGCAGCACGAGATGCAGAAGGAGATTCAACAGGAGGAGATGCAGCAGCAGGACATGCAGCTGGAGATAGAGAAGCAGGAGATACAGCAGGAGATGCAGCCGCAGGAGATGAATCCGCAGGAGATGCAGCAGCAGAAGATGTAGCAGCAGGTTATGCAGCACGAGATTCAGAAGGATATGCAGCCTCAGGAGATGCATCAGCAGGAGATGCAACAAGAGATACAGCAGCAGCAGATACAGCAGAAGGAGATGAATAGGCAGAAGATGATGCAAGAGATGCAGTAGATGCAGAAGCAGGAGCTCACCCAGCATGAGATGCAGTAGAAGATGAAGCAGTAAGAGATGCAGCAGCAGAAGGAGGAGATGAGGCAGCAGATTCAGAACGTTATACAGCAGGAGATGCAGCAGAAGAAGATGCATAGGAAAGAAATGCAGATGCAGCAAGAGATGCAGCAGCCCCATACGCAGCAGAAGATTCAGCTGCAGATTCAGAAGGATATGCAGCAGCCCCGCACGCAGCAGAAGATTCAACTGCAGATTCAGAAGGATATGCAGCAGCCCTGCACACAGCAGAAGATTCAGCTGCAGATTCAGAAGGATATGCAGCAGCAAGAGATGCAGCAGCTGGAGATGCAGCAGAATTATATGCAGCAGTAGATGTATCAGCAGGAAATGCACCTTGAGATGCTGCAGGAGATGAAGCAGGAAATGCTGCAGCAGGTGATGCTGCAGGAGATGCAGCACCAGGAGATGCAGCAGCACATACAGCTGCAGCATTATCAGATACAGTAGCAGGTGATGAAGCAGCAGATGCAGCAGCAGGAGATGCATCAGCAGGAAATACAGCAGGAAGAGAGGTAGAAGGTAATGCAGCAGAAGGAGTTTGAGCAGGATATGCATCAGCAGGAGATGCATCAGCAGGAGATGCAGAGAATGATAAGCAGCAGAAGGAGATGCAGCAGTACATGAAGCAGCAGAAGATGCAGCAGCAGATTTAGGAGATGCAGCAGCAGGAGATGCAGCAGATGATGCGTATTCAGCATCAAATTCAGAAGGAGATGCAGCAGCAGGAGATTTAGCAGGAGATGCAGCAGAAGCATATGCAGCAGCAGATACACCAGAGGGAGCAGAAGGAGATGCAGCAGAACCCTAACCCTAATCCCAACCCTAACCGTAAACTATACCCCAACCCAAGCCTTAGGTGTAAACATAAGACTAACACCAAAACTACACTGCATCTGCTGCTGCTTCAGATGCATCTGCATCTGAAGATGCTGCTGCATCTCCTGCAGGTGGATATCCTGCTGCTTCATCTCTGCTGCTGCATCACCTATTGTTGCATCTCCTGCTGCTGCATCTCTTACTTATGCATCTCCTGCGGCTGCATCTCCTGCTTATATATCTCCTGCTGCTTCATCTCTTACTGAATCTGCTGCTTCATCTGCTTCGGCTGCCTCTCCTGCTGCTTAATCTCCTGCTGGTGCATCTCCTGCTGCATCTCTTGCTGAATCTCCTGCTGCTGCATATCCTGCAGCAGTTTCTACTGCTGATGCATCTCGTGCTACACTTCCTAATGCAGCATATCCTACTGCTGTATCGCCTGCTGAATGTGCTTCTGAATCTGTTGTGGCATCTGCTGAGTCTGCATCTCCTGCTAATGCATTTCCTGTTGAGCCTCCTGCTGCTGCATTTGCTGCTGAATCTCCTGCTGCTGCTTCTTCTGAATATTCATCTCCAGCTTCATCTCCTACTGCCACTCCTGCATCTCCATTTCCTGCTGTTTTATGAAAATATAATAACTCCGGCAGGGAATATTCTAGCATGGAATACTGCTGCTTCTGAATGTCATCTCTTATAGCGCTTTCCCTGCAAAGCAAGATTTGTAGAACTTGAAATATACACTTGTGTACTGTAACATCAGAATGGCTATTAAAGCCTCACTTCAAAATTTCAGAGGGTTCAGCGAAAATACTGCAGGGGAGATGCTACCATCTAATGCTGGCTCTCCTTATAGTCTTCTCTTGAAGCGCTTTCACTGCAAGCTGCAAAGCACGACCTATTGGACGTTTTAGTATGGGGTACTGAATTGTCATTTAACTGCGCCTAATAAGGCGCTTTATAAAACCTGAATAACGCCAGCAGGGAAGATGCTAGCATGAAATGCTGCAGCTTCCGAATGTCTTCTCTTATAGTGCTTTCACAGCAAAGAAAAACTTGTAGAACTTCCAGTCTAGGCTTGTGTACTGAATTATCAGAATTGCTATTGAAGTGTCACTTGAAAATTTCAAATCGTTCAGCACAAGAACCGCAGGGATGCTCCTACGACCAAATGCTATCTTTCGTTAAAGGCTTCTCTTGAAGCGCTTTCACTACAAGCAGCGAAGCGCGAATTATGGACCGTTTTAATGAAAGTTACTATTAAAGCATCACTTCAAAATTCAAGAGCGTTCAGCACAAGAACGTCATGAAAAATGCTACGATTAAATGTTGGCTCTAGTCAGAGTCGTTTGTTGAGTGATTTCACTGCAAGCAGAAAAACACGATTTATGGAACATTTTAGTATAGGGTACTGAATTGTGATTTAACTGTAGTTAAATGCAGTAATTGTAGCCTGAGATTCTGCATCATATGCAGCAGGAGATGCAGCACCAAGAGGTGCAGCAGGAGATGAAGCAGAATATGCAGCAGCAGGAGGTCAAGCAGGAGAAGCAGCAGCAGGAGACTGAGCAGCAGGACAGCTAGTATAAGATGATGCAGCAGGAGATGCAAAAGCAAATACTGCCTCAGATGCGGCACCAGCAGATGCAGCACCAGCAGATGCGGCACCAGCAGATGCAGCAGCAGGAGTTGCAAGCAGGAGGAGATGCAGCAGGTAATGTAGCAGCAAGAGATGTAGCAGGAGATTCTGCAGCAGGAAAGTACTCTGGAGATACAGCTGCAGGTGATGTAGCAGAAGAAGATGCACTACGATATGCAGCAGCTGGAATTGCCGCAGCAGATGCTGCACCAACATATGCAGCAGCAAGACATTACACAGGAGATGCAGCATCAGAAGATGCATCAGGAAACGCATCAGCAGACGCAGCAGCAGCAGCAGATAGAGTAGCAGGAGATCAAGCAGGAGAGTAACATCATGAGATGAAGCCGCAGATGCATCAGAAGGATATGAAGCAGCAGATGCAGAAGAAGGAGATGTGGGAGGAGATCCAGCAGCAGTAGATGCAGAAGAGGGAGATGTAGCAGGAGATGCAGCTTTAGATGAATCAGCAGGAGATGCAGTAGCAAGTGCAATAGATGCAGAAGCAGGAGATGCAGCAGCAGGAGATGCGGTAACAAAGGATGCAGTAGCAGAAAATGCAGAGAATGATACGCAGCAGAAGGAGATGCGGCAGTACATGAAGCAACAGCAGATGCAGCAGCAGATTAGGGAGATGCAGCAGCAGGAGATGCAGCAGGGGATGCGTATTCAGCAGTAGATTCAGCAGCAAATTCAGAAGGAGATGCAGCTGCAGGAGATGCAGCAGAAGCATATGCAGCAGCAGATACACCATATGGAGCAGAAGGAGATGCAGCAGAACCCTAAACCTAATCCCAACCGTAACCCTAAACTATACCCCAACCCAAGCCTTAGCTGTAAACATAAACCTAACACCAAAATTAAACTGCATCTGCTGCTGCTACATGTCCTGCTGCTGCATATGTTCTGCTGTAACTCTTGCTGAATCTACTGTAGCTGAATAACCTGATATATCTCCTTCTGCTGCATATTCTTCTCTGCATCTACTACTCTGAATCTCCTGCTGCTGCATTTCCTGCTACTGCGTATCCTGCTTATGTATATACTGCTGCATTTCATGCTGCTGCATCTCCTGATGCTGAATCTCTTTCTGCATCTCCTCCTACCGCATCTCCATCTGCTGTATTACCTACTGCCTCACTTCCTGCTGCGTCTCCTTCTACTACATCTCCTCCTCCTGCTGCTGCATCTCCTGCTGAGTCACCTGCTGCTGCATCATCTCTGTGGCTGCTCTCTTGCTGCTGCATCTCTTGCAGAATGTGAATCTCCTGCTGCATCTGCTCATGCATCTACTTCAAGTGCATATCATGCTTATGCATCTCCTGCTGCATCTCCTCTTGTTGTATATACTGCTGCTGCATCTCCTACTTATGCATCTCCTGCAGCTTCATCTCCTGCTTATGTATCTCCTGCTGCTTCATCTCTTATGAATCTGCTGTTTCATGTGATTCGGCTGCATATCCATATGCTGCTTCTCCATATGCAGCATCTCCTGCTGCTGCATTTCATGCTGCTGCTTCTCCATATGCAGCATCTCCTGCTGCTGCATCTCATGCTGCTGCATCTCCTGCTGCTGCATATCCTGCAGCGGTATCTAATGCTGATGCATCTTCTGCTACATTTCCTAATACAGCATATCCTGCTGCTGCATCGCCTGCTGAATGTGCTACTGAATTTGTTGTAGCATCTCCTGCTAATGCATTTCCTGTTGAGCCTCCTGCTGCTGCATTTGCTGCTGAATCTCCTGCTGCTGCTTCTTCTGAATATTCATCTCCGGCTTCATCTCCTACTGCCACCCCTGCATCTCCATTTCCTGTGTTTTATGAAACTATAATAACTCCTGCAGGAATATTCTAGCATGGATTGCTGCTGTTTCTGAATGTCTTCTCTTATAGTGCTTTCCCTGCAGAACGACTTCTCTGGAAGCGTTTTCAGTGCAAGCTGCAAAGCACGACTAACAGAACATTTTGGTATAAGGTACTGAACTGTGACTTAATATCACAAATTACAGCACTTAAGAAAAGAGAATAACTGCCGGAGGGAAGATGCTAGCGTGGAAAGCTGCTGCTTCTGAATGTCTTCTCTTATAGCGCTTTCACTGCAAAGCAAGATTTGTAGAACTTGAAACATAGGCTTGAGTCCTGTAACATCAGAATGGCTATTAAAGCATGGCCTCAAAATTTCAGAGCGTTCAGCGAAAATACCGCAGGGGAGATGCTACCATCTAATGCTGGCTCTCCTTATAGTCTTCTCTTGAAGCGCTTTCACTGCAAGCTGCAAAGCACGACCTATTGGACGTTTTAGTATGGGGTACTGAATTGTCATTTAACTGCGCCTAATAAGGCGCTTTATAAAACCTGAATAACGCCAGCAGGGAAGATGCTAGCATGAAATGCTGCAGCTTCCGAATGTCTTCTCTTATAGTGCTTTCACAGCAAAGAAAAACTTGTAGAACTTCCAGTCTAGGCTTGTGTACTGAATTATCAGAATTGCTATTGAAGTGTCACTTGAAAATTTCAAATCGTTCAGCACAAGAACCGCAGGGATGCTCCTACGACCAAATGCTATCTTTCGTTAAAGGCTTCTCTTGAAGCGCTTTCACTACAAGCAGCGAAGCGCGAATTATGGACCGTTTTAATGAAAGTTACTATTAAAGCCTCACTTCAAAATTCAAGAGCGTTCAGCAGAAGTACGTCAGGAAAAATGCTACGATTAAATGTTGGCTCTAGTCAGAGTCGTTTGTTGAGTGATTTCACTGCAAGCAGAAAAACACGATTTATGGAACATTTTAGTATAGGGTACTGAAATGTGATTTAACTGTAGTTAAATGCAGTAATTGTAGCCTGAGATTCTGCAGCATATGCAGCAGGAGATGCAGCACCAAGAGGTGCAGCAGGAGATGAAGCAGAATATGCAGCAGCAGGAGGTCAAGCAGGAGAAGCAGCAGCAGGAGACTGAGCAGCAGGACAGCTAGTATAAGATGCAGCAGCTGGAGATGCAAAAGCAAATACTGCCTCAGATGCGGCACCAGGAGATGCAGCACCAACAGATGCAGCAGCAAGACATTACACAGGAGATGCAGCATCAGAAGATGCATCAGGAAACGCATCAGCAGACGCAGCAGCAGCAGCAGATACAGTAGCAGGAGATCAAGCAGGAGAGTAACATCATGAGATGAAGCCGCAGATGCATCAGAAGGATATGAAGCAGCAGATGCAGAAGGAGATGTGGGAGGAGATCCAGCAGCAGTAGATGCAGAAGAGGGAGATGTAGCAGGAGATGCAGCTTTAGATGAATCAGCAGGAGATGCAGTAGCAAGTGCAATAGATGCAGAAGCAGGAGATGCAGCAGCAGGAGATGCGGTAACAAAGGATGCAGTAGCAGGAGATGCAGAGCAGAAAATGCAGAGAATGATACGCAGCAGAAGGAGATGCGGCAGTACATGAAGCAACAGCAGATGCAGCAGCAGATTAGGGAGATGCAGCAGCAGGAGATGCAGCAGGGGATGCGTATTCAGCAGTAGATTCAGCAGCAAATTCAGAAGGAGATGCAGCAGCAGGAGATGCAGCAGAAGCATATGCAGCAGCAGATACACCATATGGAGCAGAAGGAGATGCAGCAGAACCCTAAACCTAATCCCAACCGTAACCCTAAACTATACCCCAAGCCAAGCCTTAGCTGTAAACATAAGCCTAACACCAAAATTAAACTGCATCTGCTGCTGCTTCATTTACTGCTGCATCTCCTGCTACATGTCCTGCTGCTGCATATGTTCTGCTGTAACTCTTGCTGAATCTACTGTAGCTGAATAACCTGATATATCTCCTTCTGCTGCATATTCTTCTCTGCATCTACTATGAATCTCCTGCTGCTGCATTTCCTGCTACTGCGTATCCTGCTTATGTATATACTGCTGCATTTCATGCTGCTGCATCTCCTGATGCTGAATCTCTTTCTGCATCTCCTCCTACCACATCTCCATCTGCTGTATTACCTACTGCATCACTTCCTGCTGCGTCTCCTTCTACTACATCTCCTCCTCCTGCTGCTGCATCTCCTGCTGAGTCACCTGCTGCTGCATCATCTCTGTGGCTGCTCTCTTGCTGCTGCATCTCTTGCAGAATGTGAATCTCCTGCTGCATCTGCTCATGCATCTACTTCAAGTGCATATCATGCTTATGCATCTCCTGCTGCATCTCCTCTTGTTGTATATACTGCTGCTGCATATCCTACTTATGCATCTCCTGCAGCTTCATCTCCTGCTTATGTATCTCCTGCTGCTTCATCTCTTATGAATCTGCTGTTTCATGTGATTCAGCTGCATCTCCATATGCTGCATCTCCATATGCTGCATCTCCTGCTGCTTAATCTCCTGCTGCATCTCCTGCTGCTGCATATCCTGCAGCAGTACCTAATGCTGATGCATCTGCTGCTACGTTTCCTAATACAGCATATCCTGGTGCTGCATCGCCTGCTGAATGTGCTACTGAATCTGTTGTAGCATCTCCTGCTAATGCATTTCCTGTTGAGCCTCCTGCTGCTGCATTTGCTGCTGAATCTCCTGCTGCTGCTTCTTCTGAATATTCATCTCCGGCTTCATCTCCAACTGCCACTCCTGCATCTCCATTTCTTGTGTTTTATGAAACTATAATAACTCCTGCAGGAAGATTCTAGCATGGAATGCTGCTGTTTCTGAATGTCTTCTCTTATAGTGCTTTCCCTGCAGAACGACTTCTCTGGAAGCGTTTTCAGTGCAAGCTGCAAAGCACGACTAACAGAACATTTTGGTATAAGGTACTGAACTGTGACTTAATATCACAAATTACAGCACTTAAGAAAAGAGAATAACTGCCGGAGGGAAGATGCTAGGGTGGAAAGCTGCTGCTTCTGAATGTCTTCTCTTATAGCGCTTTCACTGCAAAGCAAGATTTGTAGAACTTAAAACATAGGCTTGTGTCCTGTAACATCAGAATGGCTATTAAAGCATGGCCTCAAAATTTCAGAGCGTTCAGCGAAAATACCGCAGGGGAGATGCTACCATCTAATGCTGGCTCTCCTTATAGTCTTCTCTTGAAGCGCTTTCACTGCAAGCTGCAAAGCACGACCTATTGGACGTTTTAGTATGGGGTACTGAATTGTCATTTAACGGCGCCTAATAAGGCGCTTTATAAAACCTGAATAACGCCAGCAGGGAAGATGCTAGCATGAAATGCTGCAGCTTCCGAATGTCTTCTCTTATAGTGTTTTCACAGCAAAGAAATACTTGTAGAACTTCCAGTCTAGGCTTGTGTACTGAATTATCAGAATTGCTATTGAAGTGTCTCTTGAAAATTTCAAATCGTTCAGCACAAGAACCGCAGGGATGCTCCTACGACCAAACGCTATCTTTCGTTAAAGGCTTCTCTTGAAGCGCTTTCACTACAAGCAGCGAAGCGCGAATTATGGACCGTTTGAATGAAAGTTACTATTAAAGCCTCACTTCAAAATTCAAGAGCGTTCAGCACAAGAACGTCAGGAAAAATGCTACGATTAAATGTTGGCTCTAGTCAGAGTCGTTTGTTGAGTGATTTCACTGCAAGCAGAAAAACACGATTTATGGAACATTTTAGTATAGGGTACTGAATTGTGATTTAACTGTAGTTAAATGCAGTAATTGTAGCCTGAGATTCTGCAGCATATGCAGCAGGAGATGCAGCACCAACAGGTGCAGCAGGAGATGAAGCAGAATATGCAGCAGCAGGAGGTCAAGCAGGAGAAGCAGCAGCAGGAGACTGAGCAGCAGGACAGCTAGTATAAGATGCAGCAGCTGGAGATGCAAAAGCAAATACTGCCTCAGATGCGGCACCAGCAGATGCGGCACCAGCAGATGCAGCAGCAGGAGATGCAGCAGGAGGCGATGCAGCAGGTAATGTAGCAACAAGAGATGTAGCAGGAGATTCTGCAGCAGGAAAGTACTCGGGAGATACAGCTGCAGGTGATGTAGCAGAAGAAGATGCACTACGATATGCAGCAGCTGGAGTTGCCGCAGCAGATGCTGCACCAACATATGCAGCAGCAAGACATTACACAGGAGATGCAGCATCAGAAGATGGATCAGGAAACGCAGCAGCAGATACAGTAGCAGGAGAGTAACATCATGAGATGAAGCCGCAGATGCATCAGAAGGATATGAAGCAGCAGATGCAGAAGAAGGAGATGTGGGAGGAGATCCAGCAGCAGTAGATGCAGAAGAGGGAGATGTAGCAGGAGATGCAGCTTTAGATGAATCAGCAGGAGATGCAGTAGCAAGTGCAATAGATGCAGAAGCAGGAGATGCAGCAGCAGGAGATGCGGTAACAAAGGATGCAGTAGCAGGAGATGCAGAGCAGAAAATGCAGAGAATGATACGCAGCAGAAGGAGATGCGGCAGTACATGAAGCAACAGCAGATGCAGCAGCAGATTAGGGAGATGCAGCAGCAGGAGATGCAGCAGGGGATGCGTATTCAGCAGTAGATTCAGCAGCAAATTCAGAAGGAGATGCAGCAGCAGGAGATGCAGCAGAAGCATATGCAGCAGCAGATACACCATATGGAGCAGTAGGAGATGCAGCAGAACCCTAAACCTAATCCCAACCGTAACCCTAAACTATACCCCAAGCCAAGCCTTAGCTGTAAACATAAGCCTAACACCAAAATTAAACTGCATCTGCTGCTGCTTCATTTACTGCTGCATCTCCTGCTACATGTCCTGCTGCTGCATATGTTCTGCTGTAACTCTTGCTGAATCTACTGTAGCTGAATAACCTGATATATCTCCTTCTGCTGCATATTCTTCTCTGCATCTACTACTCTGAATCTCCTGCTGCTGCATTTCCTGCTACTGCGTATCCTGCTTATGTATATACTGCTGCATTTCATGCTGCTGCATCTCCTGATGCTGAATCTCTTTCTGCATCTCCTCCTACCGCATCTCCATCTGCTGTATTACCTACTGCCTCACTTCCTGCTGCGTCTCCTTCTACTACATCTCCTCCTCGTGCTGCTGCATCTCCTGCTGATTCACCTGCTGCTGCATCATCTCTGTGGCTGCTCTCTTGCTGCTGCATCTCTTGCAGAATGTGAATCTCCTGCTGCATCTGCTCATGCATCTACTTCAAGTGCATATCATGCTTATGCATCTCCTGCTGCATCTCCTCTTGTTGTATATACTGCTGCTGCATCTCCTACTTATGCATCTCCTGCAGCTTCATCTCCTGCTTATGTATCTCCTGCTGCTTCATCTCTTATGAATCTGCTGTTTCATGTGATTCGGCTGCATATCCATATGCTGCTTCTCCATATGCAGCATCTCCTGCTGCTGCATCTCATGCTGCTGCATCTCCTGCTGCTGCATATCCTGCAGCGGTATCTAATGCTGATGCATCTTCTGCTACATTTCCTAATACAGCATATCCTGCTGCTGCATCGCCTGCTGAATGTGCTACTGAATCTGTTGTAGCATCTCCTGCTAATGCATTTCCTGTTGAGCCTCCTGCTGCTGCATTTGCTGCTGAATCTCCTGCTGCTGCTTCTTCTGAATATTCATCTCCGGCTTCATCTCCTACTGCCACCCCTGCATCTCCATTTCCTGTGTTTTATGAAACTATAATAACTCCTGCAGGAATATTCTAACATGGAATGCTGCTGTTTCTGAATGTCTTCTCTTATAGTGCTTTCCCTGCAGAACGACTTCTCTGGAAGCGTTTTCAGTGCAAGCTGCAAAGCACGACTAACAGAACATTTTGGTATAAGGTACTGAACTGTGACTTAATATCACAAATTACAGCACTTAAGAAAAGAGAATAACTGCCGGAGGGAAGATGCTAGGGTGGAAAGCTGCTGCTTCTGAATGTCTTCTCTTATAGCGCTTTCACTGCAAAGCAAGATTTGTAGAACTTAAAACATAGGCTTGTGTCCTGTAACATCAGAATGGCTATTAAAGCATGGCCTCAAAATTTCAGAGCGTTCAGCGAAAATACCGCAGGGGAGATGCTACCATCTAATGCTGGCTCTCCTTATAGTCTTCTCTTGAAGCGCTTTCACTGCAAGCTGCAAAGCACGACCTATTGGACGTTTTAGTATGGGGTACTGAATTGTCATTTAACGGCGCCTAATAAGGCGCTTTATAAAACCTGAATAACGCCAGCAGGGAAGATGCTAGCATGAAATGCTGCAGCTTCCGAATGTCTTCTCTTATAGTGCTTTCACAGCAAAGAAAAACTTGTAGAACTTCCAGTCTAGGCTTGTGTACTGAATTATCAGAATTGCTATTGAAGTGTCACTTGAAAATTTCAAATCGTTCAGCACAAGAACCGCAGGGATGCTCCTACGACCAAACGCTATCTTTCTTTAAAGGCTTCTCTTGAAGCGCTTTCACTACAAGCAGCGAAGCGCGAATTATGGACCGTTTGAATGAAAGTTACTATTAAAGCCTCACTTCAAAATTCAAGAGCGTTCAGCACAAGTACGTCAGGAAAAATGCTACGATTAAATGTTGGCTCTAGTCAGAGTCGTTTGTTGAGTGATTTCACTGCAAGCAGAAAAACACGATTTATGGAACATTTTAGTATAGGGTACTGAAATGTGATTTAACTGTAGTTAAATGCAGTAATTGTAGCCTGAGATTCTGCAGCATATGCAGCAGGAGATGCAGCACCAAGAGGTGCAGCAGGAGATGAAGCAGAATATGCAGCAGCAGGAGGTCAAGCAGGAGAAGCAGCAGCAGGACAGCTAGTATAAGATGCAGCAGCTGGAGATGCAAAAGCAAATACTGCCTCAGATGCGGCACCAGCAGATGCAGCACCAACAGATGCAGCAGCAAGACATTACACAGGAGATGCAGCATCAGAAGATGCATCAGGAAACGCATCAGCAGACGCAGCAGCAGCAGCAGATACAGTAGCAGGAGATCAAGCAGGAGAGTAACATCATGAGATGAAGCCGCAGATGCATCAGAAGGATATGAAGCAGCAGATGCAGAAGGAGATGTGGGAGGAGATCCAGCAGCAGTAGATGCAGAAGAGGGAGATGTAGCAGGAGATGCAGCTTTAGATGAATCAGCAGGAGATGCAGTAGCAAGTGCAATAGATGCAGAAGCAGGAGATGCAGCAGCAGGAGATGAGGTAACAAAGGATGCAGTAGCAGGAGATGCAGAGCAGAAAATGCAGAGAATGATACGCAGCAGAAGGAGATGCGGCAGTACATGAAGCAACAGCAGATGCAGCAGCAGATTAGGGAGATGCAGCAGCAGGAGATGCAGCAGGGGATGCGTATTCAGCAGTAGATTCAGCAGCAAATTCAGAAGGAGATGCAGCAGCAGGAGATGCAGCAGAAGCATATGCAGCAGCAGATACACCATATGGAGCAGAAGGAGATGCAGCAGAACCCTAAACCTAATCCCAACCGTAACCCTAAACTATACCCCAAGCCAAGCCTTAGCTGTAAACATAAGCCTAACACCAAAATTAAACTGCATCTGCTGCTGCTTCATTTACTGCTGCATCTCCTGCTACATGTCCTGCTGCTGCATATGTTCTGCTGTAACTCTTGCTGAATCTACTGTAGCTGAATAACCTGATATATCTCCTTCTGCTGCATATTCTTCTCTGCATCTACTATGAATCTCCTGCTGCTGCATTTCCTGCTACTGCGTATCCTGCTTATGTATATACTGCTGCATTTCATGCTGCTGCATCTCCTGATGCTGAATCTCTTTCTGCATCTCCTCCTACCACATCTCCATCTGCTGTATTACCTACTGCATCACTTCCTGCTGCGTCTCCTTCTACTACATCTCCTCCTCCTGCTGCTGCATCTCCTGCTGAGTCACCGGCTGCTGCATCATCTCTGTGGCTGCTCTCTTGCTGCTGCATCTCTTGCAGAATGTGAATCTCCTGCTGCATCTGCTCATGCATCTACTTCAAGTGCATATCATGCTTATGCATCTCCTGCTGCATCTCCTCTTGTTGTATATACTGCTGCTGCATATCCTACTTATGCATCTCCTGCAGCTTCATCTCCTGCTTATGTATCTCCTGCTGCTTCATCTCTTATGAATCTGCTGTTTCATGTGATTCAGCTGCATCTCCATATGCTGCATCTCCATATGCTGCATCTCCTGCTGCTTAATCTCCTGCTGCATCTCCTGCTGCTGCATATCCTGCAGCAGTACCTAATGCTGATGCATCTGCTGCTACGTTTCCTAATACAGCATATCCTGGTGCTGCATCGCCTGCTGAATGTGCTACTGAATCTGTTGTAGCATCTCCTGCTAATGCATTTCCTGTTGAGCCTCCTGCTGCTGCATTTGCTGCTGAATCTCCTGCTGCTGCTTCTTCTGAATATTCATCTCCGGCTTCATCTCCAACTGCCACTCCTGCATCTCCATTTCTTGTGTTTTATGAAACTATAATAACTCCTGCAGGAAGATTCTAGCATGGAATGCTGCTGTTTCTGAATGTCTTCTCTTATAGTGCTTTCCCTGCAGAACGACTTCTCTGGAAGCGTTTTCAGTGCAAGCTGCAAAGCACGACTAACAGAACATTTTGGTATAAGGTACTGAACTGTGACTTAATATCACAAATTACAGCACTTAAGAAAAGAGAATAACTGCCGGAGGGAAGATGCTAGGGTGGAAAGCTGCTGCTTCTGAATGTCTTCTCTTATAGCGCTTTCACTGCAAAGCAAGATTTGTAGAACTTAAAACATAGGCTTGTGTCCTGTAACATCAGAATGGCTATTAAAGCATGGCCTCAAAATTTCAGAGCGTTCAGCGAAAATACCGCAGGGGAGATGCTACCATCTAATGCTGGCTCTCCTTATAGTCTTCTCTTGAAGCGCTTTCACTGCAAGCTGCAAAGCACGACCTATTGGACGTTTTAGTATGGGGTACTGAATTGTCATTTAACGGCGCCTAATAAGGCGCTTTATAAAACCTGAATAACGCCAGCAGGGAAGATGCTAGCATGAAATGCTGCAGCTTCCGAATGTCTTCTCTTATAGTGCTTCCACAGCAAAGAAATACTTGTAGAACTTCCAGTCTAGGCTTGTGTACTGAATTATCAGAATTGCTACTGAAGTGTCACTTGAAAATTTCAAATCGTTCAGCACAAGAACCGCAGGGATGCTCCTACGACCAAACGCTATCTTTCTTTAAAGGCTTCTCTTGAAGCGCTTTCACTACAAGCAGCGAAGCGCGAATTATGGACCGTTTGAATGAAAGTTACTATTAAAGCCTCACTTCAAAATTCAAGAGCGTTCAGCACAAGAACGTCAGGAAAAATGCTACGATTAAATGTTGGCTCTAGTCAGAGTCGTTTGTTGAGTGATTTCACTGCAAGCAGAAAAACACGATTTATGGAACATTTTAGTATAGGGTACTGAATTGTGATTTAACTGTAGTTAAATGCAGTAATTGTAGCCTGAGATTCTGCAGCATATGCAGCAGGAGATGCAGCACCAACAGGTCCAGCAGGAGATGAAGCAGAATATGCAGCAGCAGGAGGTCAAGCAGGAGAAGCAGCAGCAGGAGACTGAGCAGCAGGACAGCTAGTATAAGATGCAGCAGCTGGAGATGCAAAAGCAAATACTGCCTCAGATGCGGCACCAGCAGATGCGGCACCAGCAGATGCAGCAGCAGGAGATGCAGCAGGAGGCGATGCAGCAGGTAATGTAGCAACAAGAGATGTAGCAGGAGATTCTGCAGCAGGAAAGTACTCGGGAGATACAGCTGCAGGTGATGTAGCAGAAGAAGATGCACTACGATATGCAGCAGCTGGAGTTGCCGCAGCAGATGCTGCACCAACATATGCAGCAGCAAGACATTACACAGGAGATGCAGCATCAGAAGATGCATCAGGAAACGCAGCAGCAGACGCAGCAGCAGCAGCAGATACAGTAGCAGGAGAGTAACATCATGAGATGAAGCCGCAGATGCATCAGAAGGATATGAAGCAGCAGATGCAGAAGCAGGATATGTGGGAGGAGATCCAGCAGCAGTAGATGCAGAAGAGGGAGATGTAGCAGGAGATGCAGCTTTAGATGAATCAGCAGGAGATGCAGTAGCAAGTGCAATAGATGCAGAAGCAGGAGATGCAGCAGCAGGAGATGCGGTAACAAAGGATGCAGTAGCAGGAGGTGCAGAGCAGAAAATGCAGAGAATGATACGCAGCAGAAGGAGATGCGGCAGTACATGAAGCAACAGCAGATGCAGCAGCAGATTAGGGAGATGCAGCAGCAGGAGATGCAGCAGGGGATGCGTATTCAGCAGTAGATTCAGCAGCAAATTCAGAAGGAGATGCAGCAGCAGGAGATGCAGCAGAAGCATTTGCAGCAGCAGATACACCATATGGAGCAGAAGGAGATGCAGCAGAACCCTAAACCTAATCCCAACCGTAACCCTAAACTATACCCCAAGCCAAGCCTTAGCTGTAAACATAAACCTAACACCAAAATTAAACTGCATC
This sequence comes from Clamator glandarius, assembly GCA_033459285.1. Taxonomy (NCBI): domain Eukaryota; kingdom Metazoa; phylum Chordata; class Aves; order Cuculiformes; family Cuculidae; genus Clamator; species Clamator glandarius. The sequence goes on from JAUNZM010000793.1 coordinate 389,621, forward strand.
TGCTGCTGCTTCATTTACTGCTGCATCTCCTGCTACATGTCCTGCTGCTGCATATGTTCTGCTGTAACTCTTGCTGAATCTACTGTAGCTGAATAATCTGATATATCTCCTTCTGCTGCATATTCTTCTCTGCATCTACTACTCTGAATCTTCTGCTGCTGCATTTCCTGCTACTGCCTATCCTGCTTATGTATATACTGCTGCATTTCATGCTGCTGCATCTCCTGATGCTGAATCTCTTTCTGCATCTCCTCCTACCGCATCTCCATCTGCTGTATTACCTACTGCATCACTTCCTGCTGCGTCTCCTTCTACTACATCTCCTCCTCCTGCTGCTGCATCTCCTGCTGAGTCACCGGCTGCTGCATCATCTCTGTGGCTGCTCTCTTGCTGCTGCATCTCTTGCAGAATGTGAATCTCCTGCTGCATCTGCTCATGCATCTACTTCAAGTGCATATCATGCTTATGCATCTCCTGCTGCATCTCCTCTTCTTGTTGCTTCATCTCTTATGAGTCTGCTGTTTCATGTGATTCGGCTGCATCTCCATATGCTGCATCTCCTGCTGCTTAATCTCCTGCTGCATCTCCTGCTACTGCATATCCTGCAGCAGTACCTAATGCTGATGCATCTGCTGCTACGTTTCCTAATACAGCATATCCTGGTGCTGCATCGCCTGCTGAATGTGCTTCTGAATCTGTTGTGGCATCTGCTGAGTCTGCATCTCCTGCTAATGCATTTCCTGTTGAGCCTCCTGCTGCTGCATTTGCTGCTGAATCTCCTGCTGCTGCTTCTTCTGAATATTCATCTCCGGCTTCATCTCCTACTGCCACTCCTGCATCTCCATTTCCTGTGTTTTATGAAACTATAATAACTCCTGCAGGAATATTCTAACATGGAATGCTGCTGTTTCTGAATGTCTTCTCTTATAGTGCTTTCCCTGCAGAACGACTTCTCTGGAAGCCTTTTCAGTGCAAGCTGCAAAGCACGACTAACAGAACATTTTGGTATAAGGTACTGAACTGTGACTTAATATCGCAAATTACAGCACTTTAAGAAAAGAGAATAACTGCCGGAGGGAAGATGCTAGCGTGGAAGGCTGCTGCTTCTGAATGTCTTCTCTTATAGCGCTTTCACTGCAAAGCAAGATTTGTAGAACTTGAAACATGGGCTTGAGTCCTGTAACATCAGAATGGCTATTAAAGCATGGCCTCAAAATTTCAGAGCGTTCAGCGAAAATACCGCAGGGGAGATGCTACCATCTAATGCTGGCTCTCCTTATAGTCTTCTCTTGAAGCGCTTTCACTGCAAGCTGCAAAGCACGACCTATTGGACGTTTTAGTATGGGGTACTGAATTGTCATTTAACTGCGCCTAATAAGGCGCTTTATAAAACCTGAATAACGCCAGCAGGGAAGATGCTAGCATGAAATGCTGCAGCTTCCGAATGTCTTCTCTTATAGTGCTTTCACAGCAAAGAAAAACTTGTAGAATTTCCAGTCTAGGCTTGTGTACTGAATTATCAGAATTGCTATTGAAGTGTCACTTGAAAATTTCAAATCGTTTAGCACAAGAACCGCAGGGATGCTCCTACGACCAAACGCTATCTTTCTTTAAAGGCTTCTCTTGAAGCGCTTTCACTACAAGCAGCGAAGCGCGAATTATGGACCGTTTGAATGAAAGTTACTATTAAAGCCTCACTTCAAAATTCAAGAGCGTTCAGCACAAGTACGTCAGGAAAAATGCTACGATTAAATGTTGGCTCTAGTCAGAGTCGTTTGTTGAGTGATTTCACTGCAAGCAGAAAAACACGATTTATGGAACATTTTAGTATAGGGTACTGAAATGTGATTTAACTGTAGTTAAATGCAGTAATTGTAGCCTGAGATTCTGCAGCATATGCAGCAGGAGATGCAGCACCAAGAGGTGCAGCAGGAGATGAAGCAGAATATGCAGCAGCAGGAGGTCAAGCAGGAGAAGCAGCAGCAGGACAGCTAGTATAAGATGCAGCAGCTGGAGATGCAAAAGCAAATACTGCCTCAGATGCGGCACCAGCAGATGCAGCACCAACAGATGCAGCAGCAAGACATTACACAGGAGATGCAGCATCAGAAGATGCATCAGGAAACGCATCAGCAGACGCAGCAGCAGCAGCAGATACAGTAGCAGGAGATCAAGCAGGAGAGTAACATCATGAGATGAAGCCGCAGATGCATCAGAAGGATATGAAGCAGCAGATGCAGAAGGAGATGTGGGAGGAGATCCAGCAGCAGTAGATGCAGAAGAGGGAGATGTAGCAGGAGATGCAGCTTTAGATGAATCAGCAGGAGATGCAGTAGCAAGTGCAATAGATGCAGAAGCAGGAGATGCAGCAGCAGGAGATGCGGTAACAAAGGATGCAGTAGCAGGAGATGCAGAGCAGAAAATGCAGAGAATGATACGCAGCAGAAGGAGATGCGGCAGTACATGAAGCAACAGCAGATGCAGCAGCAGATTAGGGAGATGCAGCAGCAGGAGATGCAGCAGGGGATGCGTATTCAGCAGTAGATTCAGCAGCAAATTCAGAAGGAGATGCAGCAGCAGGAGATGCAGCAGAAGCATATGCAGCAGCAGATACACCATATGGAGCAGAAGGAGATGCAGCAGAACCCTAAACCTAATCCCAACCGTAACCCTAAACTATACCCCAAGCCAAGCCTTAGCTGTAAACATAAGCCTAACACCAAAATTAAACTGCATCTGCTGCTGCTTCATTTACTGCTGCATCTCCTGCTACATGTCCTGCTGCTGCATATGTTCTGCTGTAACTCTTGCTGAATCTACTGTAGCTGAATAACCTGATATATCTCCTTCTGCTGCATATTCTTCTCTGCATCTACTATGAATCTCCTGCTGCTGCATTTCCTGCTACTGCGTATCCTGCTTATGTATATACTGCTGCATTTCATGCTGCTGCATCTCCTGATGCTGAATCTCTTTCTGCATCTCCTCCTACCACATCTCCATCTGCTGTATTACCTACTGCATCACTTCCTGCTGCGTCTCCTTCTACTACATCTCCTCCTCCTGCTGCTGCATCTCCTGCTGATTCACCTGCTGCTGCATCATCTCTGTGGCTGCTCTCTTGCTGCTGCATCTCTTGCAGAATGTGAATCTCCTGCTGCATCTGCTCATGCATCTACTTCAAGTGCATATCATGCTTATGCATCTCCTGCTGCATCTCCTCTTGTTGTATATACTGCTGCTGCATATCCTACTTATGCATCTCCTGCAGCTTCATCTCCTGCTTATGTATCTCCTGCTGCTTCATCTCTTATGAATCTGCTGTTTCATGTGATTCGGCTGCATCTCCATATGCTGCATCTCCATATGCTGCATCTCCTGCTGCTTAATCTCCTGCTGCATCTCCTGCTGCTGCATATCCTGCAGCAGTACCTAATGCTGATGCATCTGCTGCTACGTTTCCTAATACAGCATATCCTGGTGCTGCATCGCCTGCTGAATGTGCTACTGAATCTGTTGTAGCATCTCCTGCTAATGCATTTCCTGTTGAGCCTCCTGCTGCTGCATTTGCTGCTGAATCTCCTGCTGCTGCTTCTTCTGAATATTCATCTCCGGCTTCATCTCCAACTGCCACTCCTGCATCTCCATTTCTTGTGTTTTATGAAACTATAATAACTCCTGCAGGAAGATTCTAGCATGGAATGCTGCTGTTTCTGAATGTCTTCTCTTATAGTGCTTTCCCTGCAGAACGACTTCTCTGGAAGCGTTTTCAGTGCACGCTGCAAAGCACGACTAACAGAACATTTTGGTATAAGGTACTGAACTGTGACTTAATATCACAAATTACAGCACTTAAGAAAAGAGAATAACTGCCGGAGGGAAGATGCTAGCGTGGAAAGCTGCTGCTTCTGAATGTCTTCTCTTACAGCGCTTTCACTGCAAAGCAAGATTTGTAGAACTTGAAATAAAGGCTTGTGTCCTGTAACATCAGAATGGCTATTAAAGCATGACCTCAAAATTTCAGAGCGTTCAGCGAAAATACCGCAGGGGAGATGCTACCATCTAATGCTGGCTCTCCTTATAGTCTTCTCTTGAAGCGCTTTCACTGCAAGCTGCAAAGCACGACCTATTGGACGTTTTAGTATGGGGTACTGAATTGTCATTTAACGGCGCCTAATAAGGCGCTTTATAAAACCTGAATAACGCCAGCAGGGAAGATGCTAGCATGAAATGCTGCAGCTTCCGAATGTCTTCTCTTATAGTGCTTTCACAGCAAAGAAAAACTTGTAGAACTTCCAGTCTAGGCTTGTGTACTGAATTATCAGAATTGCTATTGAAGTGTCACTTGAAAATTTCAAATCGTTCAGCACAAGAACCGCAGGGATGCTCCTACGACCAAATGCTATCTTTCGTTAAAGGCTTCTCTTGAAGCGCTTTCACTACAAGCAGCGAAGCGCGAATTATGGACCGTTTTAATGAAAGTTACTATTAAAGCCTCACTTCAAAATTCAAGAGCGTTCAGCACAAGTACGTCAGGAAAAATGCTACGATTAAATGTTGGCTCTAGTCAGAGTCGTTTGTTGAGTGATTTCACTGCAAGCAGAAAAACACGATTTATGGAACATTTTAGTATAGGGTACTGAATTGTGATTTAACTGTAGTTAAATGCAGTAATTGTAGCCTGAGATTCTGCAGCATATGCAGCAGGAGATGCAGCACCAACAGGTCCAGCAGGAGATGAAGCAGAATATGCAGCAGCAGGAGGTCAAGCAGGAGAAGCAGCAGCAGGAGACTGAGCAGCAGGACAGCTAGTATAAGATGCAGCAGCTGGAGATGCAAAAGCAAATACTGCCTCAGATGCGGCACCAGCAGATGCGGCACCAGCAGATGCAGCAGCAGGAGATGAAGCAGTAGGAGTTGCAGCAGGAGGAGATGCAGCAGGTAATGTAGCAGCAAGAGATGTAGCAGGAGATTCTGCAGCAGGAAAGTACTCGGGAGATACAGCTGCAGGTGATGTAGCAGAAGAAGATGCACTACGATATGAAGCAGCTGGAGTTGCCGCAGCAGATGCTGCACAAACATATGCAGCAGCAAGACATTACACAGGAGATGCAGCATCAGAAGATGCATCAGGAAACGCATCAGCAGATGCAGCAGCAGCAGCAGATACAGTAGCAGGAGAGTAACATCATGATATGAAGCCGCAGATGCATCAGAAGGATATGAAGCAGCAGATGCAGAAGAAGGAGATGTGGGAGGAGATCCAGCAGCAGTAGATGCAGATTAGGGAGATGCAGCAGCAGGAGATGCAGCAGGGGATGCGTATTCAGCAGTAGATTCAGCAGCAAATTCAGAAGGAGATGCAGCAGCAGGAGATGCAGCAGAAGCATGTGCAGCAGCAGATACACCATATGGAGAGAAGGAGATGCAGCAGAACCCTAAACCTAATCCCAACCCTAACCCTAAACTATACCCCAACCCAAGCCTTAGCTGTAAACATAAGCCTAACACCAAAATTAAACTGCATCTGCTGCTGCTGCATCTCCTGCTACATCTCCTGCTGCTGCATATCTTCTGCTGTAACTCTTGCTGAATCTACTGTAGCTGAATAACTTGATATATCTCCTTCTGCTGAATATTCTTCTCTGCATCTACTACTCTGAATGTCCTGCTGCTACATCTCCTGCTACTGCGTATCCTGCTTATGTATATACTGCTGCATTTCATGCTGCTGCATCTCCTGATGCTGAATCTCTTTCTGCATCTCCTCCTACCGCATCTCCATCTGCTGTATTACCTACTGCATCACTTCCTGCTGCGTCTCCTTCTACTACATCTCCTCCTCCTGCTGCTGCATCTCCTGCTGAGTCACCTGCTGCTGCATCATCTCTGTGGCTGCTCTCTTGCTGCTGCATCTCTTGGAGAATGTGAATCTCCTGCTGCATCTGCTCATGCATCTACTTCAAGTGCATATCATGCTTATGCATCTCCTGCTGCATCTCCTCTTGTTCTATATACTGCTGCTGCATCTCCTACTTATGCATCTCCTGCAGCTTCATCTCCTGCTTATGTATCTCCTGCTGCTTCATCTCTTATGAATCTGCTGTTTCATGTGATTCGGCTGCATCTCCATATGCTGCATCTCCATATGCAGCATCTCCTGCTGCTGCATCTCCTGCTGCTGCATCTCCTGCTGCTGCATATCCTGCAGCGGTATCTAATGCTGATGCATCTCCTGCTACATTTCCTAATACAGCATATCCTGGTGCTGCATCGCCTGCTGAATGTGCTACTGAATCTGTTGTAGCATCTCCTGCTAATGCATTTCCTGTTGAGCCTCTTGCTGCTGCATTTGCTGCTGAATCTCCTGCTGCTGCTTCTTCTGAATATTCATCTCCGGCTTCATCTCCTACTGCCACCCCTGCATCTCCATTTCCTGTGTTTTATGAAACTATAATAACTCCTGCAGGAATATTCTAGCATGGATTGCTGCTGTTTCTGAATGTCTTCTCTTATAGTGCTTTCCCTGCAGAACGACTTCTCTGGAAGCGTTTTCAGTGCAAGCTGCAAAGCACGACTAACAGAACATTTTGGTATAAGGTACTGAACTGTGACTTAATATCACAAATTACAGCACTTAAGAAAAGAGAATAACTGCCGGAGGGAAGATGCTAGCGTGGAAAGCTGCTGCTTCTGAATGTCTTCTCTTATAGCGCTTTCACTGCAAAGCAAGATTTGTAGAACTTGAAACATAGGCTTGAGTCCTGTAACATCACAATGGCTATTAAAGCATGGCCTCAAAATTTCAGAGCGTTCAGCGAAAATACCGCAGGGGAGATGCTACCATCTAATGCTGGCTCTCCTTATAGTCTTCTCTTCAAGCGCTTTCACTGCAAGCTGCAAAGCACGACCTATTGGACGTTTTAGTATGGAGTACTGAATTGTCATTTAACGGCGCCTAATAAGGCGCTTTATAAAACCTGAATAACGCCAGCAGGGAAGATGCTAGCATGAAATGCTGCAGCTTCCGAATGTCTTCTCTTATAGTGCTTTCACAGCAAAGAAAAACTTGTAGAACTTCCAGTCTAGGCTTGTGTACTGAATTATCAGAATTGCTATTGAAGTGTCACTTGAAAATTTCAAATCGTTCAGCACAAGAACCGCAGGGATGCTCCTACGACCAAATGCTATCTTTCGTTAAAGGCTTCTCTTGAAGCGCTTTCTCTACAAGCAGCGAAGCGCGAATTATGGACCGTTTTAATGAAAGTTACTATTAAAGCATCACTTCAAAATTCAAGAGCGTTCAGCACAAGTACGTCAGGAAAAATGCTACGATTAAATGTTGGCTCTAGTCAGAGTCGTTTGTTGAGTGATTTCACTGCAAGCAGAAAAACACGATTTATGGAACATTTTAGTATAGGGTACTGAAATGTGATTTAACTGTAGTTAAATGCAGTAATTGTAGCCTGAGATTCTGCAGCATATGCAGCAGGAGATGCAGCACCAAGAGGTGCAGCAGGAGATGAGGCAGAATATGCAGCAGCAGGAGGTCAAGCAGGAGAAGCAGGAGACTGAGCAGCAGGACAGCTAGTATAAGATGCAGCAGCAGGAGATGCAAAAGCAAATACTGCCTCAGATGCGGCACCAGCAGATGCAGCACCAACAGATGCAGCAGCAAGACATTACACAGGAGATGCAGCATCAGAAGATGCATCAGGAAACGCATCAGCAGACGCAGCAGCAGCAGCAGATACAGTAGCAGGAGATCAAGCAGGAGAGTAACATCATGAGATGAAGCCGCAGATGCATCAGAAGGATATGAAGCAGCAGATGCAGAAGAAGGAGATGTGGGAGGAGATCCAGCAGCAGTAGATGCAGAAGAGGGAGATGTAGCAGGAGATGCAGCTTTAGATGAATCAGCAGGAGATGCAGTAGCAAGTGCAATAGATGCAGAAGCAGGAGATGCAGCAGCAGGAGATGCGGTAACAAAGGATGCAGTAGCAGGAGATGCAGAGCAGAAAATGCAGAGAATGATACGCAGCAGAAGGAGATGCGGCAGTACATGAAGCAATAGCAGATGCAGCAGCAGATTAGGGAGATGCAGCAGCAGGGGATGCGTATTCAGCAGTAGATTCAGCAGCAAATTCAGAAGGAGATGCAGCTGCAGGAGATGCAGCAGAAGCATATGCAGCAGCAGATACACCATATGGAGCAGAAGGAGATGCAGCAGAACCCTAAACCTAATCCCAACTCTAACCCTAAACTATACCCCAACCCAAGCCTTAGCTGTAAACATAAGCCTAACACCAAAATTAAACTGCATCTGCTGCTGCTGCATCTCCTGCTACATCTCCTGCTGCTGCATATCTTCTGCTGTAACTCTTGCTGAATCTACTGTAGCTGAATAACTTGATATATCTCCTTCTGCTGAATATTCTTCTCTGCATCTACTACTCTGAATGTCCTGCTGCTACATCTCCTGCTACTGCGTATCCTGCTTATGTATATACTGCTGCATTTCATGCTGCTGCATCTCCTGATGCTGAATCTCTTTCTGCATCTCCTCCTACCGCATCTCCATCTGCTGTATTACCTACTGCATCACTTCCTGCTGCGTCTCCTTCTACTACATCTCCTCCTCCTGCTGCTGCATCTCCTGCTGAGTCACCTGCTGCTGCATCATCTCTGTGGCTGCTCTCTTGCTGCTGCATCTCTTGGAGAATGTGAATCTCCTGCTGCATCTGCTCATGCATCTACTTCAAGTGCATATCATGCTTATGCATCTCCTGCTGCATCTCCTCTTGTTCTATATACTGCTGCTGCATCTCCTACTTATGCATCTCCTGCAGCTTCATCTCCTGCTTATGTATCTCCTGCTGCTTCATCTCTTATGAATCTGCTGTTTCATGTGATTCGGCTGCATCTCCATATGCTGCATCTCCATATGCAGCATCTCCTGCTGCTGCATCTCCTGCTGCTGCATCTCCTGCTGCTGCATATCCTGCAGCGGTATCTAATGCTGATGCATCTGCTGCTACGTTTCCTAATACAGCATATCCTGGTGCTGCATCGCCTGCTGAATGTGCTACTGAATCTGTTGTAGCATCTCCTGCTAATGCATTTCCTGTTGAGCCTCTTGCTGCTGCATTTGCTGCTGAATCTCCTGCTGCTGCTTCTTCTGAATATTCATCTCCGGCTTCATCTCCTACTGCCACCCCTGCATCTCCATTTCCTGTGTTTTATGAAACTATAATAACTCCTGCAGGAAGATTCTAGCATGGAATGCTGCTGTTTCTGAATGTCTTCTCTTATAGTGCTTTCCCTGCAGAACGACTTCTCTGGAAGCGTTTTCAGTGCAAGCTGCAAAGCACGACTAACAGAACATTTTGGTATAAGGTACTGAACTGTGACTTAATATCACAAATTACAGCACTTAAGAAAAGAGAATAACTGCCGGAGGGAAGATGCTAGCGTGGAAAGCTGCTGCTTCTGAATGTCTTCTCTTATAGCGCTTTCACTGCAAAGCAAGATTTGTAGAACTTGAAACATAGGCTTGAGTCCTGTAACATCACAATGGCTATTAAAGCATGGCCTCAAAATTTCAGAGCGTTCAGCGAAAATACCGCAGGGGAGATGCTACCATCTAATGCTGGCTCTCCTTATAGTCTTCTCTTGAAGCGCTTTCACTGCAAGCTGCAAAGCACGACCTATTGGACGTTTTAGTATGGGGTACTGAATTGTCATTTAACTGCGCCTAATAAGGCGCTTTATAAAACCTGAATAACGCCAGCAGGGAAGATGCTAGCATGAAATGCTGCAGCTTCCGAATGTCTTCTCTTATAGTGCTTTCACAGCAAAGAAAAACTTGTAGAACTTCCAGTCTAGGCTTGTGTACTGAATTATCAGAATTGCTATTGAAGTGTCACTTGAAAATTTCAAATCGTTCAGCACAAGAACCGCAGGGATGCTCCTACGACCAAATGCTATCTTTCGTTAAAGGCTTCTCTTGAAGGGCTTTCTCTACAAGCAGCGAAGCGCGAATTATGGACCGTTTTAATGAAAGTTACTATTAAAGCATCACTTCAAAATTCAAGAGCGTTCAGCACAAGTACGTCAGGAAAAATGCTACGATTAAATGTTGGCTCTAGTCAGAGTCGTTTGTTGAGTGATTTCACTGCAAGCAGAAAAACACGATTTATGGAACATTTTAGTATAGGGTACTGAAATGTGATTTAACTGTAGTTAAATGCAGTAATTGTAGCCTGAGATTCTGCAGCATATGCAGCAGGAGATGCAGCACCAAGAGGTGCAGCAGGAGATGAGGCAGAATATGCAGCAGCAGGAGGTCAAGCAGGAGAAGCAGGAGACTGAGCAGCAGGACAGCTAGTATAAGATGCAGCAGCAGGAGATGCAAAAGCAAATACTGCCTCAGATGCGGCACCAGCAGATGCAGCACCAACAGATGCAGCAGCAAGACATTACACAGGAGATGCAGCATCAGAAGATGCATCAGGAAACGCATCAGCAGACGCAGCAGCAGCAGCAGATACAGTAGCAGGAGATCAAGCAGGAGAGTAACATCATGAGATGAAGCCGCAGATGCATCAGAAGGATATGAAGCAGCAGATGCAGAAGAAGGAGATGTGGGAGGAGATCCAGCAGCAGTAGATGCAGAAGAGGGAGATGTAGCAGGAGATGCAGCTTTAGATGAATCAGCAGGAGATGCAGTAGCAAGTGCAATAGATGCAGAAGCAGGAGATGCAGCAGCAGGAGATGCGGTAACAAAGGATGCAGTAGCAGGAGATGCAGAGCAGAAAATGCAGAGAATGATACGCAGCAGAAGGAGATGCGGCAGTACATGAAGCAACAGCAGATGCAGCAGCAGATTAGGGAGATGCAGCAGCAGGGGATGCGTATTCAGCAGTAGATTCAGCAGCAAATTCAGAAGGAGATGCAGCTGCAGGAGATGCAGCAGAAGCATATGCAGCAGCAGATACACCATATGGAGCAGAAGGAGATGCAGCAGAACCCTAAACCTAATCCCAACCCTAACCCTAAACTATACCCCAACCCAAGCCTTAGCTGTAAACATAAGCCTAACACCAAAATTAAACTGCATCTGCTGCTGCTGCATCTCCTGCTACATCTCCTGCTACATGTCCTGCTGCTGCATATGTTCTGCTGTAACTCTTGCTGAATCTACTGTAGCTGAATAACCTGATATATCTCCTTCTGCTGCATATTCTTCTCTGCATCTACTATGAATCTCCTGCTGCTGCATTTCCTGCTACTGCTTATCCTGCTTATGTATATACTGCTGCATTTCATGCTGCTGCATCTCCTGATGCTGAATCTCTTTCTGCATCTCCTCCTACCGCATCTCCATCTGCTGTATTACCTACTGCATCACTTCCTGCTGCGTCTCCTTCTACTACATCTCCTCCTCCTGCTGCTGCATCTCCTGCTGAGTCACCTGCTGCTGCATCATCTCTGTGGCTGCTCTCTTGCTGCTGCATCTCTTGCAGAATGTGAATCTCCTGCTGCATCTGCTCATGCATCTACTTCAAGTGCATATCATGCTTATGCATCTCCTGCTGCATCTCCTCTTGTTGTATATACTGCTGCTGCATATCCTACTTATGCATCTCCTGCAGCTTCATCTCCTGCTTATGTATCTCCTGCTGCTTCATCTCTTATGAATCTGCTGTTTCATGTGATTCGGCTGCATCTCCATATGCTGCATCTCCATATGCTGCATCTCCTGCTGCTTAATCTCCTGCTGCATCTCCTGCTGCTGCATATCCTGCAGCAGTACCTAATGCTGATGCATCTGCTGCTACGTTTCCTAATACAGCATATCCTGGTGAAGCAGGAGAAGCAGCAGCAGGAGACTGAGCAGCAGGACAGCTAGTATAAGATGCAGCAGCTGGAGATGCAAAAGCAAATACGGCCTCAGATGCGGCACCAGCAGATGCGGCACCAACAGATGCAGCAGCAGGAGATGAAGCAGGAGGCGATGCAGCAGGTAATGTAGCAACAAGAGATGTAGCAGGAGATTCTGCAGCAGGAAAGTACTCGGGAGATACAGCTGCAGGTGATGTAGCAGAAGAAGATGCACTACGATATGCAGCAGCTGGAGTTGCCGCAGCAGATGCTGCACCAACATATGCAGCAGCAAGACATTACACAGGAGATGCAGCATCAGAAGATGCATCAGGAAACGCAGCAGCAGACGCAGCAGCAGCAGCAGATACAGTAGCAGGAGAGTAACATCATGAGATGAAGCCGCAGATGCATCAGAAGGATATGAAGCAGCAGATGCAGAAGCAGGAGATGTGGGAGGAGATCCAGCAGCAGTAGATGCAGAAGAGGGAGATGTAGCAGGAGACGCAGCTTTAGATGAATCAGCAGGAGATGCAGTAGCAAGTGCAATAGATGCAGAAGCAGGAGATGCAGCAGCAGGAGATGCGGTAACAAAGGATGCAGTAGCAGGAGGTGCAGAGCAGAAAATGCAGAGAATGATACGCAGCAGAAGGAGATGCAGCAGTACATGAAGCAACAGCAGACGCAGCAGCAGATTAGGGAGATGCAGCAGCAGGAGATCCAGCAGGGGATGCGTATTCAGCAGTAGATTCAGCAGCAAATTCAGAAGGAGATGCAGCAGCAGGAGATGCAGCAGAAGCATGTGCAGCAGCAGATACACCATAGGGAGAGAAGGAGATGCAGCAGAACCCTAAACCTAATCCCAACCGTAACCCTAAACTATACCCCAACCCAAGCCTTAGCTGTAAACATAAGCCTAACACCAAAATTAAACTGCATCTGCTGCTGCTGCATCTCCTGCTACATGTCCTGCTGCTGCATATGTTCTGCTGTAACTCTTGCTGAATCTACTGTAGCTGAATAACCTGATATATCTCCTTCTGCTGCATATTCTTCTCTGCATCTACTACTCTGAATCTCCTGCTGCTGCATTTCCTGCTACTGCCTATCCTGCTTATGTATATACTGCTGCATTTCATGCTGCTGCATCTCCTGATGCTCAATCTCTTTCTGCATCTCCTCCTACCGCATCTCCATCTGCTGTATTACCTACTGCATCACTTCCTGCTGCGTCTCCTTCTACTACATCTCCTCCTCCTGCTGCTGCATCTCCTGCTGAGTCACCTGCTGCTGCATCATCTCTGTGGCTGCTCTCTTGCTGCTGCATCTCTTGCAGAATATGAATCTCTTGCTGCATCTGCTCATGCATCTACTTCAAGTGCAAATCATGCTTATGCATCTCCTGCTGCATCTCCTCTTGTTGTATATACTGCTGCTTCATCTCTTCTGAATCTGCTGTTTCATGTGATTCGGCTGCATCTCCATATGCTGCATCTCCTGCTGCTGCATCTCCTGCTGCTTAATCTCCTGCTGCATCTCCTGCTGCTGCATATCCTGCAGCAGTACCTAATGCTGATGCATCTGCTGCTACGTTTCCTAATACAGCATATCCTGGTGCTGCATCGCCTGCTGAATGTGCTACTGAATCTGTTGTAGCATCTCCTGCTAATGCATTTCCTGTTGAGCCTCCTGCTGCTGCATTTGCTGCTGAATCTCCTGCTGCTGCTTCTTCTGAATATTCATCTCCGGCTTCATCTCCAACTGCCACTCCTGCATCTCCATTTCTTGTGTTTTATGAAACTATAATAACTCCTGCAGGAAGATTCTAGCATGGAATGCTGCTGTTTCTGAATGTCTTCTCTTATAGTGCTTTCCCTGCAGAACGACTTCTCTGGAAGCGTTTTCAGTGCACGCTGCAAAGCACGACTAACAGAACATTTTGGTATAAGGTACTGAACTGTGACTTAATATCACAAATTACAGCACTTAAGAAAAGAGAATAACTGCCGGAGGGAAGATGCTAGCGTGGAAAGCTGCTGCTTCTGAATGTCTTCTCTTACAGGGCTTTCACTGCAAAGCAAGATTTGTAGAACTTGAAATAAAGGCTTGTGTCCTGTAACATCAGAATGGCTATTAAAGCATGACCTCAAAATTTCAGAGCGTTCAGCGAAAATACCGCAGGGGAGATGCTACCATCTAATGCTGGCTCTCCTTATAGTCTTCTCTTGAAGCGCTTTCACTGCAAGCTGCAAAGCACGACCTATTGGACGTTTTAGTATGGAGTACTGAATTGTCATTTAACGGCGCCTAATAAGGCGCTTTATAAAACCTGAATAACGCCAGCAGGGAAGATGCTAGCATGAAATGCTGCAGCTTCCGAATGTCTTCTCTTATAGTGCTTTCACAGCAAAGAAAAACTTGTAGAACTTCCAGTCTAGGCTTGTGTACTGAATTATCAGAATTGCTATTGAAGTGTCACTTGAAAATTTCAAATCGTTCAGCACAAGAACCGCAGGGATGCTCCTACGACCAAATGCTATCTTTCGTTAAAGGCTTCTCTTGAAGCGCTTTCACTACAAGCAGCGAAGCGCGAATTATGGACCGTTTTAATGAAAGTTACTATTAAAGCCTCACTTCAAAATTCAAGAGCGTTCAGCACAAGTACGTCAGGAAAAATGCTACGATTAAATGTTGGCTCTAGTCAGAGTCGTTTGTTGAGTGATTTCACTGCAAGCAGAAAAACACAATTTATGGAACATTTTAGTACAGGGTACTGAATTGTGATTTAACTGTAGTTAAATGCAGTAATTGTAGCCTGAGATTCTGCAGCATATGCAGCAGGAGATGCAGCACCAAGAGGTGCAGCAGAAGATGAAGCAGAATATGCAGCAGCAGGAGGTCAAGCAGGAGAAGCAGCAGCAGGAGACTGAGCAGCAGGACAGCTAGTATAAGATGCAGCAGCTGGAGATGCAAAAGCAAATACTGCCTCAGATGCGGCACCAACAGATGCAGCAGCAGGAGATGAAGCAGTAGGAGTTGCAGCAGGAGGAGATGCAGCAGGTAATGTAGCAGCAAGAGATGTAGCAGGAGATTCTGCAGCAGGAAAGTACTCGGGAGATACAGCTGCAGGTGATGTAGCAGAAGAAGATGCACTACGATATGAAGCAGCTGGAGTTGCCGCAGCAGATGCTGCACCAACATATGCAGCAGCAAGACATTACACAGGAGATGCAGCATCAGAAGATGCATCAGGAAACGCATCAGCAGATGCAGCAGCAGCAGCAGATACAGTAGCAGGAGAGTAACATCATGATATGAAGCCGCAGATGCATCAGAAGGATATGAAGCAGCAGATGCAGAAGAAGGAGATGTGGGAGGAGATCCAGCAGCAGTAGATGCAGATTAGGGAGATGCAGCAGCAGGAGATGCAGCAGGGGATGCGTATTCAGCAGTAGATTCAGCAGCAAATTCAGAAGGAGATGCAGCAGCAGGAGATGCAGCAGAAGCATGTGCAGCAGCAGATACACCATATGGAGAGAAGGAGATGCAGCAGAACCCTAAACCTAATCCCAACCCTAACCCTAAACTATACCCCAACCCAAGCCTTAGCTGTAAACATAAGCCTAACACCAAAATTAAACTGCATCTGCTGCTGCTGCATCTCCTGCTACATCTCCTGCTGCTGCATATGTTCTGCTGTAACTCTTGCTGAATCTACTGTAGCTGAATAACTTGATATATCTCCTTCTGCTGCATATTCTTCTCTGCATCTACTACTCTGAATCTCCTGCTGCTGCATCTCCTGCTACTGCGTATCCTGCTTATGTATATACTGCTGCATTTCATGCTGCTGCATCTCCTGATGCTGAATCTCTTTCTGCATCTCCTCCTACCGCATCTCCATCTGCTGTATTACCTACTGCATCACTTCCTGCTGCGTCTCCTTCTACTACATCTCCTCCTCCTGCTGCTGCATCTCCTGCTGAGTCACCTGCTGCTGCATCATCTCTGTGGCTGCTCTCTTGCTGCTGCATCTCTTGCAGAATGTGAATCTCCTGCTGCATCTGCTCATGCATCTACTTCAAGTGCATATCATGCTTATGCATCTCCTGCTGCATCTCCTCTTGTTGTATATACTGCTGCTGCATCTCCTACTCATGCATCTCCTGCAGCTTCATCTCCTGCTTATATATCTCATGCTGCTTCATCTCTTATGAATCTGCTGTTTCATGTGATTCAGCTGCATATCCATATGCTGCATCTCCATATGCTGCATCTCCTGCTGCTGCATCTCCTGCTGCTTAATCTCCTGCTACTGCGTATCCTGCAGCAATACCTAATGCTGATGCATCTGCTGCTACGTTTCCTAATACAGCATATCCTGCTGCTGCATCGCCTGCTGAATGTGCTACTGAATCTGTTGTAGCATCTCCTGCTAATGCATTTCCTGTTGAGCCTCCTGCTGCTGCATTTGCTGCTGAATCTCCTGCTGCTTCTTCTTCTGAATATTCATCTCCGGCTTCATCTCCTACTGCCATCCCTGCATCTCCATTTCCTGTATTTTATGAAACTATAATAACACGTGCAGGAATATTCTAGCATGGAATGCTGCTGTTTCTGAATGTCTTCTCTTATAGTGCTTTCCTTGCAGAACGACTTCTCTGGAAGCGTTTTCAGTGCAAGCTGCAAAGCACGACTAACAGAACATTTTGGTATAAGGTACTGAACTGTGACTTAATATCACAAATTACAGCACTTAAGAAAAGAGAATAACTGCCGGAGGGAAGATGCTAGCGTGGAAAGCTGCTGCTTCTGAATGTCTTCTCTTATAGCGCTTTCACTGCAAAGCAAGATTTGTAGAACTTGAAACATCGGCGCTTTATAAAACCCGAATAACGCCAGCAGGGAAGATGCTAGCATGAAATGCTGCAGCTTCCGAATGTCTTCTCTTATAGTGCTTTCACAGCAAAGAAAAACTTGTAGAACTTCCACTCTAGGCTTGTGTTACTGAATTATCAGAATTGCTATTGAAGTGTCACTTGAAAATTTCAAATCGTTCAGCACAAGAACCGCAGGGATGCTCCTACGACCAAACGCTATCTTTCGTTAAAGGCTTCTCTTGAAGCGCTTTCACTACAAGCAGCGAAGCACGAATTATGGTCCGTTTTAATGCAAGTTACTATTAAAGCCTCACTTCAAAATTCAAGAGCGTTCAGCACAAGTACGTCAGGAAAAATGCTACGATTAAATGTTGGCTCTAGTCAGAGTCGTTTGTTGAGTGATTTCACTGCAAGCAGAAAAACACGATTTATGGAACATTTTAGTATAGGGTACTGAATTGTGATTTAACTGTAGTTAAATGCAGTAATTGTAGCCTGAGATTCTGCAGCATATGCAGCAGGAGATGCAGCACCAAGAGGTGCAGCAGGAGATGAAGCAGAATATGCAGCAGCAGGAGGTCAAGCAGGAGAAGCAGCAGCAGGAGACTGAGCAGCAGGACAGCTAGTATAAGATGCAGCAGCTGGAGATTCAAAAGCAAATACTGCCTCAGATGCGGCACCAGCAGATGCGGCACCAGCAGATGCAGCAGCAGGAGTTGCAGCAGGTAATGTAGCAGCAAGAGATGTAGCAGGAGATTCTGCAGCAGGAAAGTACTCGGGAGATACAGCTGCAGGTGATGTAGCAGAAGAAGATGCACTACGATATGCAGCAGCTGGAGTTGCCGCAGCAGATGCTGCACCAACATATGCAGCAGCAAGACATTACACAGGAGATGCAGCATCAGAAGATGCATCAGGAAACGCATCAGCAGACGCAGCAGCAGCAGCAGCAGATACAGTAGCAGGAGAGTAACATCATGATATGAAGCCGCAGATGCATCAGAAGGATATGAAGCAGCAGATGCAGAAGCAGGAGATGTGGGAGGAGATCCAGCAGCAGTAGATGCAGAAGAGGGAGATGTAGCAGGAGATGCAGCTTTAGATGAATCAGCAGGAGATGCAGTAGCAAGTGCAATAGATGCAGAAGCAGGAGATGCAGCAGCAGGAGATGCGGTAACAAAGGATGCAGTAGCAGGAGATGCAGAGCAGAAAATGCAGAGAATGATACGCAGCAGAAGGAGATGCGGCAGTACATGAAGCAACAGCAGATGCAGCAGCAGATTAGGGAGATGCAGCAGCAGGAGATGCAGCAGGGGATGCGTATTCAGCAGTAGATTCAGCAGCAAATTCAGAAGGAGATGCAGCAGCAGGAGATGCAGTAGAAGCATATGCAGCAGCAGATACACCATATGGAGCAGAAGGAGATGCAGCAGAACCCTAAACCTAATCCCAACCGTAACCCTAAACTATACCCCAACCCAAGCCTTAGCTATAAACATAAGCCTAACACCAAAATTAAACTGCATCTGCTGCTGCTGCATCTCCTGCTACATCTCCTGCTGCTGCATATGTTCTGCTGTAACTCTTGCTGAATCTACTGTAGCTGAATAACCTGATATATCTCCTTCTGCTGCATATTCTTCTCTGCATCTACTACTCTGAATCTGCTGCTGCTGCATTTCCTGCTACTGCCTATCCAGCTTATGTATATACTGCTGCATTTCATGCTGCTGCATCTCCTGATGCTGAATCTCTTTCTGCATCTCCTCCTACCGCATCTCCATCTGCTGTATTACCTACTGCCTCACTTCCTGCTGCGTCTCCTTCTACTACATCTCCTCCTCCTGCTGCTGCATCTCCTGCTGAGTCACCTGCTGCTGCATCATCTCTGTGGCTGCTCTCTTGCTGCTGCATCTCTTGCAGAATGTGAATCTCCTGCTGCATCTGCTCATGCATCTACTTCAGGTGCATATCCTGCTTATGCATCTCCTCTTGTTGTATATACTGCTGCTGCATCTCCTACTTACGCATCTCCTGCAGCTTCATCTCCTGCTTATGTATCTCCTGCTGCTTCATCTCTTATGAATCTGCTGTTTCATGTGATTCGGCTGCATATCCATATGCTGCATCTCCATATGCTGCATCTCCTGCTGCATCTCCTGCTGTTGCATATCCTGCAGCAGTACCTAATGCTGATGCATCTGCTGCTACGTTTCCTAATACAGCATATCCTGCTGCTGCATCGCCTGCTGAATGTGCTACTGAATCTGTTGTAGCATCTCCTGCTAATGCATTTCCTGTTGAGCCTCCTGCTGCTGCATTTGCTGCTGAATCTCCTGCTGCTGCTTCTTCTGAATATTCATCTCCGGCTTCATCTCCTACTGCCATCCCTGCATCTCCATTTCCTGTGTTTTATGAAACTATAATAACTCCTGCAGGAATATTCTAGCATGGAATGCTGCTGTTTCTGAATGTCTTCTCTTATAGTGCTTTCCCTGCAGAACGACTTCTCTGGAAGCGTTTTCAGTGCACGCTGCAAAGCACGACTAACAGAACATTTTGGTATAAGGTACTGAACTGTGACTTAATATCACAAATTACAGCACTTAAGACAAGAGAATAACTGCCGGAGGGAAGATGCTAGCGTGGAAAGCTGCTGCTTCTGAATGTCTTCTCTTATAGCGCTTTCACTGCAAAGCAAGATTTGTAGAACTTGAAACATAGGCTTGAGTCCTGTAACATCAGAATGGCTATTAAAGCATGACCTCAAAATTTCAGAGCGTTCAGCGAAAATACCGCAGGGGAGATGCTACCATCTAATGCTGGCTCTCCTTATAGTCTTCTCTTGAAGCGCTTTCACTGCAAGCTACAAAGCACGACCTATTGGACGTTTTAGTATGGGGTACTGAATTGTCATTTAACGGCGCCTAATAAGGCGCTTTATAAAACCTGAATAACGCCAGCAGGGAAGATGCTAGCATGAAATGCTGCAGCTTCCGAATGTCTTCTCTTATAGTGCTTTCACAGCAAAGAAAAACTTGTAGAACTTCCAGTCTAGGCTTGTGTACTGAATTATCAGAATTGCTATTGAAGTGTCACTTGAAAATTTCAAATCGTTCAGCACAAGAACCGCAGGGATGCTCCTACGACCAAATGCTATCTTTGGTTATAGGCTTCTCTTGAAGCGCTTTCACTACAAGCAGCGAAGCGCGAATTATGGACCGTTTTAATGAAAGTTACTATTAAAGCCTCACTTCAAAATTCAAGCAGCAGGAGACTGAGCAGCAGGACAGCTAGTATAAGATGCAGCAGCTGGAGATGCAAAAGCAAATACTGCCTCAGATGCGGCACCAGCAGATGCAGCAGCAGGAGATGAAGCAGCAGATTCAACAGCAGGAGATGCAGCAGCAGGAGATGAAGCAGGATGAGATGCAGCAGGTAATGTAGCAGCAAGAGATGTAGCAGGTGATTCTGCAGCAGGAAAGTACTCGGGAGATACAGCTGCAGGACATCTATATTGTCACATGCTTTATTTGTTTTAAATTTTTAACTTTGGACGATGACGGTTTATCTGCTGCTGATCGACACTGGAACCACACCATCAGTTCCAAACCTTTGGTATATTGGAGAGATCCAATGGACGGGAAATTACATGGGCCTGACCCAGTACTAGTCTGGGGCTGAGGGTATGTTTGTGTTTTTCCCACAGATGAAACTTCGCCAAGGTGGATACCGGAGCGGTGCATTCGTCATGCCAAAAACCAAGATGGGAAAGCTACGGAGATGTCTGCAGAGATTGTCCCTGACCCGCGATTGGGAGATGAGAATGCGATCCAGAATTCAGCTTCTGGCCCTGTTACTTAGTGCTCTATGAAGATGCAGCAGCCGAATATGCAGCCGCAGGAGATGCAGCAGAAGGAGAGGCCGCAGGAGATCCAGCAGCAGGAGACTGAAAAGCAGAAAATGCAGCAGCAGAAGGTCCAATAGGAGATGCAGAAGCAGGAATTGCAGCAGCAGAACATACAGCAGGTCATTCAGCAGGAGATGCAGCAGGAAGAGATGCAGCAGGAGATGCAGCAGCATGAGATGCAGCTGGAGATAGAGCAGCAGGAGATGCAGCAGGATATGCAGCCGCAGGAGATGCAGCAGAAGGAGAGGCAGCAGGAGATGCAGCAGCAGGAGATGAAGCAGTAGTAGATGCATCAGGAGGTGCATAAGCAGATGCAGCAGCAGATGCAGATTTAGTAGGCGATGCAGAAGCAGGAGATGCGGCAGCATATCCAGTAGGAGCAGATGCAGATGCAGGAGACCCAGCAGGAGGTGATTCAGCATGTAATACAGCAGCAGGAGATGCAGCAAGAGATGCACAAGCAAGAAATGCAGCAGTATATACAGAAGAAGGAGATGGAGCAGCAGGAATTGCAGCAGGAGGAGATGCAGCAGGAGATTCATAAGCAGGAGATGCAGCAGGAGATTCAGCAGCAGGGGATGTAGTTACAGGAGATGTAGCAGCAGAAGATGCAGAAGGAGATGCAGCAGCCGGAGTTGTAGAAGCAGTATATTCAGCAGGGAATGCAGAAGCAGCAGATGCAGCAGGAGATGCAACAACATCATATGCAGCAGGAATTGTAGCAGCATGAGATGAAGGAGGAGATGCAGCAGCAGATGTAGTAGCAGAGGCAGCAGAAGCAGGTTCAGCAGCAGGAGATGCAGCAGCAATTGTATATTCAGCAGTAAATTGAGCAGGAGATACAGCAGGATATTCAGCATCAGATATATGTAGCAGGACATTCAGGAAGAGATGCAGCAGCAGGAAATGCCGCAAGAGATGCAGCAGCAGGAGATGCAGCAGGAGATGCTGTTAGCTCTTAAGCTTTGAAGTGATGCTTTAATAGCCATTCTGATGTTACAGAACACAAGCCTAGACTGGAAGTTCTACAACTCTTGCTTTGCAGTGAAAGCGCTATAAGAGAAGGCATTCAGAAGTGAGGAGAACCATTAGGCTGCACACAGTTCTGACAGCCTGAAAGGGTTAAGCTAGAACTGTAGAAGGGAAATAAGGGGCCTCCCTCCTGGAAGGGAGGGGTGCCCTGGGAACTCTTGGCATGCCTGATGGTTGCTCCCTTATTCCGTGATTTACGAATAAATTTTACGATAATGTGTTCTGTAAACATTGGAAGGACGTTTTGAGATGAGACAGTAAATTCAGCTGTGTTCCCAGGATATGAATGTTGATAGTGATTATGTCCAGATGCTGTTGTGTGTGTGAACCTATTTCTTGAACTACTATCTGAGCATTGTATATAGTACCACTCTTGAAGTAAAGTTTCGTTATTTGCCACCAGAGCGGTAGCCCGTCTGTTAATCAAGGCGTCCTTGTGAGCTGGTCTCCGTCATTTGGTGCCGAAACCCGGGATACTCGGTTACTGAAGGACAGGGCGTCGCTTACCTTCACAAGCTGCGGTAGATGAGTTGAATCGAAGGTAAGGACTAGGGATTTCTAACAGACGAATCAAGCAAATAATACTAAGGAGATGGGACTTGCTTCAAGTACGGAGCGTGATATTTTTGCTAGTATGTTAAAATCTTTGCTTTGTGCTAGAGGGGTGAAGATTACTGGGAAACAAATTGATCATTTTTTAGACTTCATAGAAAAGATTTGCCCTTGGTTTCCAAGAGATGGTGCGATTAATATTGACACATGGAATAGAGTAGGAGATAGAATCAAAAGTTATTACGCTGCTCATGGACCTGAAAAGGTTCCTATCGACGCCTTTACCTTGTGGTCCTTGATTAAAGAGTGTCTGCGAGGGGACACAGGCGACGAAAAATGGGCTAGACAGACGCGCTCTTCAGTTAGGAAAATATATCCTTCCTTACCTCGTTCTCGATCTTTAGACGACATACCCCCACCTCCCTCTGCACTCCCTCCTCCCCCTCAGTATGAACAACCTTCCCAGAATCATGTAGCTTTACGCAAATTCAAAGTCAACATAAATCTAGGGACGGATGCCAAGGATTTAAACCCTGGGGATTGGGAAGACTTAGAGGAGCAGGCAGCTCGGTATCACCACGAAAAAGATGTTTTTCCTGTTTTAAAGAGGTGGGCATTCAGGCACATTTACCAGAACAGCCTCCTGTAGTTCTGCCTGCTTTTAGAGATGGGACATGGCCCCCACCCCCTGGTCCTGAGGACCTGCTTATTCAACAGTCTCCTATGCAGTTAGCGTTGAAAAAGGCAAGAGAAGCAGGGGAGGTTATGGAAGGATTCCAAGTGTACCCGGTAGTACAGAGACAGCATGCAGCCAGAGGACTGTTTAATGATTATGAACCTATTCCATTCAAACAACTAAAAGAATTAAAAGTCCCTAGTGCTCAGTATGGCCCGACGGCCCCCTTTACTATTACGATTTTGGAAACCATTGCCGCTAACGTTCTTAAGCTGTGGTTCAACTGACCAGTCCGTGATTCTATCAACACAGAAACTACAAAAAAAAAAAAAAAAGAAAGAAAAAAAAAAAAAGAAAAAAAAAGTTTACCATAAGTGAAATCGATATAAGCCTTATTAGATAATGCATGTACATATTTTAAGTGTTGTATGTTCCTGGTACCGTGTGGATCCAATAGTGATAACCAACATTGTATGAATGTATTCGGCTAGCTGAGAAATGAGCGATCGTGTGTGTTTGAAGTACTTCAAACATTTGTAAGACTTACAAACTGGTTTTGAGTAATCTTGAAAATATATCTCTGGGACCTTTCAATCTCAAACGTCCACTAAGCCGGCAAACAGGTAGGTTTACCTGGGGATCTTTGGAATGAAAGGCTTCAGAAGGTAAGAGTTTAAAATACCTAGCAAAACATAAAAAGAAGGATAAAGCCTAACCTTGCACCTGTATGTGTGTGAATCCCCCCGCCCCCCCACCCTTCTCTTTCCTCTCTAAGTTTTTTTTTCTTTCAGCTTTGAAGAAGTCCAGAGGAGTTAATGGTTGTCTCTCTTGGGGAATGCCAATTTGTGAGAACACTCTGCATTCCAGGGTTGCTCATCAGCAACTGCTGGGTCCTAGTGCAGACAACCTTTGGGGATATTGAGCCAATGATATAGGGAAATGTAAATGATTCATTACAAATTATTGAGTGGATATTTTACCACTTCAACCTTAACAAACAAACAAGCAAACAAACAAAAATGTAGTCACTAGATTTAAAGTTGTTACAACGATAATCACCAAGGGAAGAAAAAGAAGTGTTCAGTTATTAGGCCAAAACTCGACAATCATTTATATCCCAATGACAACAAATATGCTAAGTGCTGCATGGCAAATATTTTGAATTTACAAGTAGATCTAACAGATTATCCGAGAAGTATTGATATCCATTTACCAAGTCATATGATTTTTGAGCATATCCATCAAGTAGTAAAAACATTGTTAGCGAAACAAAGAAAGGGGAAATCAGGAGAGGCACTACAAAACAGATTGATGAAG
This sequence comes from Clamator glandarius, assembly GCA_033459285.1. Lineage (NCBI taxonomy): Eukaryota > Metazoa > Chordata > Aves > Cuculiformes > Cuculidae > Clamator > Clamator glandarius. The sequence continues at coordinate 413,871 of JAUNZM010000793.1, forward strand.
GTGCAATATGTAATGAAATTTTGCGATTAGCAGGAGATGATAAAATTGTGCCAATGTTGAAGCATATGCAAACCATGTCGTCAAAATTAGAGCACGTACGAGACAGTGTGAAAGTGCCATTGAAAAACAGTTATTATGGGCAAAGGACAGTATAAGCTACTAACATGGGGACAAGGTTATGCTTGTGTTTTCACAGATACAGGACCACTGTGGGCACCTGTAAGATGGATCAAATGACATTGCTGTGTGACAACTGTTAAGCCTCAATCACAAAAGCAGTTGACAAGAATGAGGAGGAATGTTATTTTTAATGGTGTTAATTGCTTTAACAATTATTCTGTGTGTTGCAGTGTATACAACATCAAGTCAATCATATGTTTCACCTGAACGCTTTAGTCATCAAAAAACAAAAAGGGGGACATGGGGTATCAAGGATACTCCATTTTCTATATTGTCACATGCGTTATTTGTTTTAAATTTTTAACTTTGGACGATGATGGTTTATCTGCTGCTGATCGACACTGGAACCACACCATCAGTTCCAAACCTTTGGTATATTGGAGAGATCCAATGGACGGGAAATTACATGGGCCCGACCCAGTACTAGTCTGGGGCTGAGGGTATGTTTGTGTTTTTCCCACAGATGAAACTTCGCCAAGGTGGATACCGGAGCGGTGCATTCGTCATGCCAAAAACCAAGATGGGAAAGCTACGGAGATGTCTGCAGAGATTGTCCCTGACCCGCGATTGGGAGATGAGAATGCGATCCAGAATTCAGCTTCTGGCCCTGTTACTTAGTGCTCTATGGTTGCTGCAACGTGAGTGTTGGCCTGAAATTAGGGCTTTTGTCCCTAATCCTCCTGTAATTCATCCAGTTACATGGGACGAGCCGACAGATATTCCTGTATATAATAACCAAACTAAGTTTATGGGACAATATTCTGATATGCATATTTCAGTCTTTTCAGCATTTTTCAATTATTCTGGTAGATTAGATGGTAAACCTATGTGCTTTCAGACTAATCATACTGAGCCCTTGTGTGAAAAGGTTGTTATGCGACATGATTGGGATCGAAATGTTTCAGCAGGGATCCACTGGGCTCTTGATTTCTATTATCCTGACCTACAAAACATTAGCCAAGGTCCTGGGATACCACCCTCGCATATACCTCTTTGTCGAAACCTCTTCCCGACAAAAATGGATTTTGCACCATATTGGAGAATGTGTCATGCCAACGAAACAGTGTGTTCTAACACATCTTTGTGTGATTGGAATATGATCGATCAAAATTCGTGACCCGTTAACCTTGTTTCTGGAGTTTGGACAAAGAATAACCAAACCTTTTATTCTAACTTGTGGAAGGCTGCTGCCGCCCTGGGAAAAATCAAACCAAAAAAAAAAAAAAAAAAAGAGGTTGAATGTTACATGGATTCAAAAGGGCAAAATATGGGCAATGGAAGGAACACAAAATCAGACTGAATTCTATAAGCGGGCTTGTGTCCCAGAACCTTATGCATTTTTGAGTGGATCTTTAAAAATTGTGAATGATACTAATGTTAGCTGTAGTAACTGTCAAATTTCTAACTGTGTAAATAGTACTAATGACTCCTTTTTGTTAGTAAAACAACCTGACTATGTATATCTACCTGTTAATCTATCACATGATTGGTATGCAGATAGGGGAGTTAAAATATTAGAGGAGGTAAATGTGACAATTAACACATCAATCTAAACGGGTGATTGGACTAATAATAGCTGGGATTGCAGCCTTAATTGCTGCCATTGCAACCAGTGGGCTCTATATCTTTAGCCTCTAGTATCCAGACTGCTGCGTTTGTGAATGAATTATCTGTCAATGTATCTAGAGCATTACAGAGCCAGGAAAATTGGGATGAAAGAGTAGAATTGCGTTCAACTCACTCAAAGATACAGTTGATATCTTGGGAAGACAGTTGCAAATTTTAGCCACTCGAGAATCCCTTCTTTGCCATGCTGAATATCGTACCATATGTGTAACCCCAGTCCCATATAATTACACCATGTTTTCTTGGGATAAGATACAAAGTAATTTACAAGGTATTTGGAATAATGCTAACACTTCTCTTGATTTAAAAGAATTGAAACAACATATTCAGGACATGATAAATTCTCATAAGCTAGAGCTTTCAGTTGCTCAACAAACGGAAAATTTTATTGCTGCCCTCAAATCAGCATTTCCATCTTTTGAATCTTTTAAACGGGGAATTTATGGGTTAATTGTGTTGGCAATCGTGGTTTTGCTAGGACTGTTATTTTGCCCGTGTTTTTTTTGCGATGCGTTGCAAAGCAGTTTCGGCAAATATATATAGGCCTAAAAAAGATTAAACTAGAACACTCCAAAGAAAAACCTCCACCAATGTTTATCTAACAAAACGAAAAAGGGTGGAATGAGGAGAACCATTAGGCTGCACACAGTTCTGACAGCCTGAAAGGGTTAAGCTAGAACTGTAGAAGGGAAATAAGGGGCCCCCCTCCTGGAAGGGAAGGGTGCCCTGGGAACTCTTGGCATGCCTGATGGTTGCTCCCTTATTCCGTGATTTAGAGCAAGTAAAATTGCAGGTTGAGATAATGTGTTCTGTAAACACTGGAAGGACGTTTTGAGATGAGACAGTAAATTCAGCTGTGTTCCCAGGATATGAATGTTGATAGTGATTATGTCCAGATGCTGTTGTGTGTGTGAACCTATTTTTTGAACTACTATCTGAGCATTGTATATATTACCACTCTTGAAGTAAAGTTTCGCTATTTGCCACCAGAGCGGTAGCCTGTCAGTTAATCAAGGCGTCCTTGTGAGCTGGTCTCCGTCACAGAAGCAGCAGCATTCCATGCTCGCATCTTACCTGCGGGAGTTACTCACTTTTCCTAAAGTGCCATAATCTGTGATATTAATTCTCAATTCAGTATTCTATACGAAAACGTTCTGTTAGTTGTGCTTTGCAGCTTGCAGTGAAAACGCTTCCAGAGAAGTTGTTCTGCAATGAAAGCGCTATAAGAGACGACATTCAGAAACAGCAGCATTCCATGCTAGAATATTCCCTGCGGGTGTTATTATATTTTAATAAAACAGCAGGAAATGGAGATGCAGGATTGGCAGTAGGAGATGAAGCCGGAGATGCCTATTCAAAAGAAGCAGCAGCAGGAGATTCGACAGCAAATGCAGCAACAGGAGATTCAGCAGAAGATGCAGCAGCAGGAGATGCAACTGCAGGAGATGCCATTGGAGGAGATGCATCAGATAATGCAGCAGGAGGAGATCCAGCAGGATATAGAGCAGGAGATGCTGCAGGAGATGCAGTAGGAAGAGATGCATAAGGAGATGCAAAAGCAGATGCAGCAGCAGGAGATTCAGCAGCAGAAGATGAAGCAGGAGATGCAGTAGCAGATGCAGCAGCAGCAGATGTAGGAGAAGATGAAGCAGAAGATGCAGCAGCAGGAATTGCAGCAGAAGGACATGAAGCAGGAGATGTAGCATTAGGAGATGAAGCTGCAGGAGATGAATCAGCAGGAGATGCACGAGGAGAAGGAGTAGATGCAGCAGGGGATGCAGCATGAGAAGCAGCAGCAGGAGATGCAAGAGCAAGAGCTGCAGCAGCAGCACATGCAGCAGCAGCACATGCAGCCGCAGCAGATGCACAAGTAGATTGACCAGCATATTCAGCAGGATATGCAGCAGCACGAGATATAGCAGGAGATGCACTAGCAGGAGATGTATCAGCAGGAGATGCAGCAGCAAAAGATGCTGTAGGAGACGCAACAACAAAAAATTCTGGAAGAGATAAATCAGCAGCAGATGCAGGAGTAGATGTAGCTGATGAAGCAAGAGATACAGCATGAGATGCAGAAGCAGGAGACTCAGAGGCAGAAATTGTACCAGCAGGAGATGCAGAGGCAGGAGATGAAGCAGGAGATGTAGCAGTAGGAGATGCTGCAGCAGGGAATGCAGAAGCAGCAGATGCAGCAGGAGATGTAGCAGGGGATTCAGATGCAGGAGATGTAGCAGCATGAGACATAGAAGAAAGAGATGCAGCAGGAGAGGCAGGACAAAGTGATGTAGCAGCAGCCCGAGATGCAGCAGCCCGAGATGCAGCAGCAGATTCAGCAGCAGGGGATGCAACAGCATTTGCAGCAGCAGGGGATGCAACAGGAAATGAATCGCCAAGAGATGCAGAAGCAGGGGATTCAGCAGGAGATGCAGCAGTAGGAGATGGAGCAGGCGGAGATGCAGCAGTAGGAGATGGAGCAGGATATGAATTGAAGGAGATGTAAGAGGAGATACAGCATGATATGCAGAAGCAAGAGATATAGCAGGAGATGTAGCAGGAGATGCAGCAGCAGGAGATGCAGAGAAAGAGATGCAGAAGAAAGAGATGCAGCAGGAGAGGCAGGACAAAAAGTTATGTAGCAGCAGATGCAGAGGACGAGATGAGGCAGGAGATGTAGCAGCAGGTGATGCAGCAGGAGAGGCAGGACAAAAAGTTATGTAGCAGCAGATGCAGAGGACGAGATGAGGCAGGAGATGTAGCAGCAGGTGATGCAGCAGGAGATGCAGTAGCAGAATATGCCGCAGAACATTTAGCTGTAAACATAAGCCTAACACCAAAATTAAACTGCATCTGCTGCTGCTTCATTTAGTGCTGCATCTCCAGCTGCTGCATATCTTCTGCTGTAACTCTTGCTGAATCTACTGTATCTGAAACCCCTGATATATATTATGTATATTCTGCTGCATTTCATGCTGCTGCATCTCCTGCTGCTGCATTTCCTCTTGTTGCATCTCCTGCTGCTGCATCTCTTGCAGAATGTGAATCTCCTGCTACATCGGCTGCTGCATCTGCTCATGCATCTACTTCAGGTGCATATTCTGCTTATGCATCTCCTGCTGCATCTCCTCTTGCTGTATATCCTGCTGCTGCATCTCCTACTTATGTATCTCCTGCCGCTGCATCTCCTGCTTATGTATCTCCTGCTGATTCATCTCTTATGAATCTGCTGCTTCATCTGATTCGGCTGCATATCCATATGCTGCATCTCATGCTGCTTAATCTCATGCTTAATGTCCTGCTGCATCTCGTGCTGCTGCATATCCTGTAGCAGTATCTACTGCTGATGCATCTCCTGCTATATTAACTAATGCAGCATGTTTTGCAGCTTCATTACCTGCTGAATTTGCTTATGAATCTATTGTGGGATCTTCTGCTAATGCATTTCCTGTTGAGTCTCCTGCTGCTGCATTTGCTGCTGAATCTCCTGCTGATGCTTCTTCTGAATATAAATCTCCGGGTTCATCTCCTACTGCCACTCCTGCATCTCCATTTCCTGCTGTTTTATGAAAATATAATAACTCCGGCAGGGAATATTCCAGCATGGAATGCTGCTGTTTCTGAATGTCATCTCTTATAGAGCTTTCACTGCAAAGCAAGATTTGTAGAACTTGAAACATAGGCTTGTGTACTGTAACATCAGAATGACTATTAAAGCATGACCTCAAAATTTCAGAGCGTTCAGCGAAAATACCGCAGGGGAGATGCTACCATCTAATGCTGGCTCTCCTTATAGTCTTCTCTTGAAGCACTTTCACTGCAAGCTGCAAAGCACGACCTATTGGACGTTTTAGTATGGAGTACTGAATTGTCATTTAACGGCACCTAATAAGGCGCTTTATAAAACCTGAATAACGTCAGCAGGGAAGATGCTAGCATGAAATGCTGCAGCTTCGAATGTCTTCTCTTATAGTGCTTTCACAGCAAAGAAAAACTTGTAGAACTTCCAGTCTAGGCTTGTGTACTGAATTATCAGAATTGCTATTGAAGTGTCACTTGAAAATTTCAAATCGTTCAGCACAAGAACCGCAGGGATGCTCCTACGATCAAATGCTATCTTTCATTAAAGGCTTCTCTTGAAGCGCTTTCACTACAAGCAGCGAAGCGCGAATTATGGACCGTTTTAATGAAAGTTACTATTAAAGCCTCACTTCAAAATTCAAGAGCGTTCAGCACAAGTACGTCAGGAAAAATGCTACGATTAAATGTTGGCTCTAGTCAGAGTCGTTTGTTGAGTGATTTCACTGCAAGCAGAAAAACACGATTTATGGAACATTTTAGTATAGGGTACTGAATTGTGATTTAACTGTAGTTAAATGCAGTAATTGTAGCCTGAGATTCTGCAGCATATGGAGCAGGAGATGCAGCACCAAGAGGTGCAGCAGGAGATGAGGCAGAATATGCAGCAGCAGTAGGTCAAGCAGGAGAAGCAGTAGCAGGAGACTGAGCAGCAGGACAGCTAGTATAAGATGCAGCAGCTGGAGATGCAAAAGCAAATACTGCCTCAGATGCGGCACCAGCAGATGCAGCAGCAGGAGATGAAGCAGCAGATTCAACAGCAGGAGATGCAGCAGCAGGAGTTGCAGCAGGAGGAGATGCAGCAGGTAATGTAGCAGCAAGAGATGTAGCAGGAGATTCTGCAGCAGGAAAGTACTCTGGAGATACAGCTGCAGGTGATGTAGCAGAAGAAGATGCACTACGATATGCAGCAGCTGGAGTTGCCGCAGCAGATGCTGCACCAACATATGCAGCAGCAGGACATTACACAGGAGATGCAGCATCAGAAGATGCATCAGGAAACGCAGCAGCAGACGCAGCAGCAGCAGCAGCAGATAGAGTAGCAGGAGATCAAGCAGGAGAGTAACATCATGAGATGAAGCCGCAGATGCATCAGAAGGATATGAAGCAGCAGATGCAGAAGCAGGAGATGTGGGAGGAGATCCGGCAGCAGTAGATGCAGAAGAGGGAGATGTAGCAGGAGATGCAGCTTTAGATGAATCAGCAGGAGATGCAGTAGCAAGTGCAATAGATGCAGAAGGAGGTGATGCAGCACCAGGAGATGCAGAGAATGATACGCAGCTGAAGGAGATGCAGAGCAGAAGATGCAGAGAATGATAAGCAGCAGAAGGAGATGCGGCAGTACATGAAGCAGCAGCAGATGCAGCAGCAGATTAAGGAGATGCAGCAGCAGGAGATGCAGCAGGGGATGCGTATTCAGCAGTAGATTCAGCAGCAAATTCAGAAGGAGATGCAGCAGCAGGAGATGCAGCAGAAGCATATGCAGCAGCAGATACACCATATGGAGCAGAAGGAGATGCAGCAGAACCCTAAACCTAATCCCAACCGTAACCCTAAACTATACCCCAACCCAAGCCTTAGCTGTAAACTTAAGCCTAACACCAAAATTAAACTGCATCTGCTGCTGCTTCATTTACTGCTGCATCTCCTGCTACATCTCCTGCTGCTGCATATGTTCTGCTGTAACTCTTGCTGAATCTACTGTAGCTGAATAACTTGATATATCTCCTTCTGCTGCATATTCTTCTCTGCATCTACTACTCTGAATCTCCTGCTGCTGCATTTCCTGCTACTGCGTATCCTGCTTATGTATATACTGCTGCATTTCATGCTGCTGCATCTCCTGATGCTGAATCTCTTTCTGCATCTCCTCCTACCGCATCTCCTTCTACTACATCTCCTCCTCCTGCTGCTGCATCTCCTGCTGATTCTCCTGCTGCTGCATCATCTCCTGCTGCACCATCTCTGTGGCTGCTCTCTTGCTGCTGCATCTCTTGCAGAATGTGAATCTCCTGCTGCATCTGCTCATGCATCTACTTCAGGTGCATATCCTGCTTATGCATCTCCTGCTGCATCTCCTCTTGTTGTATATACTGCTGCTGCATCTCCTACTTACGCATCTCCTGCAGCTTCATCTCCTGCTTATGTATTTCCTGCTGCTTCATCTTATGAATCCTCTGCTTCATCTGATTCGGCTGCATATCCGTATGCTGCATCTCCATATGCTGCATCTCCATATGCTGTATCTCATGCTGCTTAATCTCTTGCTACATCTCTTGCTGCATCTCCATATGCTGCATCTCCATATGCTGCATCTCCTGCTGCTTAATCTCCTGCTGCATCTCCTGCTGCTGCATATGCTGCAGCAGTACCTAATGCTTGCAGTGAAATCACTCAACAAACGACTCTGACTAGAGCCAACATTTAATCGTAGCATTTTTCCTGACGTACTTGTGCTGAACGCTCTTGAATTTTGAAGTGAGGCTTTAATAGTAACTTTCATTAAAACGGTCCATAATTCGCGCTTCGCTGCTTGTAGTGAAAGCGCTTCAAGAGAAGCCTTTAATGAAAGATAGCATTTGGTCGTAGGAGCATCCCTGCGGTTCTTGTGCTGAACGATTTGAAATTTTCAAGTGACACTTCAATAGCAATTCTGATAATTCAGTACACAAGCCTAGACTGGAAGTTCTACAAGTTTTTCTTTGCTGTGAAAGCACTATAAGAGAAGACATTCAGAAGCTGCAGCATTTCATGCTAGCATCTTCCCTGCTGGCGTTATTCAGTTTTTATAAAGCGCCTTATTAGGCGCCGTTAAATGACAATTCAGTACCCCATACTAAAACGTCTAATAGGTCGTGCTTTGCAGCTTGCAGTGAAAGCGCTTCAAGAGAAGACTATAAGGAGAGCCAGCATTAGATGGTAGCATCTCCCCTGTTGTATTTTCGCTGAACGCTCTGAAATTTTGAGGTCATGCTTTAATAGCCATTCTGATGTTACAGTACACAAGCCGATGTTTCACGTTCTACAAATCTTGCTTTGCAGTGAAAGCGCTATAAGAGAAGACATTCAGAAGCAGCAGCTTTCCACGCTAGCATCTTCCCTCCGGCAGTTATTCTCTTTTCTTAAAGTGCTGTAATTTGTGATATTAAGTCACAGTTCAGTACCTTATACCAAAATGTTCTGTTAGTCGTGCTTTGCAGCTTGCACTGAAAACGCTTCCAGAGAAGTCGTTCTGCAGGGAAAGCACTATAAGAGAAGACATTCAGAAACAGCAGCATTCCATGCTAGAATATTCCTGCAGGAGTTATTATAGTTTCATAAAACACAGGAAATGGAGATGCAGGAGTGGCAGTAGGAGATGAAGCTGGAGATGAATATTCAGAAGAAGCAGCAGCAGGAGATTCAGCAGCAAATGCAGCAGCAGGAGGCTCAACAGGAAATGCATTAGCAGGAGATGCTACAAACAGATTCAGTAGCACATTCAGCAGGCGATGCAGCAGCAGGATATGCTGTGTTAGGAAACGTAGCAGGAGATGCATCAGCATTAGGTACTGCTGCAGGATATGCAGCAGCAGGAGATGCAGCAGGAGATTAAGCAGCAGGACATGCAGCATATGGAGATGCAGCATATGGAGATGCAGCAAGAGATGCAGCAGGAGATTAAGCAGCATGAGATGCAGCATATGGAGATGCAGCATATGGAGATGCAGCATACGGATATGCAGCCGAATCAGATGAAGCAGCAGATTCATAAGAGATGAAGCAGCAGGAGATACATAAGCAGGAGTTGAAGCTGCAGGAGATGCGTAAGTAGGAGATGCAGCAGCAGTATATACAACAAGAGGAGATGCAGCAGGAGATGCATAAGCAGGATATGCACCTGAAGTAGATGCATGAGCAGATGCAGCAGGAGATTCACATTCTGCAAGAGATGCAGCAGCAAGAGAGCAGCCACAGAGATGGTGCAGCAGGAGATGATGCAGTAGCAGGTGAATCAGCAGGAGATGCAGCAGCAGGAGGAGGAGATGTAGTAGAAGGAGACGCAGCAGGAAGTGATGCAGTAGGTAATACAGCAGATGGAGATGTGGTAGGAGGAGATGCAGAAAGAGATTCAGCATCAGGAGATGCAGCAGCATGAAATGCAGCAGTATATACATAAGCAGGATACGCAGTAGCAGGAAATGCAGCAGCACGAGATTCAGAGTAGTAGATGCAGAGAAGAATATGCAGCAGAAGGAGATATATCAGATTATTCAGCTACAGTAGATTCAGCAAGAGTTACAGCAGAACATAGGCAGCAGCAGGTGATGTAGCAGGAGATGCAGCAGTAAATGAAGCAGCAGCAGATGCAGTTTAATTTTGGTGTTAGGCTTAAGTTTACAGCTAAGGCTTGGGTTGGGGTATAGTTTAGGGTTACGGTTGGGATTAGGTTTAGGGTTCTGCTGCATCTCCTTCTGCTCCATATGGTGTATCTGCTGCTGCATATGCTTCTGCTGCATCTCCTGCTGCTGCATCTCCTTCTGAATTTGCTGCTGAATCTACTGCTGAATACGCATCCCCTGCTGCATCTCCTGCTGCTGCATCTCCCTAATCTGCTGCTGCATCTGCTGTTGCTTCATGTACTGCCGCATCTCCTTCTGCTGCGTATCATTCTCTGCATTTTCTGCTCTGCATCTCCTGCTACTGCATCCTTTGTTACCGCATCTCCTGCTGCTGCATCTATTGCACTTGCTACTGCATCTCCTGCTGATTCATCTAAAGCTGCATCTCCTGCTACATCTCCCTCTTCTGCATCTACTGCTGCTGGATCTCCTCCCACATCTCCTGCTTCTGCATCTGCTGCTTCATATCCTTCTGATGCATCTGCGGCTTCATCTCATGATGTTACTCTCCTGCTTGATCTCCTGCTACTGTATCTGCTGCTGCTGCTGCGTCTCCTGATGCATCTTCTGATGCTGCATCTCCTGTGTAATGTCTTGCTGCTGCATATGTTGGTGCAGCATCTGCGGCGGCAACTCCAGCTGCAGCATATCGTAGTGCATCTTCTTCTGCTACATCACCTGCAGCTGTATCTCCCGCGTACTTTCCTGCTGCAGAATCTCCTCCTGCAACTCATGCTGCTGCATCTCCTGCTGTTGAGTTAGCTGCTTCATCTCCTGCTGCTGCATTTGCTGGTGTTGCATCTGAGGCAGTATTTGCTTCTGCATCTCCAGCTGCTGCATCTTATACTAGCTGTCTTGCTGCTCAGTCTCCTGCTGCTGCTTCTCCTGCTTGATCTCCTGCTGCTGCATATTCTGCTTCATCTCCTGCTGCACCTCTTGGTGCTGCATCTCCTGCTGCATATGCTGCAGAATCTCAGGCTGCAATTACTGCATATCCTCTTTAAACTCCTGCTGCTACATTATATTCTTCCTCTCTTCCTTCTGTATTTCCTGCTGCTGCACCTGCTGCTTCTTCTCCTGCTAATGCATCTTATGATTCTGCATCTACTGCTGTATATGCTGCTGCATCTCCTGGTGCTACATCATTGCTGATGCATATACTTTTTAATCTGCAGCTGAATCTTCTGCTGCCTGTGATGCTGCAGCATCTCCTGCGGCATCTACTTCTGCATCTGATGCAGTTTCTCTTGCTCCTTAATTTTCTGCTGCATTTAGTTCTGATGCATCTCCTACTGCATCTCCTGCTGTATAGCTTTCTGCATCTGCTGCCTCATCTCCTCCTGCATCTGCTCCTGCATCTCTTGCTGCTTCATCTTCTACTGCATCTCATGCTGGGTGATCTCCTGCTTCTGCATCTACTGCTGCTGCATCTCTTGCTTCATCTGCCGATTCATTTCCTGCTGCTGTATCTACTGCTGCTGCACCTCTTGTTGCATCTCCTGCTGCTGCATCTCCAGCTGTATCTCGTGCTGCTGCATTTTCTGCTGCTGCATCGACTGCTGCTGCAACTACTGCAGCATCTCATCCTGCTGCATCTCCTCCTGCTGCAATTTCTGTTCATGCATCTCCTGATGTTACATCACTTGCTGCAGCTCCTGTTGCATCTCCTTCTTCGTATCCTCCTGGTGCATCTTCTACTTTTGATTCTTCTGCTTCGGGATCTCCTGCTAATGCGTCTCCTGCTAATGCATCTCTTGCTGCAAGCGATTCAGCAGTTAATGAAGCAACAGCAGATGCACCAGATGGAGCAGCAGGAGATGCAGCAGGGCATGAAGCAGCAGATGCAATAGTAGGAGATGTAGAAGGAAATTCAGCAGCAGGAGATGCAGCAGGAAATGCCATAGCAGGAGATGCAGCAGCAGATGCAGTAGCAGAGGATGCAGCAGGAGATAAACAGCAGGATAATCAGCCACAGATGCATAAGCTGGTGATACAGCAGCAGGAGGTGCAGTAGCCGGAGATACAGCAGCAGTAGATGCAGCAGCAGTAGATGCAGCAGCAGCAGATGTAGCAGCAGATAAAGCAAGAAATGATTCATGAGATGCAGCAGCAGGAGATTCAACAGCAGGAGATGCAGCAGGAGATTCAGTAGGAAATGCAGCAGGAGAAGATTCATCAGCAGGTGATCCAGTGAAAGTGATCCAGCATGAGATGCAGCAGGCAATAGAGCAGCAAGAGATGCAGCAGGAGATGCAGCAAAAAGAGAGTCAGCAGGAGATGCAGCAGCAGATGCAGCAGCGGAAGATATAGTAGTACATAAAGTAGATTATGCCTAAAAAAATGCAGAAGGAGATGCAGCAGGATCAGATTCAGCAGGAGATGCAGCATCTGGAGACGAAGCAGTAGAAGATGCAGCAGGAGATGGAGCAGCAGATGCAGCAGGAGGTGTAGGAGCAGGGGATGCAGAGGCAGGAGATGCAGCGGCAGGAGATGCGGGAGTAGGAGATGCAGAAGCAGGAGATGTAGCAGCAGGACATGCAATAGGATATGCAGAAGCAAGAGATGCAGCAGCTGGACATGCAGCAGTAAGTGATGCAGCAGGAGATAGAGCAGCAGGAGATGCACCTGCAGATGCAGCCGCTAGATATTCAGGTAAAAATGCAGCAGGATAAGCAGAACGATAT